>JAVJIF010006361.1:0-159495 GCA_038442645.1 Agave tequilana
TGGAGGGATGTTCAGTCATTATGGGCGATGATCATCCATGTATCATGGAAGGTGTAGGAACAATTCAGATCAAGATGTTTGATGGATGATAAGAGAACTGAAGGAAGTGAGATATGTACCTCAACTGAAGAGAAATCTAATCTCTGTTGAGCTTTGGAGATATTGGGTCTTGTGGTGTCAATAAAGGAAGGAGTCCTTAAGATGACCAAAGGCTCGATGGTGGTATTGAAGGCCTTCGCCAGAACAATCTTTACTACTTGAAGGGTAGTACTGTGACAGGGCAAGTGGCGGCTTCTACTGATTCAGATGAAGACTCAACCAGGCTATGGCATATGAGGCTGGGACACGCAGGAGAAAAGTCTTTGCAAACTCTTGGAAGACAAGGAGTATTAAAAGGTGCCGGAACCTACAAGTTGGAATTTTGTGAACATTGTATTATCGGAAAGAAGACCAAGGTGAAGTTCGGCACAGCAACACATTACACCAAGGGGATTCTAGATTATGTTCAAACTGACGTTTGGGGACCTACCAAGACTGCATCAATTGGAGGTAACCATTACTTTATTCTTTATTGATGATTATTCTAAGCGTTGTTGGGTATATACCATGAGGCACAAATGGGAAGTCCTAGAATTGTTTGTGAAGTGGAAGAAGAACTTGGAGAGAAGTACGGGAAGGAAATCAAGGTCCTCTGTT
Source organism: Agave tequilana (assembly GCA_038442645.1). Lineage (NCBI taxonomy): Eukaryota > Viridiplantae > Streptophyta > Magnoliopsida > Asparagales > Asparagaceae > Agave > Agave tequilana. Next base: position 697 of record JAVJIF010006361.1, read on the forward strand.
TAGATAATGGAGGAGAATATATGTCTGATCCTTTCCTTCAACTATGTCTTGATGAGGGCATAGAGAGGCACTTCACAGTGAAGGAAACACCACAACAGAACTGGATAGCAGAAAGGATGACAGGACTTTGCTAGAGAAGGTCCGTTGTAATGTTGTCCAATGCTGGTTTATCGAAGAACTTCTGGGCTGAGGCTTTGGCATACGCTTGCTATCTTGTTAACAGGTTGTTGTCGTCTGCGATAGGAGGGAAAACTCCTCTCGAGGTTTGGTCGGGAAAAATAACTACTGACTATGATTTGCTAAGGGTGTTTGGTTATCCAGCCTATTATCATGTTAAAGATGATAAGTTAGACCCAAGAGCAAAGAAGGACTTGTTCGTCGGTTTCAAGAAGGGAATCAAAGGATTCAAGATCTGGGACCTACGGACAGGAAGTTTCTTTTCAGCGGGGATGTCACATTTGATGAGGCTTCTATGCTGAAGCCTAAGGTCTCTCAGTTGGTGGATACTAGCAAGACCAAAGATGTATCATAGCAAGTGGAGAATGATGATAATCCACTATCTCTAAACAGTTCAGCATCAGTGAAAATCATACCTAGGGTGACACAAGGTAATGATCAAGCAAATGAGGTAGATGCTAATGATGAAGAGGGTCAAGAACAGACCATGGGTGATGTTCCTGATTCTATTGCAGTTAGAAAACCAAGGAGAAACAGACAAAAACCATGTTGGCTCACTACGGATATAGTCGTGGCTTATGCACTTCCGATCGTTGAGGAGGCTATTCCGCCCACCTTCAGAGAAGCATAAATCAGTTCAGAGTCGAAGATGTGGAAGCTACTGATCGGTACTAAACAAGGTACGTGAAGTTATTGCACAAGAACTAGGTATAAAAGATATGGTTCAATGTTTAGAGTTCACCTTGGTTCTTTGTTCACTTCAAATATGTAATTGATATACCTTGTTCCAATCTTCCGCTATAGCATAAAGCTATACCGAGTCGAACCACAAGGAGAGCTAGCGTAGAAGCGTTACGATACGAGTGAGAAAAGAAAACGAGAATTCTTCTCTTGCTTAGAAGAATGAATAAAACACAAAGAAAGGAATTAAAAATGTATGGATATGTTCATGGTGGTAAGTGAAAAGAAATCAAGAAGAGGTTTGTTGTATTCACACTAAAGAAAAGAAAACTTTAGAAAACTTGAATGAAAGAAAACCATGACTAGCTAACCTTAACTACCTTGCCAAAACATACTAAACTCCTTGATAGTGATGCATGCCTCATGTTGATTCATTGGCATGGATATGTCTTGCTTGTTGGTCTAATTACTTTCCCTTGGATGATGGGGATTCATTCTTGGACTTGTCTTGTAGCCTCCATAGATGATCATCGGCCTACAAATTAGACTCTCAATAATGGAAACAAAAGAGCTACACTCAAGGGATGCTAATGAATAGGCATACAACATTCAAGAATAGACATAATGAAGTTGTACAACAAATAGCATATTGGTGATCCATCTCCATGTTCCATCAAGGCACTAGTTCAAAGACTAGGCTCCAAGTGAGGCACACATGAATCATATGGAGAATTACAACAAGATACTTGCCAAGAAATGAAAAGAAAACCATCGGAGAAGAGAAAACCATACAAATTGCAAGATGAAGTAAAGCAATCACCCATGAGTTAGATGTTAGCAAGGTAGTGGTTAGCTAGTACATGGAGAAAGAATTAGCTACACATCATTACAAAAGAAAAGCTAAACATGAATTAAATTGCAAGAAAGTAAACAAAGCAAGTAAGGAAAGAAATCAAACTAGAATCAAGCTCAAGTAGAGAAGTAGAGAATGGATCAATCCTTGTATAGCTCCAAGTTGTCACTCCTTGATGATACAAGCTCTCTCTCTCATACAACTCTCTCTTGCAATGAAATCTAGGGAGAAGAAGATCATAGAGAGCTACAAACCCTAAAAAAACTAACAAAATACAAAACTTTGAACTAATCTCTCTCTCTTCTCTGATCAGTTTTTGCTCGCAGGTGAAGGTGGACTATTTATAGCACCCAGGTGAAGGATCCAGAAGCAAGGTTGTTGGCGCAAAATCCGAGGTCATAACGACCTAGATTTGCCGCGGATTGCCGCGGATCTGCCGCCAGATCTGGGCCGTTGGCTCGGATCTTTCTGTTGGGATCAGTTGTTAGGTGGTTATCCACGTGGCATATCTAGAATCTTCGTTTGTTGGGCGGATCTTTCTGGATCTGGATTTGAATTTGGCTTTATCCTTTAAGCTTGGATTAATCACTTAATTAGTGTTAATTAAGTGATTATTTGGAATCTCTCCATTAAGTGTGTACCTGCAAATATGTAGAGAAGAGGAGTAAAAATCACATATTTATTTGTAATATGCATGGGGATTATGATGTAAATATGCAATATTGTGTACTAATCACACCCCCACACTTATTCTTTTGCTCGTCCCGAGCAAAACAAAGAAAAAGAAAATCTATACTACCAATTTATTGCACCACTTTCGCAGGTGACGCGATTACACTGAGCATGTGCAACAAGCCGTTAAACCTCTAGGTTATCCTAGAGGAGGAGTGTTGTCTCCTGAGGGTTTTCAGCGGATTACACCCACAAAATCCATAAAGAAAGAAGACAAATGTTAGTATTTTGAAAACGCATTTTGAATAAGAGACAAGTTTACGGAACTATTTTTGCGAAAATATAAGTGATCTAAGGTCATAAGTCCACCTATAATCATTCTTCCTTAAACTTAGTATCCATGCAAGATCTTGTCTTCAATTAAGGTAAGAATTCAAAATTGGATTGAATACTTTATCTTTTTATAAACCTAGATAGTATGCACACCGTGTAAGTGAAGATTTCTGGGATTTCAACTCCAACCATAAAGCCATTTATTTATTTATATTTATTTTTCTTTTTTTTCTTTTTCTTCCCTTAGTTTTCTTAGGCTTTCTAGTTCACCCATGTAGCGAGCCTATAACCGATGACTCCCAAACCAGATGGTTCTAGGGCACCAGATGAGAAAACATCCCTCGGGTTAAAGGACTCGAGTGAAAAAGGGCACAAACTAAAGGGGATTATTTATAATCACCGTTAGGCGTGAATAATCATGCTTCTTGAGGCACAATTATCCAGCTTAATAAGTGAGATCACCGTTAGGCGTGAGTAACCATGCTTCTTGGCATAGTTATCCAGCTTAATAAGTGATCTTTTATTTATTTTTTTGTTTTCTTTTTCTCTTTTTTTTTATTTATTTATATGGCATTTTTGGTCTTTGTCTCCATCCCAAGAAATGTGTAAGTGTAAAGTGCATATTATCTAAGACAAAAAATTCAAGATAAAAATATCTCACCAATTTTACTTACTTAGCCTTTAATTTCCAACAAGATCTATTACTTCAACTATGTTTAAGATATCATAATTAAGGTTTTCTTAATTTCTAAGATACATCTTAATTTTCTTAAAAATAGAACAAAACTTTGTCTCTTATTTCAAAAGTTTTTTTTTTTATTATTATTATTATTTATTAAAGAAAATCTAAAAACTCTAAAAGAAGTGTAAAAGAAAGAAATTCTAAAAACTCTAAGTTAGTAAACCCTCCCCCACACTTATTTCATGCATTGTCCTCAATGCATTATGATATATGTATGCATGAAACAAAATGGAAGAGGAAGGAATTATTTACAAGGAATATACAAGTGTAACTCTCACCTGGGCTTTTGGTCGCTTCCCTCTGGCCCGTTTCCCATCGTTCCAATGTGTTCTCTTTCTTGAGCTCCATTGGGAAACGGTCTGAATTATTCTAACCCTAGGTGTTTCCAGTTTCAATTGATTGTTATTATCATTCAAGCTCATTCCACCACATTGTTCACAAACAAATTCCTTATCACCACTCTTACTCAGAATCTCATCACTTCCAATGTCTAGATTTTAACTCCTCTCCATATAATTCTTCAAAACTTAAGTCAACATTCAGAAGTGGACAATCAGCTAACTTATCCCGAGTTGACTCATCTAAACACATGATCTCATCAGCAAACAAGTCTTCAAAAGATATATCAATTGGAGGTTCTTGAAGAGAATCACAGAATTGTGACTCATCTTTTGAATCCTCACAATTGTCCTCAATAAAGCTAACCTCAAATGTTTGATCTTTTGTTTTGTGAGGCTGTGTGTGGAAGACATTGTGTTCATGTGTCATGTTACCAAAAGTCAACCTCATTGATCCATTCCGGCAGTTAATGATGGCATTTGCAGTAGCCAGGAATGGTCGTCCCAGAATGACAGGAATTTGTGCCTTTGATTGGAATTTGACACTGGTTTTGTTTCAAGGACAACAAAGTCAACAGGATAAAAGAATTCTCCAACTTTGACAAGGACATCTTGAATTACCCCCTTGGTTTAGTAACAGAGCGGTCAGCCAATTGGATGGTCATTTGGGTCGGGAGGAGATCACCTAACCCCAATTGTTGGTACACAGAGAAAGGTAGGAGATTAATGCTGGCCCCCAAATCAAGAAGTGCCCTATTTATTTTAGTCTGTCCTATGATGCATGAAATGGTGGGCTCCCTGGGTCTTTGTACTTAACAGGAATTGGACCAGTGAGCAACTCATTAATGGATGATGCAAGGAAGACTTTTTAGGGACTTGGGTCTTCCTCTTCTTGGTGCACATTTCCTTCAAAATTTGGCATATGATGGCACTTGTTGAATGGCATCAAGAAGAGGGACATTGATTTGGACCTTATTGAATGTTTCTTTTATCTTCTCCATGTGAGCATTTAACTTGTTATTTCTCAGCCTATTTGGATATGGAGCAATAGGCTTGTATGTATGCTCATTTACCTTTTCTTCACCCTTTGCCTTGGAAGTGGATGGCTCTGAACTAGAGGATGGTTTGTCAAAAGTTGGTTGTATTGGGACATGAGGTGTTGGCTTTGGTACTGGATGAGATTGTGAACTAGAAACCTTATTGTCAATTTGTTTACCAGATCTCAGGGTATGAATGGCATGACAGTGACTGGGTCCTGAATCTTCAACTTTGGGATTTAGCAATGGCTGATTTGGGAAAAAACTTTTTTGATTCTCGGCCAATTGACCAATTTGGACCTTCATTTTATTCAACTCCTGCTCCTGGTTCTTCGTAAAGGTTTCTAGCATTTTTTTCAACTCAGATATCTCAGAATTATGCTGGGGTGGATGTTGAAGATATGGAGATTGGAATTGTGATTGGTAGAATGGTGGTGGGTCCTGATATGACTGATATGACTGTGGTGGACTTTGAGATGGATGAACATACAGTGAATTCTGATCGAAACTGGATGGATGAAACTGAGCATTGTATGGATATGGAAGTGGTAGCATATGATGCTCAGGACCAGACTGACTCCATAAAGAATTTGGATGGTTCTGCCATCCTGAATTGTAAGTGTTGGAGTATGGATGATGATTGGGTCTGGTCAATACTGCATTCATTTTCTCCTGAAATGATTGTGGCTGATATAATGGACACTCCTTAACAACATGGCTAAGGTCATGACAGTTGGTGCAACCTGGTCTAATCAAAGGCAATGGGTTGACCTGGTTGACCACAGAATTCCCTTTTGACTCAAGCAACTCTATCCTCTTCATTAATTGTGTGATCTTGGTTTCTGCAGCTAGAGAGGATTCTTTGGAGTGTTTATCAGTTCTGGAAGTGGTGGGAGTCAGTCTATCAGGGCATGACTCCCACTGAATGGTTTTCTCAGCTAGGGTTTCAAAGAGATCCCACCCCTGATGTTCATCTTTTTTCAAGAATTCCCCTTGGCACATGGATTCTAAAAGTGTTTTCGTTTGGTAATCTAATCCATCATAGATAATCTGGCATAGACGCCATTTCTCTATGCCGTGATGGGGACACAGGGCAAGAAGGTCTTTGAAACGCTCAAGATACTTCCAGAAAGGTTCATTTGTTTCCTGCTTGAATTGCATTATGTTCTTTCTCATGAGGGCTGTTTTGTGGATAGGATAGAATTTCTTAAGAAAGACTTTAACAAAATCCTCCCATAAAGATATGGAACTGACAGGAAGATTATAAAGCCATTTCAAACGGTATAAACCGTAACCTAACAGCATCCTCAGACAGTTGGGAAATTCTCATCATTTGGCATACCTCTTCAAACTCACGAATAAAGAGGTACGCATCCTCAGACTCTAAACCATGGAAGTGGGGAAGTGTACTAATGAATTGTGGTTTCAGCTCGAAGTGATTTCCATTTGGCTCGGGGAAGAATGCATGAAGGAATGGAGGTGCGAATCGGATAAAATCGATCCTGAAGTGAGACGTTGTTGGTCATGATGTGAAGTGGATGTGTAAGTGCAAGTGTAGAATTAGGATCACAAAACCACTATCGTATATACAATCACAAACAACGTGCACCGATCACACAGCGAAAAAGAAAAATAAACAAAACAAAAGAAAAAATCAATCCAAGCTTGTCTAGAGTTTCTGGTCCTAGATGACTCCTAAATAGACAGTCCACAGGAGGTTTGGTGTAGACTCTGACTATAAGCAAATCAGCCAGGGAAGGGTAAGGTTGGTGGGAGGTTTTCCGTCCGGAGACGTTCCTTAATTAAGTAACCAACAACCTTCGGGCTTTCGGCCCTCAACCCCTTTCCTAGACACTGATTTTACAGAAGTCAATTTCCAACACTTTTCCCCCTTAGGATAATCTCCTAAGTGAGTCCGGATGTCCCTAGGGCCAATGTCTATCAAATTTTATTTACAAGCTTGGGATTGTGAGTGCTGGGATAGTGGTTTGCGGGCTAAGGAAAGGGTAATGACCTCCCCCACCTTATCTTATTTACAGGTATTGCCCTTAAAATTGAATTGTGCAAGTGTACGATATAGAAACAAACAAGGTTCACTCCAAGTAAGATAAATCAAACAAAGAGTGAGTCCTAGTCTATATGCAATGATTACGTACCTTGTCCCCCGCACTCTTCAACAGTAAATGTAAAGTAATTGAAAGACACGTGCCTATAATGCAAGATGTCTAAACAATTTTTTATCAATTTACACCAAATCTTTTACTGTTGATTAGCAAATATCAGGTGAAGAATACAAGATTTCAGATATATCAGCAGAAGTAATTCGCAAAGCAGCAATCCCTGCAGAAAAATTGTTAGAAGTGAACTCCTCTTTGCCGCGTTCCCACGGCAAAATGCCGCGGCTACGCGGCAATTTGGAGGGATCCTGGGCTCTGCTTTCTTGAGCAGAGGCCCAGGTCTACTTATATGTTTCTTCTGTGCAAGATATTCTGTATCTTCAACCTGTACCTGCAACAGAGAAGAAATATCGTTTAGTTTCTCACTTTTAAAAATACCGTTGCTCTCCCCGGCAACGGCGCCAAAAATTTGATCGGTACTAAACAAGGTACGTGAAGTTATTGCACAAGAACTAGGTATAAAAGATATGGTTCAATGTTTAGAGTTCACCTTTGTTCTTATTCACTTCAAATAGTAATTGATATACCTTGTTCCAATCTTCCGCTATAGCATAAAGCTATACCGAGTCGAACCACAAGGAGAGCTAGCGTAGAAGCGTTACGATACGAGTGAGAAAGAAACGAGAATTCTTCTCTTGCTTAGAAGAATGAATAAAACACAAAGAAAGGAATTAAAGAATGTATGGATATGTTCATGGTGGTAAGTGAAAAGAAATCAAGAAGAGGTTTGTTGTATTCACACTAAAAGAAAAGAAAACTTTAGAAAACTTGAATGAAAGAAAACCATGACTAGCTAACCTTAACTACCTTGCCAAAACATACTAAACTCCTTGATAGTGATGCATGCCTCATGTTGATTCATTGGCATGGATATGTCTTGCTTGTTGGTCTAATACTTTCCACTTGGATGATGGGGATTCATTCTTGGACTTGTCTTGTAGCCTCCATAGATGGTCATCGCCTACAAATTAGACTCTCAATAATGGAAACAAAAGAGCTACACTCAAGGGATGCTAATGAATAGGCATACAACATTCAAGAATAGACATAATGAAGTTGTACAACAAATAGCATATTGGTGATCCATCTCCATGTTCCATCAAGGCACTAGTTCAAAGACTAGGCTCCAAGTGAGGCACACATGAATCATATGGAGAATTACAACAAGATACTTGCCAAGAAATGAAAAGAAACCCATCGGAGAAGAGAAAACCATACAAATTGCAAGATGAAGTAAAGCAATCACCCATGAGTTAGATGTTAGCAAGGTAGTGGTTAGCTAGTACATGGAGAAAGAATTAGCTACACATCATTACAAAAGAAAAGCTAAACATGAATTAAATTGCAAGAAAGTAACAAAGCAAGTAAGGAAAGAAATCAAACTAGAATCAAGCTCAAGTAGAGAAGTAGAGAATGGATCAATCCTTGTATAGCTCCAAGTTGTCACTCCTTGATGATACAAGCTCTCTCTCTCATACAACTCTCTCTTGCAATGAAATCTAGGGAGAAGAAGATCATAGAGAGCTACAAACCCTAAACAAAAACTAACAAAATACAAAACTTTGAACTAATCTCTCTCTCTTCTCTGATCAGTTTTTGCTCGCAGGTGAAGGTGGACTATTTTTAGCACCCAGGTGAAGGATCCAGAAGCAAGGTTGTTGGCGCAAAATCTGAGGTCATAACGACCTAGATTTGCCGCGGATCTGCCGCCAGATCTGGGCCGTTGGCTCGGATCTTTCTGTTGGGATCAGTTTGTTAGGTGGTTTATCCACGTGGCATATCTAGAATCTTCGTTTGTTGGCGGATCTTTCTGGATCTGGATTTGAATTTGGCTTTATCCTTTAAGCTTGGATTAATCACTTAATTAGTGTTAATTAAGTGATTATTTGGAAATCTCTCCATTAAGTGTGTACCTGCAAATATGTAGAGAAGAGGAGTAAAAATCACATATTTATTTGTAATATGCATGGGGATTATGATGTAAAATATGCAATATTGTGTACTAATCAGCTACCATGGAAGAAGAGATAAAAGTCCTTTTACAAGAACGACACTTGGGAACTCACAAGGTTGCCCAAAGGGAAGAAGGTGATAGGCTGTAAGTGGGTGTATGCAAAGAAGCAGGGATCTCTTAAAGAAGACATGGTGCGCTACAAGGCCAGATTGGTAGTAAAAGGCTATGTTCAAGAAGAAGGAATTGACTACAATGAGGTATTTTCCCTGTTGTAAAGCATTCGTCAATTCGCATCTTATTGGCTCTGTTGGCAGAGTACGAGTTGGACCTTGATCAACTCGATGTAAAGACCGCCTTTCTCCATGGCGATCTGGATGAAGAGATCTACATGTCTCAGCCGACAGGGTTCAAGACTGCAGGGAAAGAAGATATGGTGTGCAAGCTGAAGAAGTCGCTGTATGGGTTAAAATAGTCTCCTAGACAGTGGTACAAGCGGTTCGACAGCTTCATCAGAGGAAAGAGGTACACACGTAGCCACTATGACCCATGTGTGTATTACAACAAGTTACCGATAGGGGAGTATATCTATTTACTACTGTATGTAGATGATATGCTTATTGCTTCAAAGTCTAGATCTGCAATTGACACACTGAAGAGGGACTTATCTTCTGAGTTTGAGATGAAGGATCTTGGTGAAGTAAAGAAGGTGCTAGGCATGGAAATTACACGAGATCGAAGGAGTGGCAAGGTGAGCTTGACACAGAAGGGTTATTTGCAAAAGGTACTTCAGAGGTTCAACATGGGAAGGATACGAAAATCTGTAAGTACACCACTGGCTCCTCATTTCAAGTTATCTGCCACTATGTCTCCAAAGACTGTTGAAGAATGTGAGTACATAACTCACGTTCCATATGCTAGCGCAGTTGGTAGTCTTATGTATGCTATGGTGTGTACACGACCAGATCTGTCACAAGTTGTCTCTATGGTCAGTAGGTATATGCATGATCTGGGACAGGGTCACTGGGAGGCAGTGAAGTGGATTCTGCGGTACATTAAAGGTACCATAGATATTGATCTGGTATTCGAGAAGGACTCCACAGGGAAGCAGGACTGTATCGGGTATGTGATTTCGATTATGCTGGTGACCTTGACAAATGCTGGTCCACAACGGGGTATGTCTTTACATTATCTCAAGCACCGCTTAGTTGGCGCTCTATTCTACAGTCTACCGTCGCATTGTTTACTACAGAGGCCGAGTATATGACCATGACGGAGGCTATGAAGGAGGCAATTTGGCTTCAAGGCTTGCTTGATGACTTGGGGGTTAATCAGGAGCTACTGAAGATCAACTATGATAGTATGAGTGCTATTTATTTAGCCAAGAACTATGTGTATCATCACGGATGAAGCACATCGATGTCAGGTTTCATTTGTTTGGGAGATTCTCGATGAGGGTGATATTGAGCTGCTGAAGATTCACACAACGTAGAATCCCGCCGACATGCTTACCAAGATGGTATCAGAAGTAAAGTTTGCACATTGTAAAGCTTTGCTCCATATCCTTCATGTTGCATGAGCTTGTTGAAGCTCCTTTGGATGAACTACGGATGGCTTGATCCCTTGGGCAGGATATGTAGGCAACCACACTGGTGCAGCCACTTTCAAGTCGACGGCTCGTATGTTTCAGTTTGGCTCAAATTTGAGAAATCTTCACGAGGTGGAGAATTGTAGGAAGAGAGAGGAAGTCGAGGAAGTCGACAATCGACAACAAGGAGCCAAAGAAGAGGAATCAGCAGCAGCAGGGAATCAGTAGCAGCAGCACGGTCGACCGGACCGATCGACCGTTGTGCACCAACATGCGCAGGCTATATAGCGGTCGACCGCAGGAGGAGAGCGGTCGACCGCCCAGTCGATCGACTGACATTGCCTAACTCTCAGTTAGGCACGGTTGACCGGCACGGTCGACCGGTGCTTGGGTCGGTTGATTGAGTTAACACTTGCACACAAAATACAGAATATCAGATTTTAAGATTAAAGAGTGCAAGTGCTCAATTCTATCGCGATAGCAAGTAGCTATGCGGGTCGTGATCCACAAGGAGGGACTAGCGATGGAAGCTTTTCTAACAAGTTCTCTTTTATCCTACCATTAATGGTTAAAGTTCTTCTTTAGTTTCTTAAAAGAAAAGAAAAATAAATTACAATGAAGTTAGGAAGAAAGTGAGAGATTGGGAAGATGGAGAAACCAGAATTGGATATGTACAGAGAAATGGAAAAGGAGTGATAAAAGGAGTGGGTGTTGTTGGTGTTGGTGATCTAAACTAAAGAAATAAAGAAAAGAAAGAAAAGATTAAAAAATACTTACCTCCTTTGGTTGATGACTTACCTGGAACTCTTGCATGTTCTACCTTACTTCGGAGGCATTCAACGCATAAGCCATAAGATCGAGCTCAGTCCCCATTTGCATTACATCATCAAGACGAACAAGAATGAAATGATACGGAGTTTTGAGGAGGAGAATATCATCATGAAATATCATTGGCACTCACACAAACATTGTTATACTGATGCTACTAGATTCACTTGAATGCTCATCATAACTAAAAGAGAAAAAGTAGAAAGAAGAAGAAGGAAATAAAAGTAAAGACGAACATAAAAAAAAGTTACCTTTTATTGCTTGCAGAAACGATGGAAGAAATGAGGAGGTACATCGGTGTCACTTTCAACATAAGCCTCTCTCTCTCTTACTTACTTGAATCTCAATCTAACCTAAGCTTACAAAGAAATTAAAATTACATAAAAAACAAAAACTGACACTACAAAGAATGAAAAACTGGACTAAATCCTATCTCTGCATGGTCGTCCCTGTTTACAGTGAAAATCCTGCCTTTTATAGGCAAAAACCCAGAGGGGGAAGGCGTGAGGAGATAGGGGGAGCAAACGCTCCCCTAACTGAAATGATAAGGCCGCGGAAACGCGGGGTTTGGCTGTGGCCAGGTGGCCACAGCCAGGGGGTGGTAACTCCTGGATTCGCGTTTTGGCTTTATCTTCAACTGGATTTCTCGTTTCAGCTCTTGGATTTGACGAAACGATCTTTGATTGTTGGCTTTAACCACTTGATTTGGGAAGATCCATTTCAACCGGTTTTCAACCTCTCTGATTTGCCAGGATCTGCCCTGATTCCTTGATTTCGAATTTATTCTGAATTAAATCAGAATTTGGTGGGATTTTTAGGCTCGTTTCTCAATGGGCCTTGAAATAAATTAAACAATAATTAGGAACAAGCAGAGTTTATTTTATAATAATATGAGAATATGATAATAAATGTGCAATCTTAGCGACTAATCACACCCCCATGCCTATCTTTTGCTCGTCCTCGAGCAAAACAACTAAACTATACTAAAGATTATTAGACCACTTTCGCAGGTCACGCGATTGCACTGAGCATGTGTAATAAGCCGTTAAATCTCTAGGTTTCCCCTAGAGGACGAGTTTTGTCTCGTGAGGGTTTTCAGTGGATTACACCCACAAAATCCATAAAGAAGAGAAACAAAGAGTTAGTATTTTTGAAAAGCATTTTGAAAGAGAAAAATATTTGAAATATAATTGTAAGATTTAAGTAATCCATAAGTTATAGGAAAATTGAATTTTTCATTTCTAAACTTAGTCTCTATTCAAAAATTTATTATCAATCAAAGTAAGGAGTCAAATTGTACTTCTCGTCTAGTCTCTTACTTTACCCTAAGTCATATGCACCTTATGACCGTGAAAATTTTAATTAAGGGTTCATTAGCTCTAACTCTTATGCCTTATATATATATATATATATATATATATATATATATATATATATATATATATATATATATATAATATATAATATATATATATATATATATATATATATATATATATATATATGGTATTATTTCTTAGTTCTATTAGGCTTTCTAATCTGCCCATGTAACGAGCCTTTATTCGATGACTCCCAACCAGACGGCCTTAGGGCACCGGGTGAGAAAACACCCCAAGGACTTAAGGACTCGAGCAAACAAGGCCACAAAACTAAGGATTTTATTATATGAACCCCTTTTAGGCGTGAATACTTATACCTTATTAGGCACAAATACACAGCTTAATCAGAGGATTTTTATATTTTTTCTTTTTTTCTTTTTTAATAAGGCATAAGAATCTTTGTTTTTGAACCCAAAGTGTGTAAGTGTATGAAGTGTGCATATTTCATTAAGGTAAAGATGAAGACTAAATTAGTTTGACACATTATCTTCCTAACCCTAAAAATCAAACAAATAATGTTATTTTGACCAGTTTAAGAAATCCTAATTTTGATTTTCCTATTCCTTAAAATTGACTCAATTTCTTACAAAAAATATGTCAAAATATTGTTTCTATTTTCAAAAAGTTTTTAAAAGTAAAGAAAATGTTAATTTTTTTTAATAAAAGAAAAACCTAAGTTATGTTAGAACCCTCTCCCACACCTATCTCATGCATTGTCCTCAATGTATGAATTAATGCATAGATGCATGAAAAAGAAGAAAGGGAAGGAAATATTACCTTAAGGTGGTGGTTCCGGTGGTGGTCTGATTGGTCTACGAAATGCGGCCCAATCGACTTTTCGTGGAGTTCGGAGGAACCCACCAGAAATTTTTCTAATATAACCCACTAAAATGATATATACATGAATGATTTTTATTAAATATTTTACCCCATCTAATTTTCAAATTTCATAATTAATTTCAGAGTCAATTTTGTCAACTGCCTTGTCCCAAAATGGAGTGTGAAAAGATAGAATGATTGACTTGGACTTAGGAAGTACGGGAACTAATATCGACTCAGAAAAGTGACTTAAGTTAAGTAAAGGTTCAGGAGTCGAGATTGGTTCGGGAAGTGGGTCCAAATCAAGAGTTGAAACTCAAGTCCACATTCATTTTTCCCCAATGGAATGTGACTTAATATTGGTGATTCAAGTTCAAGAATGACAGGTGTGGGAATCAAAACTGACTGTAAAATATTACTCAAATCAGATAACAAAACAGGAGTCAATATTGATTCGAGAATTTGAACTGGATCAAAAATTTGAGAGTCTTGGTCACATTTCTCATTGAGTTCAATTTCATAAAAATGAGAACTTGCCAATTTGTCAATGGGACTTCCAAAATTATAAAATTGGTCAAGTTCAATATGATGACCATTAAAGATGGGTGATTCAATTTCATTATGAATTAGCACAGGATCCAATATTGACTCGGAAAAAAGATTGAAATCAGGTGAAGACACCGAAGTCATAATTGAATCAGGAAGTAGAATTGAATCACTAAGTTGAGGTTCATGATCATATTCATTCTCAAGTTCTATTTCAGGAAAGGAATAACTTGCCAAACTGTCAATATCATTTTCAAAATTTAGAGTTTGGGCAAGTTCAAATGATTGTGCTGAAATGGAACCTTGTTTTCCAAAACAACATGACTCTTCAGCTCTAATAGAATGGTTAACGATATCAGAACTGGCCAAACGGTGAGAATGTAGAGTTTGAACCATCATATTTATGTCATGATTACGAGCGTTTTGAGCCTGACTCATGGCTTCAAGCATCTTTTCATAATTGATAGGTTCATCATTTTGTTGCGATTGGTCTTGAAAAGATGAAGTGTTATTTAGTATTGCTGGTAAAATTATGAGTCCATCAGATTTTGTGATTGTTGTTTGGACTCACGCATACTCATTTCCAAAATTGATGATTTTCTATTTTGGACTGGTGGAACTGAGTATGAATCTTGAAAATATTGTGGATAAGGTGGATAAGGAGGACAAGTTGGTTGAAATTGGACTCGGGGGAGGCGAATCCCCGCTGACTCTGTGAAGAGTTGAAATTATTCTGAAAATTATGGTTGTAAGATTGGGGTCATGGGTTATATTGATCGGATAAGACCATCCAACACACTAGGTTGGTTAAAGTTATGATATGCTGGGTTGGTAATATCTGAAAAAAAGATTGGTGTGTAATATGGATTACCATTAAAATTAGAAAAATTATTGTTATAAGCCATATCACACAATAAAATACAAACAAAGAAAAACAAACAAACAAATAAGAAAACAAAAAAAAATTCTAACCTAAGTTAAGGTAGACCTTTGACCTAGATGACTCTTAACTGCTTTGACTATCTATAGGAGGTATAATGCAGACTTTGACCACAAGCTAATCAGCCAGGTCAGGGCAAGATTGGTCGGAGGTTATCCGTCATAGACGTTCCTTAATTAAGTAACCACCAACCTTCAGGATTTCGGCCCTTAATCCCCTTCCTAGACACTGATTTGACAGGAGTCAAATTCTAACACCTTTCCCCCTTAGGATAATCTCCTAATTGAGTCCGAGATGTCCCTAGGGCTAACATCTACTCATTTTTTGTTAGGCTTGGGTTAGTGAGTGTGGAGATTGTTTGTGGGTTAAGGGAGGAGAATGACTTTCCCACCTTATCGTGTTTATAGGACAAACCCTTAAATCAATTTAGTGCAGTGTACAAGTATATAGAAAAAAGTAACATTCAAGCATGAAATCACCTAGAGGGGGGTGAATAGGTGATAATGCTAATCTAATAAACTAAATGCGGAATTTAAAAACTAATTGCAATTACACTTAATACAACCAATAAGTGATGCACACACAACCAAGCCAAGCATATAAATATGAATGATCAATATGAAATAATGCAAGGCACAATACAAAGAGAGAGAAAGAGTAAGAGTCAATGGATCAAGCGCAAACAACAAGATTTGTTTCAAGGTTCGAGCACCCAGCTCTACATCCCCGCCTTCACCCAGAAGGATTTCGAATCCACTAGCTTGTCCACAAAGGACTCCCACACAGGGAATCTACACCGAGGATTTGGAGCAATACAATAACTAGGAGTACCCAACTCCTCTCTTTACAACCACAACCTCTCACTAGAGGCAAAGCATCAAGCCAACAAAAACAATCACCTCACAACTTAAGGGATAAGTACAAAGCTACACAAGGATCACCTCACAACTAGAGGGATGCAACCCACTTGCACAACTTTTTCAACACTATGAGGGAAAGGCACAAAGCCAAGCAAAAATAGGGTTTACAACTTGGTGATCAAAAGATCACAACCAATCTCTTTTTTCCACAAATACAAAGACCCTATAGATAGGATAGAATGAAGCTCAAGTGTGGAAAATAAAGTGTTTAAAACAAAGAAAAATCACTTGGGAAATCTCCACAAAGATATAAAATGATTAGACCAAAACAAATTCCCAAAAGACTATTTTTCTTGAAATAATGAAACACTTTTAAAAACAATAAAGATTGATCTTTTTGGCATAAAGAAACTCTTTTCAAACTTCTATAAACACTAGAGAAAGCTCAGAAATTTTAGCCCAAAAATTCTCAAAGAAAACTGGCCACAAATGGGGTATCTATAGCCCCTTTTCAAAACTAGCCGTTAGCAGCAATTAAGGCCAGATTTGACCTTCCGGTTGACCGGCCAACGGTCGATTTTTGACCGTTAGCTGCTACCGGTCGACCGCCCGATCGACCGGGCCCTGAACCAGAGAGCAACGGCTCTCTGGCCGGTCGACCGCCCGGTCGACCGGAGCAACCCGAGAGTGGG
The DNA here is from genome assembly GCA_038442645.1 of Agave tequilana. Classification (NCBI taxonomy): domain Eukaryota; kingdom Viridiplantae; phylum Streptophyta; class Magnoliopsida; order Asparagales; family Asparagaceae; genus Agave; species Agave tequilana. The sequence goes on from JAVJIF010006361.1 coordinate 17,310, forward strand.
TTGCTTTCAATCGGTCGACCGCTCGGTCGACCGGCTTAATGGGCAGGCCAGCGTGCACGTTTTGTGCACGTCGGTCGACCGGCTCTGGGTCCGGTCGACCGGTCCGGTCGACCGCCAGAGCCTGGCAGGCTATATTATGGGACAGAAAACATAGGTTTTTAATGGCTTAAAAATTCCCATAAAATCTCTAAAATTTCACAAAAATAGTTTTATCATTATACCTTGAAATACAAACTTGTGTTAAAAATTTCAACACAAATCTCAAACATTTTGAACCATTTTTGTGTTAAGACAATATTGCCGAAAACCAAAACCTGTATTTTTTCAAGTTGAATTTTCCAAATGAACATACGATTTTTCCAAAACTTATCCAAATACAAAAACATGATATTTAAATACTTTGAAGCATGATGCATATGGATAGAAATCCAATATACAAGAAACATATACATATCATAGTTTTTGACTTTATTTTAAAAATATGTTTTGTTAAAACACAAAACCTAAAACACATGAATAGGTATATCAAATTAAGTTTGTCTAGGATATGAAGCATACATGTATATAGAACATGTCTAATATATATAAACACATGTAAACTTGATTTGATACTTATCTATTCATGAAAACCACCAATCAAACCTAAAACCAAAATCAAAATATAAAACGTGTGTGTATTTTGAACTTGAGCATATCATACTATTCTAATCTTTACAAATGGATCTAAACACAAAACTAAACTAGGTACCGAGGTCTTCTTGTAGAGCGCCGTCTCCAAGCCGATTCGATCCAAAACTCCATGATCCACCGAGCTAGACTCCAACAAGTGCTATGTAAGATCTTGATGCTCGGGCTCTGGAATCACCATGTGAAAGCTTCCAAACCATCTTGTTGAAGCTAATCACCTACTAATATCTTGAATAAAGATCTGAAACTAAATCACAAGATTATTAGTACACATAACTACATGAGTTAATCATCATCAAAACTAGAGTGGAAGGCCTTTGGGCCAACAATCTCCCCCTTTTTGATGATGACAAAACTCATGGAGTTATATACGCATGGATTAAAGTTAAGCTTCAAAGAAGCTCCCCCTTAACTCATGCATTGAAGAAAATAACAAATATATGCAATGAATATAAAACATGAGAATGCATAGATATGCATAAAACTATGAAATGCATATAAACAGGCTCTTGATACCAATAGATATGCATAAAATGATAAAATGTATAAAACATGCTCTTGATACCAATACCAATGATATGCATAAAACGATAAAATGTATAAAACATGCTCTTGATACCAAATGAAAGGTAAAACAAATTATTTCTTCTTTTTCTTAATTTCATAAACATGTTCTCTTTAAAGAATGCTTTAGATACCAAAATTACATAATGCTTTTGATACCAATAAATCAAAGCTTACATAAACCAAAACTTACGTAATGAAAGCTCTTGATACCAAACATTACATAATGCTCTTGTTACTAATAATAAAACATGTTCTCAATATCAAACATGAAACAAAGATCATGCATAAATCATGCATATAAACTCAAATTCTTCTCCCCTTTTTGTCAATCATCAACAAAGGGGTAAACGATAAACCAATAAAAATTATTCTTCTCCCCTTTTTTGTTGAAAACAAAGAATCAATAAAGGGTGACATCAAACAAATTAATAATAAGAATATATGCGATATACATTCATTAAGAGGAAGACGTTAAGTTAACTTTCCTACATTTATGCATTACATGAAGAAAGGATGACAAACCCTAATTCGCATAACACATAGTATGCAATGCATAAAAGGAGATGTGAAGCTCCCCCTACACACGTGTATCTCATAAAGAAGAGTTGTCAAGCTCCTCAATATAGGATACACACAACATGAATCTATATGCATATAGGCAATGTAAATCAAAACATTTTTATATAAATATGAAAACACATACCAATTGATAGTAAAAATAAAATCTTGATACCAATTGATAAGTAAACAACTAACATACCAATTGTAAATAAACAATCTTTTTCTATCATAAAGTATGTGAGTGGAAATCAAATACCAATTGAAAGATGAAATACAAGTTTTCTCCCCCTTTATGAAAAACCAACTAAAACAATGATCAAAATTTTTTTTATTTTCATAAGCTTATGCATAATCAAAAATTTGTGCTTAAAGATATAGGGATAGAGTAAGCACAAATAAAATATGTATAGGTGTATGAAAAAAAAATGAGTACCAATCAAAATAGATGATACCAAATGAAAGCATACATACACAAAATAATATATGAGTATACAAAAATGTCAATATTGATATCAATTGAAAAATCTAATGATACCAAATGAAACAACAATAATATCAAGTGTATACCTCATATCCTATCCTCCCAACACATGCTCATGTTTAAACTGATTTTCAATATAAAGCATACATAGGCAAGGTCTCCCATCCAACCACCCTTGGAAGGTAGGGGTTTTCGAAAATAGGGTTGAAAAATAGTGTATGTTTGAAAAACTCTATCAAATGAAGAATACGAACTAGTTATAAGAAAAATTTGTAAACTAGTACGAAATCCTTCAAGTAAGGAATAAAACAAAAATATATTTCATGAAAAACATGTAAATCACATGGTCACTAAACACTCAAAGTCCATAAAGCCCATATCATACTCATGAAAACACAATCACGAGAAAACAATAAGTGAGGTGAGTGTACAAGATATATATGAAACACATCATCATGAAACTAGTCAATTAAGCTCAACATTCCTTAAAACACGAAAATCATCAAAACTTGATTTCTTCAAGGTATATGTATGTCAAGTACAAACTAAAGTATACATATATATCCAAAACATAACGAGTCCACAAATGTATATGCATGAAAGCACGCGGCTCAAAGGATGTATATGTATAAATAATAGTTTGGACAAGATAGACATATACATGAAGTTAAACATAGAAACATGAAAAATATAGATAAAATAGGAATACAAGTTAAATGCATGAATCATCAAAACTAGACTATACTAGCACATCTAATGGGTACAAATAAGCATTCAAGCACAAACATATATATATGATCTATTTGTGTCCCACTATATGTACAAATATATATCCTAGTTTTAATAAGAACTAACATTTAAATATATATTTAAATCATGAAGCATAAAACAAGTCATAGATCAACATGACAAACATAAAAACGATTATAATGTAAATACACATGTTATTAGAACTATGATATGCATAATAGCTAAACTATGGTGAGAACACAAAAATAATGGTCCATATTAAACATGGGTGTCTCAAAAGCTATACATACATGTTATTGATTTAATAATCAAGGCATTACAACAAAACATGAAGCATCAAAAATAAAAGTCATAAACATCTATATAATTATTATGTATATGCATATGCATTAGATCTAGAACATACATATTAGTTAAAAACAAAGTGAGAACACATAGATATAGATCCATGTAAAACATGGGTGTCTCAAATAACTAAACATGTATATCACTAATCTAATGAACATGGCATAAGCATAATGAACAATAAAACATGACATGCTATAAATCAATGATGTGAAAGCATGTAAATAAAAATGGGAGTTAGAGATCGATACCAAACCGATGAAGGCACCTCTCTAGTTCTCCAAACCAAGGTGGTCTTCCCACCAAACCTTCCCTTGAAAGTGATGCATCCAAATGGTCATCATGAAGCTCGGAACGCATCCACTCCATGGTACCGCTACTCTCACGTCATGTGAGAGCCCACACCTACATCAAATACAATAGGGGTGATCTTTGGTACCAATTTCCTTTTGGGTCCATAGGGGTTAGAACCTTTCCTAACCCAAACAAAATTAGTTGCTAAATTAACATCATGTATACGATCATAAAAAAATTTAGCAAGGTGGCCCTTTCGTCCACAATGTGTACATGTGTACACATGAGCATACAAAGTGTGATGGGTGTGTACGTGAGGAGGGTGTGGAGGGTGTGCATGCAAAGATGGAACTTGTTTCTTTCAAACCAAGGATTCCAAGCGTGTATGATTCAAAGCACATTAGCTCAAAGTAGAGCCCAAACAATCAACATTTTTCTTCAAAACGTTTATATCATTTTCAATACTAGAAGATAAAGTGGAGCATGCAATAGATGTACTTGGTGAAGCTACACTAGCATGGCAAACATGTGAGTCTTTATCAATTTTTAAAGATTCATTTTTGTTTAAAACTAAATCTAATTCTTTTGTGATGAAATCAATTTCATTTTTCAAAGAATGATTATCTTTTACAATAAAATCTAATTTTGAAGATAAAACTTCATTGTTTTTCAAAACATCATCACAATCATTTTTACTTTTCAAAAATTCATTTTCCTTTAGGGCAAGGTCTAGTTGAGATTTAAGTGAGTCACGTTCACTAACAATCTCTTCCTTCTCTTGCAAAATCAATTCAAAAATTGAACACAAATTCTTATATTCTTCTTTTAGTTCAAAATTTTCCTTTTTCAAAATAGCAATGAAATGAGAAACCTATCATAGATCGTGGATACTAGATATTTAATAAGGGATGATTAGAAATGAGCTAAGATAAACGATCTCTTGAGGTACATTTATCATGAAATAGGAAATTATAGAACCAGTATGCATCGACTTCACAAACCTCAATGAAGCTTGCCCAAAGGGTAGCTTCCCCTTCTAGAGGATCAATCATCTGGTAGAGGCAACGGCGGGTCACAAACTCATTAAGTTCATTGACGCCTACTCTGAATACAACCAGATCAAGATGCACCCATAAGACAAAGATAAGACTGCTTTCATCACTGGTTGAAGATTCTATTGCTACAAAATGATGCCCTTAGGACTCAAAAATGCCAGGGCCACCTTTCAGCAGATGGTCAATAAGGTCTTCAAGGATTTAATTAAGAGAACGATGGAGGTGTACGTTGATGACATGTTGGTAAAAGTACCTGGCGCATGGATCACCTCCAACATCTAGGCTAAGCATTCAATCTCTTATGAAAATACAAGGTAAAACTTAACCCCGAGAAGTACAAATTCAGGGTTGCCTCTGGGAAGTTCATAGGGTACTTGGTAACTCAACGGGACATCGAGGCCGATCCCAACCAGATATCTTTTATCTTGAATATGAGGTCGCCCGCATGCGTGAAGGAAGTCAAGATGCTAAACAGACACCTCACTACCCTGAACTGATTCATCAGCTGATCCATAGACAAATGCAAACCCCTCTTCCAAGCCTTGAAGAAAAAATGGGGGTGATTTTCGTTGGAACGAGGAATGTGAGTCAGCTTTCCAAAGTCTGAAGAAATATCTTACTTCACCACCACTCTTGTCCAAGCCGACCTCGGGGGAGGTGTTGTTCCTTTGTCTAGTTGACCTCAGGAGAGGTGCTGTTCCTTTATCTAGCTGTCTCGAAGTCGGCCATGAGCGGAGCCCTAATTCAGGAAGAAGAAGGCATGCAAAAGTCGGTTTACTATGTTAGCCATTCCATGAATGGACCGCAAACCCGATACCAAAGGCTGAAAAAATTGGTGCTTGCTCTCTTCATCATCTCAGAAAGCTCAATCACTACTTTCAAACCTTTCTGATCACGGTCCTTACAGAGCGTTACCTAAGAAGCGTTAAGAGAACCCAGAAGCGACAGGCAGATATTGAAATGAGCATCAGAACTGAATAAGTAAATAAAATCAAAATTAATCTTTGGATAATTAGAAATAATTGTGATATAGAATCTCTGTTAAAATGAGATACATGTAATGGATACAATATGATGTAAATAGCATATTAACTGAAATATTAAAAATTTCTGTTAATACTATCAATCTAAATGGAATCAGGACAATTTAGTTAATTAGCAATTGTGAATGTGAACAGATAATGGTGGAATTGGTAAAAGTGATCAGAAATGAGCTGAATAATGTAGGGGGAGGAAGTCGAGGAAGTCGACGAATGAAGAAATCCAGATTCAGCAGCAGAAACAGTAGCACAACAGTGCTTCAGAGCAAGAGAACGGTCGACCGGCCCGGTCGACCATCGGCAGAAGTAGCAGATCGGTCCACCGGTTCGGTCGACCGACGTGCACCACATGCACAAGGCAGTAGCGGTCGACCGGGTCGGTCGACCGCAGAAGGAGAGCGGTCGACCGCCCGGTCACCAACTGGAAGTGCCTAACTCTCGGTTAGGCCCGGTCGACCGGCCCGGTCGACTGGTGCGTAGGGTCGGTCGACCGACAGTCGGGTTTGGGCTATTTCAGAAAGGGCTGTTTAGGGTTAATTTGGATTTTTAGGGTTTAGAAGCAATCCAAGGGGTTTGTGTGCGATTGTGGAGGAGAGTATAGCATAGAGGCAGAACTCTCTTGATCCCCATTGCTGTAAAAGTGTATTGATTTACCGAAATTAATAAAACCCCCTCTTTCTTGCCCCGAGGACGTAGGCAATAAGGCCGAACCTCGTTAAATTTGTGTTTTGTGCTTTTCTCTGAGATTGGGTATTTGTGTTGTTGGTGGTACTGTTCTCTGTGTATCTGAGATCTGGGGTTTCCTCTTGTGGTTGTTGTTGGCGCACAACAAGTGGTATCAGAGCTCCCAGGTTCTTTGTGAGATTTTCTGGCAATTCGGAGGGCATCTGAAGCTGATTTGGTGGAAATCGTGTGTCGATCTCAGATCAGCGGTAGTCTTGTTCGTGGGATCGTGTGTCGATCTCAGAACAACGCAAGGAGTGCTCAAGGAATCATTAGTGGAGTAGATCCTGTCAGAAACTCATTCTAGGGTTTCGTGAGAAGGTAAAAATCTGTTTTTTTTATTGAAGTTGTGTATCTATCTCCGTTTGTTTTCCGCATACATAGAGCATCTAGGTAGATAAATGGCAGAAGAAAGTACATCAGTAAGGACCTTGAATCCTCATCCGAGGATTGATGTGGTGAAGTTTAACGGCACTAACAATTTTGGGATGTGGAGGTGCGAGGTTATGGATGCTCTAAATGCATCGAACCTCGAGGATACTCTACTTCTGGAGAAGAGGCGAGGTAAAATCACTGAAGAAGCGTGGGAGAAGATGAACCAGTCTGCGTATGGCCTGATTAGATCGTGTCTAACACAAGACATCAAATATCTTGTGTTACATGAGACATCTGCGAGGCAGTTTGGGAGACCCTTGAAAGGAAATATCTGACCAAGAGTGTAGAATCACGATTGCAGCTGAAGAGCAAGCTGTGTGGGTTTCAGATGAAGAAGGGATGCTCCGTGAATGAACATCTAAACCGCTACACGAAGCTTCTTACAGATTTGGTCAATGTGGATGTCAAGGTAGATGAGGAAGACAAGGCAGTAATCCTCTTGAACTCTCTCCCGGCGGAGGAGTATGAGACATTCACATTAACCTTCATAAATGGTAGGCAGACTCTGAGCTATCATGAAGTGTCGTCTGCATTGGCAAATTATGAGACGAGGAGAAAGGAGAGACAACCTTCTCACTCAAGCTCATCAGCAGAAGCGCTAGCAGTAAGAGGCATGGGTTCATCTAGGAAGGGCAATGATGAAAGAGGAAGATCGAAGTCCAGGCCGAGCTATAGGAATCTGAGGAAGAACCAGTGTGCCTTCTGCAGAGAATTAGGGCACTGGAAAGTGGACTGTCCAAAGTTCAAAGGGAAGAAGAAGGAGTCAAAGACTGAGGTAAATCTTGCAAAGGTGATTAATACTCAGAGCAGTAATTCACAGGTAGATGGATCAGATTCGGACTCGTCGGGTTTCTCATTCTTAGTCACTACTCCCATCGTTGGCCACTCAGGAGAAAATGAGTGGATTTTGGATACAGGTACTACATACCATGCTTGTCCTAATCGGAATTAGTTTTCTAGCTTTGAAAAGCTGGAGGGGTGTTTAGTCGTTATGGGCGATTATCATCCATGTATCATGGAGGGTTAGGTACAATCCAAATTAGGATGTTTGATGGGATGGTAAAGAAGCTGAAGGAAGTGAGGTACGTACCTCAGTTGAAGAGAAATCTAATCTCTATTGGAGCTTTGGAAGCATCGGGTCTGGTGATATCTGTTCGAGATGGTGATCTCGGGATGATCAAAGGCTCGATGGTGGTGATGAAGGGCGTCCGCCGAGACAATCTCTACTACTTGAAGGGTAGTATGATTACAGATCAGGTGGAGACTTCTAGTTCCTCAGATGATGGTTGCCCGGAGGTCTGGCAAGAAAAGGTCGGACAGAAAGGAGAAAAGTCTTTGCAAGCTCCTTGATCGAGTTTTTACCTGTACACAAAAATAAGGAATTAGATTTAGAACAAGTTGTGTAAGGTGCTCAATACTATCCGTGGTAGCAAAGGCTGTGCGGGTCGTGATCCTCAGGGAGGGACTAGCGATGGAAGCTTTGTCAATAAGTTATCTCTAAAAATTATTTTCTTTAAGTTAACAAAAAGAATAGTTAAAGTTAAGTTAGGAAGAAGGCGGTAGATTATGAAGATGGAGGATTAGAGGTGGTATTTATAATGAGATGAGAAAGAAAGAATTGGGAGATGGTGATTTAATCTACAAAAATAAAATAAAAGAAAAGAACTCTTACCTTAACTTGGTTGAGGAAATATGTGAAAACCTTACATGTTCTACCTTGCTTTGGAGGCGTTCAACGCATAAACCATAGGATCGAACTCAGTCCCCTATTCGTATTATATCATCAAGCTGGGCAAGTATGAAGTGATACGGACCTTGAGGAGGAGAACATCTCCATGAAGTATCGTTGGCACTCGCAAAGACTCGTTATACTTGTGCTTCGGAAATCCCTTGCATGCTCATCAATCAACCAACAGAGATAAAAATAGAAAAAGAAAAGAAAACGAAAGGGAGCATAAAGCAATGAACAAAAGAAAATATTACCTTTATTGCTTTTAATTAATGGCAGAGAAGAGGAAGGTACATCGGTGTCACGCTCAACATAAGCCTCTCTCTCTCTTAAAAGAAATAAAAATTACAAAAGAAAAACCTAACTACAAACTAGAAAAAACCTAAAAAACCCTAGCTTTGGCCCTGTACTGCGCTGGACGCTCTTCTCGGTTGCACTGCAGGGGGTATTTATAGGAGCAGAAGGAGGTAGAGTCCCAACACAACTCTCCCATGAAAACGGGTATCTGGATTTGACAGGATTGCCACGGAAACGCGGCTTGGGCCGCGTTTTCACGGCCTTATGCTGGCGGCTGGCCACGCGCTTTGGCGCGTGGCCTCCCCTGGTCCGTCCATCTGGGTGTTTCCTTCTGAAAGTTGAATCTCGGCTCTTCATCTTTGGATTTGGATATAACTTGGGAAGCAAGTTACCTAGATCCCAAATCTTTTCCACGAATTTCCTTCTCTTCTTTTAACTTTTATCCTCATCCCGCAAGTGTTTAGGGTTGAATAGAAGTCTATCCTTTCCCCTTCATTAATATTTGCAACTTTGTCCCTTGTGTATTTGCACTTTTGACAATTGATATTTGCACTTTTACACTTGGGCTTGAATATGGGCTTTTGGGCTTCTTTTAGGCTTTATTTATTATTAAAATAAGAACTCAAGGCCTGCACACAATAAATCACAAAATATTAATAAATGTGCAGAATTATATGAATAAATATGAAAATGTGATGGTAAATATGATGATAAAAATGCACTTTTCACTACCAATCACACCCCCACACTTATCTTTTTGCTCGTCCTCGAGTAAAAATCAAAAAGAAAGAGGAAAAGAAAAGAAAAATTAATCTATTCTAACTTACTTTCGTAGGAATCACAGTTGCACTTAGCACATGCAACAAGCCGTTAAACCTTTAGGTTACCCTAAAGGACGAGTGTTGTCTCGTGAGGGTTTTCAGCGGATTACACCCACAAAATCCATAAAAAGGAAATATTTGAAATACTTTTGAAAAGACTAAGTAGTCTATAAGTTTTAGGATTATCATTTTTATTCATTCTTAGACTTAGTCTTTATATAGTAAATTGTTATCCATTTTAGGTAAGGGTCAAAATTGAACTTCTAATATAGTCTTTTTCGTTACCAAAAATCATATGCATCCATATAACTTTGCTAGGAATTCCTTAACTTGGACTCTCATGCCTCTTTATTATTTTTATAACTTCATCTAATTTTCTTTCGTGTAAGCATCAAGGCTTCTTGAGGCCCTAATACCTAACTAATTGACTATTAGATGTGTTAATAAATTTTTTTTAGCATGTATAACTCATCTAATTCTCTTTTGTGTAAGTATCAAGGCTTCTTGAGGCCCTCATACCTAACTAATTGACTATTAGATGTGTTAATACATATATCATATTTCTTAGTTTTATTAGGCTTTCTAAATCACCCATGTAGCAACTTAAAGTCGATGACTCCCAAACCGGTTGGCTTTAGGGCACCAGGTGAGAAAGCACCCCACGGACTCAAATTCGAGTGAACTAGGCCCCAAAACTAAGGACTTTATTTTATTTACTCACCTTTAAGCATGAATACTTATGCTTCTTGAGGCACATGTATCAGCTTAATTAGTGATTTTCTTTTTTTTTTATATATATATGAGGCACAAAGGTCTTCGTCTTAGAATCCTAGATATGCATTAGGTATGCAAATTTCATTAAGGTAAAAATCAAGACTAATTAATTATTCAATTTCTCCTCCTATACCTAACATTTAAACAATTTATTTATTTTGACCAAGTTTTTAGAAATCCCAATCATGATTTTCCTAATCCTTAAAACTAACTTAGATTTCTTTCAAAAGATAAGTCAAAATATTGTCCTTTTTATATATTTTTTTTATTAGCAAATTTTGGTTAGTTTCTACCTATGTTAGTATGTTAGTAAAGCCTACCCCCACACTTATCTCATGCATTGTCCTCAATGTATGAATGAATGCATATATGCATGAAAAAGAAGAAAGGGGAGGCAGATGTTACCTCAAGGTGGTGGTTCCGGTGGTGGTCTAATTGGGCCAAGCGTTGCTACCCAATCAAGATAACATAATATTTGGTGAAACTCACCAGAAATTTTTCTTATATAACCCACTAAAATGTATGTATAATTATTTTTTAAAATTTCCACCCCATCAAATTTTCAAATTTCATAATAAATTTCAGAGTCAATTGTGTCAACCTCCTTGTCCCAAAATGGAGTATGAAAAGCTGAAATTATTGACTTGGACGTGGGAAGTACGGGAACGAATACCGACTCAGGAAAGAAACTTAAATCAAGTAATGGTTCAGAAGTCGGGCTAGGTTCAGGAAGTGGGTCCAAATAAATAAGTTGAAGCTCAAGTCCACAATAATCTTCTCATAATGGAATGTGACTCAATGTTGGTGATTGAAGTTCAGGAATGATAGGTGTGGGAATCAAAACTGACTCTAAAAGATTACCTAAGTCGGGTAACAAAATAGGAGTCAATAATGATTCGGGAATTTGAACTTGATCACAGATTTGAGAATCTAAGTCACATATCTCATTGGGTTCAATTTCATAAAAATGAGAACTTGCCAATTTATCCATGGGACTTTCAAAATTGCAAAATTGGTCAAGTTCAATATGATCATCAAAAATAGGTGATTCAATTTCATGATGAATTGGAACAGGATCCAATGTTGACTCGGAAGAAGTGAAATCAGGTGGAGACACCGGAGTCATTATTGAATCAGGAAGCAAAATTGAATCATCAAGTTGGGGTTCATAATCATATTCATGCTCAAGATCTATTTCAGGAAAAGAAAAACTTGCCAAGTTATCAAAATTTGAAGTTTCGGCAAGTTCACATAATGGCACTGAATTAGAATCTTGTTGTCCAAAGCAACTTGGTTCGTCGGCTCTAAGAGAGTGGTCAGCGATATTAGAATTGGCCGGACGGTGAGAACACAAAGATTGAACCATCATATCTATATTATGATCACGGGCTAATCTAGCCTGAGTCATGGCTGCAAGCATCCTTTCATAGTTGATAGGTGCATCATGTTGTGATTGGACTTGAAAGAATGAAGTATAATCGTGATGAAGTTGTGAGTCGGTGGACTCACGCATAATCATGTCTGCGATTGATGGTAATTGTTGCTTGGACTCATGCATACTTATCATTTCCCCGATAGATGGTATTCTATTCTGAATGGGTGGATCAGAGTATGACTCTTGGGAATATTGTGGACAAAGTGGAGACGGAGGACAAGTCGGTTGAAATTGGACTCGGGAGAATCGAAACCCCATGAACTCTGTGAAGAGTTGAAACTATTATGAAAATTATGGTTATAAGATGGGGGGTATGGGTTATATTCATTCGGATAAGACCATTCGGCACACTAGGTTGGTCAAAATTATGATATGCCGGGTTGGTAATATTTGAAAAAGGTGTGTAATATGGATTAAAATTGGAAAAATTGTTATATGCCATATCACATAAACACAAACAAAAAAGAAAAAATTCTAACCTAAGTTAGGGTAGACCTATGACCTAGACGACTCCTAACTGGTTAGACTGTCCACGGGAGGTAGGGTGCAGACTTTGACCACAAGTTAATCAGCCAGGTCAGGGCAAGATTGGTGGGAGGTTTTCCGTCAAAGACGTTCCTTAATTAAATAACCACCAATCTTCGGGCTTTCAGCCCTCAATCCCCTTCCTAGACACTGATTTGGCAGGAGTCAAATTCCAGCACTGTTCCCCCTTAGGATAATCTCCTAATTGAGTCCGAAATGTCCCTAGGGCCAACGTCTACTAATTTTAAGTTAGGCATGGGTTAGTGAGTGCTTGGGATATGATTTTTAGGCTAAGGAAGGGTGATGAAATCCCCACCTTATCTTGTTAATGGGTTAAGCCCTTAAAATAAATTTGTGCAAGTGCACAAAATATGTAAATAAGATTCACTCAAAGCATCAATCAAGAGATGAGTCCTATTCTACATGCAATGCGTACGTACCTTGCTCCAGCACTCTTCAACAGTAAAAATAAAGGAATTGAAAAGACACGTGCCTAATATGCAAACGTCTAATCAATTTTTATCTTTAACAACAAGTATTTTACTGTTGATTAATTAGCAGTAAGCAGGGTTATCACAGAACAAAATTTAACAGAGAAGTACACAGATATTGCTAGTTTCAGAAACCTGCAAAAATTTCAGTCAGTAGTCCTCTGCTACTGTCGCAGATCCGCGGCTATTGTCGCGTTTGCGCGGCAAAGTAGCAGGCTCTGCTGCTCTGCCTTCGAGGGCAGAGGCACAGAGTTGCTATATGTCCACTTATGCTGTTGTTTTTCTGTTCTCCAAACTTGCAAACAGAAAAGAATAAAAGAATTAGTTAATAATTTTTTTATTATTAGAGAATAACTTACCGTCCCTCCCCGGCAACGACGCCAATTTGTTGATCGAGTTTTTACCTGTACACAAAAATAAGGAATTAGATTTAGAACAAGTTGTGCAAGGTGCTCAATACTATCCGCGGTAGCAAAGGCTGTGCGGGTCGTGATCCTCAAGGAGGGACTAGCGATGGAAGCTTTGTCAATAAGTTATCTCTAAAAATTATTTTCTTTAAGTTAACAAAAAGAATAGTTAAAGTTAAGTTAGGAAGAAGGCGGTAGATTATGAAGATGGAGGATTAGAGGTGGTATTTATAATGAGATGAGAAAGAAAGAATTGGGAGATGGTGATTTAATCTACAAAAATAAAAGAAAAGAAAAGAACTCTTACCTTAACTTGGTTGAGGAAATATGTGAAAACCTTACATGTTCTACCTTACTTTGGAGGCGTTCAACGCATAAACCATAGGATCCAACTCAGTCCCCTATTCGCATTATATCATCAAGCTGGGCAAGTATGAAGTGATACGGACCTTGAGGAGGAGAACATCTCCATGAAGTATCGTTGGCACTCACAAAGACTCGTTATACTTGTACTTCGGAAATCACTTGCATGCTCATCAATCAACCAACAGAGATAAAAATAGAAAAAGAAAAAAAACGAAAAGGAACATAAAGCAATGAACAAAAGAAAAATATTACCTTTATTGCTTTTAATCAATGGCAGAGAAGAGGAAGGTACATCGGTGTCACGCTCAATATAAGCCTCTCTCTCTCTCTTAAAAGAAATAAAAATTATAAAAGAAAAACCTAACTACAAACTAGAAAAAACATAAAAACCCTAGCTTTGGCCCTGTACTGCGCTGGACGCTCTTCTCGGTTGCACTGCAGGGGGTATTTATAGGAGCAGAAGGAGGTAGAGTCCCAACGCAACTCTCCCACGAAAACGGGTATCTGGATTTGACAGGATTGCCTTGGAAACGCGGTTTGGGCCACGTTTCCGCGGCCATATGGTGGCGGCTGGCCACGCGCTTTGGCGCGTGGCCTCCCCTGGTCCGTCCATCTGGGCGTTTCCTTCTGGAAGTTGAATCTCGGCTCTTCATCTTTGGATTTGGATATAACTTGGGAAGCAAGTTACCTAGATCCCAAATCTTTTCCACGAATTTCCTTCTCTTCTTTTAACTTTTATCCTTATCTCGCAAGTGTTTAGGGTTGAATAGAAGTCTATCCTTCCCTCTTCTTTAATATTTGCAACTTTGGCCCTTGTGTATTTGCACTTTTGACAATTGATATTTGCACTTTTGCACTTGGGCTTGAATATGGGCTTTTGGGCTTCTTTTAGGCTTTATTTATTATTAAAATAAGAACTCAAGGCCTGCACACAATAAATCACAAAATATTAATAAATGTGCAGAATTATATGAATAAATATGAAAATGTGATGGTAAATATGATGATAAAAATGCACTTTTCACTACCAATCACTCCTGCAAAGAAGGAATCGCTGGAAGGTGCTGCTACCTGCAAGTTGGAAGGTGAACACAGCGTTCTGGACAAGAAGAAGGTGAAATTCAGCACCAGTACTCACCGCATAGAAGGTCTTCTTGATTTTGTTCACGTGAGCATTTGGGGACTTGATAAGACGACATCGCTTGGAGGTCACAGGTACTTTGTCTCTTTTGTTGATAGTTTATCTAGGTATTGTTGGATATATCCCATGAGACAAAAAGTGAAGCCCTAGATATAGTGGTGAAGTGGAGAGGAAGAATGGAGAAGCAGATTGGTAAAAAGATCAAGGAGTTGAAGATTGGTAATGTTAGAAAAGACATGAACCAATTCCTACGATTTGGCCAGAACACTGGAATTGCTACTCACTTCACAACAGGTACAAATGGGTTAGCTAAGGAAGTAATCTGTTCCTTGCTGGAGGAGGTTCGGTGGTTGTTGTCTAATGCAGGATTAGACAAGTCATTTTGGGCTGAGGCGACTGTGTATGCTAGCCATCTCATGAATAGATCGACTGCGATAGGAGGTAAAGCTCCATTGGAAATTTAGTTTGGAAAAGCTGCTCAAGATCATGGTTTGCTGCGGAAATTTGAAAGTCCGGCCTACTTCAGTGTCAAGAATGGCGAGGTGAATCCGTGAGCAAAGAGGTTTGTGTTTTTGGGTGTCAAAAGGAACAGCTATAGGTTGTGGGACCCCGAAAATAAGAAGATCGTGTTGAGTAGGCATATCATATTTGGAGAGACTTCAGTGTTGAAGTCCACAGTCTCTCAGCAGGTGGAGAGGACGGAGACCAAGGAAGTATCGCAGCGGGTGGAGGTTGATGCTACTCCATCATCTCCAGTTGGTTCGGTAGTAGAGAAGACTTCACCGGATGTGACACCGGGTGGAGATCATGAAACCAAGGTTGATGCTGAACAGGATGAAGATATTGCTGAGGATGCCGAGTTGTTTGCAGCCATTGAAACCATGCTTGTGGGGAAAGAAGCATGAATCTCAAGCTTGTGATCGCGACAAGCTCAAGTTGAAGGCCGTTGTTCTCCATGATGGTCGTGAGGAGGTTCATATGACTCAGCCTGATAGGTTCACTGCTGCAGATACAGGTACAAGTGCTTGATCTTGATGAAGCTCATTTCGATGAACTACGGTTGGCTTGATCCTTTGGGCAAGGTACATAGGCAGCCGTAAAGGCGCAGCCATTTAGTGATGCATCCCGTATGAAGCTGTTTGGATTCTCGAGAAGCTGATTGGAACTTCACGTAGAGGTGAAGAGTTGTGGCCGATTGGAGCTTCACGTAGAGGTGGAGAGACTTCACGTAGAGGTGAAGTGTTGTGGCAGTTGGACTTCACGTGGTGGTGAGGTGTTGTGATCTCGATGAACAGGTTAATCTTCTGGTGAGAAGATGTTGAGCTTACATAAGGAGTGGTGTGCATCTAGTTGAAACCGATGATGGTGTTTAGTGTGCTCTACACAGACTTGGTTGGACCGTCAGTTGAAGACAGGTAGACTAGATAGAGCTACTCAGTTGGAGAGTTAGTGTTGGCTCATGAGGAGGTCTTCATGAGGTCGTGAAGTTGCGGAGTAGGAGCCACAGTTGGTGATCGGCATGTATGGAAGTTCTCCTAAAGTGAAGTATAAGGAAGGCATGTGTAGTGCTTTCCAGTGGATAGCTGAGCTACAGATTCCAAGCCGAGATCGTGTGTCGATTTCGCCGAGATCGTGTGTCGATTTCGTCCGGTGCGCACAAGCCGAGATCGTGTGTCGATTTCGCCGAAATCGTGTGTCGATTTTGCCAGGTGATAGACTGGGGTACGTTGGAGATCGGCTCAGATTTTGAAAAAAATCTTTACCAAGGTGGAGAATTGTAGGGGGAGGAAGTCGACAAATAAAGAAATCCAGATTCAGCAGCAGAAACAACAACAAAACAGTGCTTCAGAGGAATTGTGGAGGAGATCTAGGTTTCCTCTTGTGGTTGTTGTTGGCGCATAACAAATAAGAGTAACTGGAAATGATTTTGGGCATTATCGAGTAAATTTAATAAATAATCAGGATATCAAAAGCTCTTTATTAAACTAAATGCACAGGAAAATAGAATATTATGTAATACGTTGAGTATTGATTGCTGTTGGCATTATTTTGGATTTGTATTTAGAGAAATATACTTTCATATATATATTTATATATAGAGAGAGAGATAAACTTGTGTCATTCTGGAAGGATTCGAGGCCGAATCCTTCCCACTCAAATACAATCCTAGGACATCTAAATGCGAGATCCATTTCATTGAAGTTGATCTATATTATTTCAAGTAACTAGAAACAAACAATTATGTATTTTAAATACTTTTTGCGCATCAATTAAGTAAGCATAAAATGGATAATCAAAAATAGCATATTTAGATCTATGTCTTTAGACATACAAATTCTCGACCCTACCATTTTACAAATTCTCGACCCTACCATTTCATCATGATCTAAACACTTAAAAACCCTCGCACACTAATTTTTGTTACACTTCAAATATTGTACATCGTTAAACTAATAAACTCACTATTTAGGCCTTCCATTTTGCGCCTACTTGATGGATCGGCAAAAAGTATTCAAAATACATGATTTTTGATTTTTAGTTACTTGAAATAATGTAAATCAACTTTAACAGAGTGGATCTTGCATATAGAAGTCGTAGGGTTGTATTTGAGTGGGAAGGATTCAATCTCGAATCTTTCTAAAATTACACAAGTCTATCTCTCTCTCTCTATATATATATATATATGTGTGTGTGTGTGTGTGTGTGTGTGTGTGTGTGTGTGTGTGTGCGTGCGTGTTAACATGTGAATTGATTACTATGTTGGTAATGATGAATAACTCTTATACGAACAATACTGGACAAATTGGTCAAATATAGAAAATGATTAGCTGATATTTAAATTGAATATATTAAATTGAGCTAATAATCAGTGATACCGTAGTAATTAATAAGTCTGATTTTAACTGTGAAAATTTTGTGTGATAATATATTGAATCATAATTAATATTATTAACTTGAAATATGATATGTATACTTATAATGTATATTCTTCGGATGAAAAATCAGATAACTAAGAACTGAGTTGTGAATTTCATAGACATATACCTACTTGCAATCATGATACATTATCCATCCTTACCATCATAAAATACAAGTGATGAAGCCTAGTTGATTACTTGTCCAGATTGAACATTGAATAACAGGTGGTGTGGTAAATTGATGTGACTAAAAAATATTAATATCAATAACTGAATCAAGAGCTTAACCTGTATATAGTGGAGAGTATTGTCCTTAACCGATTCATTTAAAGGTATACCTTCCTGTTTCAATTTCAATTGTATTAATGATCGCAATCAAAAGAAATTGTTGATAATTCTTGTGATATTGAAATTATTGTGCAACTAATAACTTGTTTTATAGAAATTGGGAAATTATTGATTAACACTGTTATAACTGGTAGTCAGTCTACTTGGTGATAAAAAGAAGAAATTGATATTGAATTTTGGATAATAACTAATTAATAAGAAATGAATAAGTAATATGATTAAGAAGTTAGAATATTGGTGGTATGAAAAAGAACCTGACCAGTTAAATACAACGACTTTTAAGCCATATGCCTTATGTGTATTTAGTATCTCTTAGATACTATAAGAGTTATACGAAACTACGATAACGAACCAATAATTGAGTAAAATTTTTAAACTCAAAATGATATCTTGTTACTTATGAGGATGCTAAATTGTAAGGTTTATAAGGAGTACGAGATGTGTGTTGAAATCACTAATAGGTTTATAAGGAGTATGGGATGTGTATTGAAATCATTAATAGCTTATAAATGATTAGCATGATGTGGGATGTGTGTTGAAATCATTAACAGCTTATAAATGATTAGCAAGTATGATTCCAATAATGAAAATTTAGAAAAGTAGTGTAAATGTGATACTAGTTCTATGGTTATACATGATTGTCAATTAAAATGTTTGTACATGGTTACTAATTTCATGCATGTATATTAACACCCATTAGTTATGAAAGCACGTGAATTTAGATATCACATTGGGTTAGTTATTTTTTAGAAACCGTACATGTTGCTTATTTTAAGTGTTAGTCAATCATGTTAATGACTTTCATAATAATGACATGTGTGTTATTGCTAAATGTGATAATCGTGCATGTTAACATTGTTCTTTATGAATATTGCATATTGTTATTTGCATGAAAGTAAAAGAAATATATTGGAGGAAGGAACCGGGTGGAACTGGAGATGATCGAAGAAGAGTACTATTATTATTATTTAGTACATCAGAGGAAAAGACCAGATGGAACAAGAAGTGATCAAAGGAGAGTATTATTATTATTTAAATTATTAGAGAAAGGAATCGGGAGGAAGAGGAGGTGATGGAAGGCGGTGTATTACTATTATTGAAATGTGTTTAAGTGATTGGTGTATCACCTGGAGTGTGGATGATGTATAAATATATATTTATGATCTCCAATATATGAATGTAGTTATTTATGACATTCAGTAATTGTTGGCCCAAAGGCACATCACTCTAGTTTTGATGATGACAAAACTCATGGAGTTATATATGCATGGATTAAAGTTAAGCTTCATAAAAGCTTTCTCTTAACTCATGCATAGTAATAAACACAAAGATATTCAATAAAGTGCACAAACTAAACAAAAATATATATGCATAAATAAGGAGATAAACATGCATAAAACCAAAATTTTCTCCCCTTTTTGAGAAACAAATAAAATAAACATGCATTATAAACTCTAAAAAATTTTCTCCCCCTTTTTGTCAATTCATCAACAAAGAGACAAAAACAAAATAAATAATAAAGATATATATGCGAAATACATTCATGAGGAAGAGAGACGTGAAGTTAGCTTCCCCTGCATACATGCATTACATGAAGAAGGGATGACTAGACCCTAACACACATAAAGCACAATATATAATTATAAGCGGCGATGTTAAGCTCCCCCTACATACGTGTATCACATAAAGAAGAGATGTTAGCTCCTCAATTTGCGATACACTCAACATGAATTTATATATAGAAGAGATGTTAAACTCCCCTTGCATATAGGCAATACATATCAACAAATTTTGAAATCACTTTAAAACAAAATTTGAATTTTCTTCAGTTAACAAAATATGTTTTGATACCAATAAAAATAAATTGTAGATGACAAAACTAAAATGGTACTAATTGTAGATACAACTTGTAGATAAACAAAAAATTTTGAGATACCAAAAGAGAACAATGCATAAGCTTATTAAGATACCAATTGATGTTTAAATTTAAGTCAAGCTTAGTATAGACATAATTTGTACTTTAAACATATAAAGTTATTGTAAAATAAGCACAATCAAATCATATACATGTGTGAAAATGTATACACTAATTGAAGTTAAAAGCATACATATATAAGAAACAAATACGAGTATACAAACATAAAAATCCTTGAAGATCAAGTGTATAACTCATAATTACCACCCTATTCATGCACATATTTAAATAGATTTTCAATTAAGAGCATACAAGGCATGGTCGCCTATCCAACCGCCCTAAAAGGGTAGAAGTTTTCAAAAATAAGATTTAAAAATAGTTATAAATTGAAAACACTACCAAATGAAGAATAAATAACTAGTTTAAAGTAATTTTTGAATAACTAGCTAAAGATCCTTCAAATATGAAACCAAATCTTATATCTCATAAAACATTGCAAGTACACAAAGATTGTCGATAAAGCTCATATAAAACTCATGAAAACAAAGCCATGAGTAAACAAAAAATAATGAGAGTGCAAAATAATCATGTGATTAGCATATTCATGAAAATAATCAATAAAGCTCAATACCAAAGCATCATAAAATTTATTTTTCATTAAAATTAAACAAACTTCAAGGTATATGTATATTCTATCAAAACTAAAAATATGCATACATATCCCAAACACAAACGAGTCTATAATAGAATTTGCATGAAGGCAAGTGACTCAAGGATATACATGTATATTTATAAGTTTAGATAGAAACAACATATACATGAAGCTAAACATATAAAATAGGGAAAACTGGTGTAAATGAAAGAATCATCAAAACTAGGTTATACATGTACATGTAATGAGTACAAATGAGTAATGAGGTACAAACATATAATTATCAAGTGTAGCTCACTACTTGTATAAGTATATACACAAGTTTTAATGAAAAATTCATCTAAATAAGTATTCACCGCATGAAGCACAAAATCAAAACATGCTAAAAATATTATTTATTTAAAAGCATGTAAACTAAATGAGAGTTTAAAGATAGTTACCAAACCATATGCACTATTCTCTAAGCCTCCAAAACATGGTGGTCCTCCCATCAAACTTCCTTGACAGCAATGCATCAATAAATATGACCTTTGAGCATGAAATGCATCCACCATCAAAGGCACCATACCTCTAACTTCATGTGAAAGCCCGCACTTATATCAAATACAAGTTGTGGGGATTTTGGTACCCATTTCTTTTTGGGTCCACGGGGGTTAGCATCATAGGGAACCCAAACATTTTTATTATTTGCAAAATTTATAGAATTTATCTATCAAAGCAAAATCTTGCAAGATGGCCTTTGAGGCCATAATGTGTACATGTGTACACTCTGGCATGCATATGAGAATGAGTGTGATCATGATGTGCATACTGTGCATATGTATGCCGTGGGTTATGTGCATGAACATGTGAAGCTTGTTTCTATTAAAACAAGATTTCCAATGTAAAATGGTTAAATGAACAATTGCTCAAAGTTGAGCTCACACAATTAACTCTATTTTTCAAGACTTGAATCTCATTTTTATCAATAGTAGCATGAAGAGCATGGCAAGAATGAGAATCAACAATCTTTTTCTTTTTAGAAATATTTTCTTTTTCTTTTGAAATAATTTTCTTTTCAAAGAGTTGATTTAATCCAAAACAATCTCTTTTTCTTTTTCCACCAAAGTGATTTTATTTTTTAAAGATTTATTTCCTTCATAAATATAATTTAATTTTGAAGCCAAGAAAATATTCTCCTTTTTCAAAAATTCATTTTCATTTGAAATGCATTCAATTTTATTTTGAAAAGAATCTTTTTCTTTTAAAATAGAATCATATTTATTTTTCAATCTTTATTATCCTTTTTAAGTAAGTCATATTTTTCAAGAAGTTGTTGACAAAATAAAATAAGCTCATCATATGGCATGTCAACATCCTCATCAAGCTCGGATTCAGAATTTACCTTAAAGGGGTTATCCCCTTGGACCATATAGCATATGTTCAAAATCTCATTTCCATCATCCTAGTTGCTCCCTGCATAGTATTGTTTTTGTTCGCCAAGGGAGACTATAGTGTTCCATACTACAAAAGCTGAATCAAAATTAGCAATCCTAGATAAATATTCATCATTTAGGGTACTCTTTAAGGCATGAAAGGCTTTTGCATTAGCCACTAGATGTTTTCCATTTAAACAATATGAATCTTTAATGATGGCAAGATAAACATGAATACCTAGGGCTTTGAGGTACATTGACATCTTAATCTTTCAAATTTGGATGTTAAGAATATCAAACATGGGAGGTGTCATGAAATTCATGTGTGTGAAAATAAATATTGTGATTAGCTAAAATGAGTATTTTTAACTCAAGGTTGTTAGACCCAAATTAAGAGCACCAAGCTCTGATACCAATCGAAGTTCACGTAGAGAGAGTGAATAGGTGACTAGCTAATCTAATGATGAATAATGCAGAATTAAAACTATTTAATGCAAATAAAAACTATTAAGCTAAACACACAAGGTATAACCAAAGAGTGTAGCCAAATTCCCGGTGAAGGGCTCTGCACTATCTCCTCAAGATTCCTCTTGATAAGAGTTGAGGTGCCACTATGGCTCTCTTGGTTGAATACAAGTGTGAGCAAACAATCCCAAGCATATATTAATAAGGCACAAGATATATCAAGCACATAAAGAGATAAGCAATATAAACATGCAAGATATGTAAACACAAGTGAGAGATGAGAGAGAGAGAGAGAGTAATCATAAATACGGGAGATTTATTTAAAGGTTTGAGCACCATTGCTCTACGTCCCCGCCTTCAACACTATGAAGGATTTTCACTAAAAATCGATCTCACCGGATCACTCGGTGCCGCAACGCCTACAACGAGTTCATACTAGAACTCATTGGACTCACTAGTCTCTCTCTTGTTCCCGCAAGAACAACACACGCAAGCAAACTAGCTTGCTGAGGATGCACCTCTACACTGAGCTCTAACAAGAACTCGAAACAACACGAACCCGCAAGTTCGCCTCCTCATATACAAGAATGAAACACTTGGTGATCTTAACACTTTGATCACCTCAAATACTCTCACAACAAAGCTCCCTAGAGGATGAATATAGCAATGGATAGCTCA
This sequence comes from Agave tequilana, assembly GCA_038442645.1. Classification (NCBI taxonomy): domain Eukaryota; kingdom Viridiplantae; phylum Streptophyta; class Magnoliopsida; order Asparagales; family Asparagaceae; genus Agave; species Agave tequilana. The sequence continues at coordinate 40,625 of JAVJIF010006361.1, forward strand.
AGTATGTGTGAGAAAATAAGATAGACGGTGGAGGAAAAACTCAAGAAATCTCTTTTGTAAAACACTCTTGAAAAACTCTTTTTGATATAGAAGTATTAGCTCTAAAACAAGTGAAGAAAATCTCATAGAGAGATAGGAAAAACTAGCTTGAAAACCTACTCAAAATCTTGTATAAAACAGTCTAAGGGAACCTCATTTATAGGCTCCCAAAATATGGCCGTTGGAGACCAACTCAGCAGGAAATCCTGCTGTCGGTCGACCGGCCAACGGTCTGATTTCTGACCGTTGTGCCTCTGGTCGACTGCCCGGTCGACCGGGGCCAGATCCAGAGAGCAGAGCTCTCTGGACGGTCGACCGGCCCACCAGCCAATTTGCCATGCACGTTTTATGCATGTCGCTCGACCGCCTGGTCGACCGACTTCTGACTCGGTCGACCGGCAGAAGGCCTAGTTATACATTTTCAAGGATTAAAACTTAGTTTTATATATTTTTTATAAAATCTCATAAAATCACTGAAAATCTACAAAAATGAGTTCTTTGAAATACTTTGAAATAAAAATATGTGTAATTAAAAATTAACGCATATTACAAACTTTTTGAACCATTTTTGTAATAAAGAAATTTTGCCTTAAACAAAAATCTGTATTTTTCAAAACAATATCCAAATTAAAAAATAATTTTTTCAAAACTTCTCCAAAGACAAAAACAAGATATATTAAATACTTTTGAAGCTTAGTGTGTATGGATATGATCTAATACACATAAAAGATGAAATATCTATATTTTTGACAATAAGCTCTAAAATAAGTTTTGATAAATCCAAAACGATATTTTTCTAAACACAAAACTATCCTATGAAAATACATATAAATTGTCTGTGTGTGTGTGTATATGAACTTGAGCAATCCACAACTAATCTATCCTTTACGTTTTATCTAAAAACAAATCTTAATACTTACAAACTTGACACAAGTCTTCTTAAAAATCTTCTCTTGAAAATCTTCTTCTCCTTCTTGACTTGGTCCAAACCTTGATCCAAAAAGCTAGACTTCTCTTGAGTACTTAATGCAATCTTGACGGGCGAGCTCTTGAATCAACACGTGCTAGCGTTCAAACTTGACTTCAGATCCTTTGTTAAAACTAAACACCTACTAAGATCTTGATCAAATATCTGAGACTAAATAAACACAAGTTTATTAGCACTATAACTACATGAGTTAATCATCATCAAAACAAAACTTTGCTAAAAGTGATCATCAAGACTAGAGTGATAGGCTTATTGTTGGTCCAAAGGCCAATCACTCTAGTTTTGATGATGATTAACTTATGTAGTTATAGTACTAATGAACTTGTATTTATTTAGTCTCAGATATTTGATCAAGATCTTAGTAGGTGTTTAGCTTCAACAAAGGATTTGAAATCAAGTTTTGGAGCTAGCACGTATTGATTTAAGAGCTCGTGCATCAAGATTGCATCAAGTACTCAAGAGGTGTTTAACTCTTTGGATCAAGGTTTGGACCAAGTCAAGAAGGAGAAGAAGATTTTCTAGAAGACTTGTGTAACGGTCCCAGCCTTAATAATTTCTATTATCACAATTATCATAGATTATCCTTAATCCAAGCGTAGGACCCATCAAGATACAATACTTCGATTTTGGCTAGCGTCAGCCTACTTATGGCTTCACAACATTTTCACTACTAGATCATATATTTTCAAACATTGATCCGAAAATCTGGTAAAGAACACATAGCAAACTCATTACTACTCCATAAACTCCATAATATTAACAAGATTTAGGTCAAGCACCTATTAATATAAGCATTTCAATATATTACAAAAGTTCGTCGCAAGCATCAACATAGGACTTTTACATAATGTTTCTAAAGCAATATATACATATCAAAAGAAATGCCAAAAAGTGAAAATATCTCCCGCTGTCACCTATCCCGTATTTTGCCATTAAGCGGGTCCCTTGTCTTTATCCAAACCTAAACGTGATTAATATAACAGAGTGATCTCGACAGCTCAATGAGTAAAACAACAAACATATACATGACCTTTATGTATGTCTATTGGAATTTATTATAAAGGTAATAATTGTAATTTATACTATTTTTGTATATTTTTAGGTATTTACTAAAGTCCTGACCAAAACATAGTAATTGGTCCTATTAGTCGACTTACCCTTTTTATAGTCAACTAATACTATTATTAGTCGACTTAGCTTAAAGCTATAGACGAATGAACTCTGTCCAAAAGATATCCATTCTCTGCTGGCTGCCAGTGACTCAACTAGTCGACTACCCTATCTTGTATGGTCGACTACTCTTGGTATTAGTCAACTTATAAGTCATCTATAGTCGACTTTGTCTTGACCAAAAGAATATGTCTACTCTCTATTTGTTGCCTGTAATTAAAGCTAGTCGACTACCCTATCTTGTATAGTCGACTAACCTCGCTGCTAGTCGACTACCCTATCTTGTATGATCGACTAAGGGTGATTTCCAGAGACTTACGTAACAGAATCTCACATCTATGGTCGAGTTGTCCCATGAGTTAGTCGACTAATCAAGTTTAAATTTTCCTATGTCAGTCGACTATCATAGAGTCTAATGTTAAGAAATTTATATAGTTTTAACATATAATTTTCATCTTAACCATATTAACATACTTGTTAAACATAAAGTTAGATTTCCCCTTCGGTCACCTCCGGTTAAACCCGGTCCCTTCATCCTATACGTTATTCAACAAAATATTCTCCCCTTCGATCACCTCCGTTTCAACCCGGTCCCTTCCTCCTATACATTATCGTAATATTCTCCCCTTTGGTCACCTCCGGTTCAACTCGGTCCCTTCCTCCAAATATGCAATAATCATATCCTTCATGTAATAACAACATGCAAGGATTCATAAAACAATGTCAAAATAAATAATTTTCATGATTCCTACTTTACATCATGCCAACATTATGGAATTCATTAACATGTATAAATAACAACTTGCTAAGTTAACCATATGTGAGCCTTTTCAAGATAACCAACACATTATATCATCTTAATATATGCGTAGCCATATATATGCATAAAGTCAAGTATGATGTTTATTCATAAAACTATTTCTTCTTAAGAGGCATGTGTTTGACTATCAAGATACACACAATAACATGTCGATCATGCACAATGGTAAGCATATATGAAAATAATAGCAACATATCACCATAGGATATAATGTACACATAAAGTCTATAAACCATGCAAATGCATTATCATTCATTTTCATGTCCACTTATGACTTAGCAATTCTCCACTATATTTCAAACTTTATACTACCTACTATATTTGGGGTTTAGATGTTCTACTCACCCTTGAAGAGAATATCCCCTTCTTAAGCTTGGTCACCGACTATAATCGAGTCTATAAGGCCACAATAACATCATAGTTAGTTTATAGCTTAAAGAGCATAAGAGAGTGTAGTAGTCTTAAGGATTTGCTTACCTTCTTCAACCAATATCACCCTCCTAACTTGATAACCTAGGCCAACCTTGTCTTCAAGAATTTTCCTCTAAAGTGATGTTAGATCACTACTTTTTCATGTTCTATTAGGTCTTTAGAGGAGACAAAATAGGTAAAGGAAGCCTTTTTAGTATAAGGGAAGGAAGAGAAAGATTTGTGAGGGAATGAGAGAGAGAGAGAGAGTAGGTGAAGAAAAAGGGAGGGAAAAATGGGCTGTTGGCTGTTTTTGGCCTTGGCCGGCTGCAAAATGAAGGGAGGGGTTTTTTTTTTTTGGAGTTGGAAATGAAAAGAAGAGAGTGTTGCCAAATTAGAATTTTTTCTCCATTTCCCCCTTATTTATACTTCCCTTCTCTTAATAATATCATGCCAAGTGCTCCCCAAACATCATCTCTCTACACCTATATCTTACTCCTATAAGTAAGGTCCCCATTCCTCTCCCCTTCATGAAGTACTTGTACAAACAAGTATGGTAGGGGTATGGTAAAAAAAAAATCAATATGCATGTGTGTGTATTTAACCCATATATATATATACTAGTATATGCATGGTATAATGAATAGTATAAGTATATTACATGAATACTTGTTTTCACATCACCTCCCTAAAGCACTCAAGTGGTTTAGAAAAAAAAAGGTGATTAGTTAAGGCAAGTGTTACAACTTGTGTCAAGTTTGTAAGTGTTAAGATTTATTTTTAGATAAAATATAAAGGATAGATTAGTTGTGAATTTCTCAAGTTCATATACACATACACAAAATTTAAATATGTTTTCATAAGATAGTTTTGTGTTTAGAAAAATATCATTTTGGATTTATCAAAACTAATTTTAGAACTTATTGTCAAAAGCATAGATATTTCATCTTATATGTGTATTAGATCATATCCATACACATTAAGCTTCAAAAGTGTTTAAAATATCTTATTTTTATATTTGGAGAAATTTTAAAAAAATTATTTTTGATTTGGAGATTGGTTTTGAAAAATATTGATATTTGTTTAAGGAAAAATTTCTTTATTACAAAAATAGTTCAAAAAGTTTGTAATATGTGTTAATTTTTGATTATACATATTTGTACTTCAAAGTATTTCAAAGAACTCATTTTTGTAGATTTTTAGTGATTTTATGAGATTTTATAAGAAAATATAAAACCAAGTTTTAATCCCTAAAAATATCTGACCAGGCCTTTTGCCGGTCGACCGACCGGCCGACCAAGCCAGAAGTCGGTCAACTGGGCTGTCGACCGATGTGCACAAAACGTGCACAGCCTATTGGCTAGTGGACCAGTCGACCGGGCGGTCGACCGTCTAGAGAGCTCTGCTCTCTAGTCTGGCCCCAGTCGACCGGGCAGTCGACCGGACAGAGAGCTCTGCTCTCTGGATTAGGCCTTGGTCGACTATGCAGTTGACTGGCAGCACAACGGTCAGAAATGTGACCGTTGGCCGGACGACCAGGTGGTCGACCGACAGCAGGATTTCCTGCTGAGTTGGCCTCCAACAGCCATATTTTAGGAGCCTATAAATTGGGGTTCCCTTGGACTATTTTATACAAGATTTTTAGTTTCAAGCTAGTTTTTCTTATCTCTCTAAGAGGTTTTCTCCACTTGTTTAGAGCTAATACTTCCATATCAAAAGGAGAGTTTTCCAAGAGTGTTTTGCAAAAGAGATTTCTTGAGTTTTTCCTCCAGTATTCTATCTTATTTTCTTACACATACTTGAGCTATCCATTGCTATATCCATCCTCTAGGGAGCTTTGTTGTGAGAGTGTTTGATGTGATCAAATATTAAGATCACCAAGTGTTTCATTCTTGTATTTGAGGAGGCGAACTTGCGAGTTCGTGTTGATTCGAGTTCTTGTGGGAGCTCGGTGTAGAGGTGCAGCCTCGGCAAGCTAGTGTGCTCGCGTGTGTTGTTCTTGCAGGAACAAGAGAGGGACTAGTGAGTCCAAGGAGTTCTAGTGTGAACTCGTTATGGGTGCTGCGGTACTGAGTGATCCGGTGGGATCAATTTAGTGGAAATCCTTCATAGTGTTGAAGGCGGGGACGTAGAGCAAAGGTGCTCGAACCTCGAAATAAATCTCCTGTGTTTGTGATTGCTCTTTCTATCTCCCACTTATGTTTACATATCTTGCATGTTTAGGTGTTTGGTTGCAAGGAAGTGAGCGGAAGTAAGAAAATGGGGAAGTATAATTGCTCACTTCCCTATCTATCCAAACAACGGAAAAGCAAAATAAGAAAACCCCTTTTCCTTTTCTTTTTTTCTCTTTTACACAACAATTTCCTCATTTTCAGAGTGCTACAGTTAATTTTGTGGTCATGTAAATCTCATTTTAATAAGTTGTAGTACAAAACAATTAATTTTTTAATCATGTAAATCTCACTTGCATTCTAATTACAGTCCATTTTTTATTTTTCTTAATTAATTTTTATTTTAATAATATTTTGCGGTCAACTTTGTGGTCAACTTTTTCACTTTCACTTTCACATAACCATCCAAACACTGGAAAAGACAAAATATTTTCCAAACCACACTTCCCAACAACATCCAAACACCGGAAAACTTACTAATCAATTCCCAAGTTCCAAAGGGAACTATTATCACTTCCTCACTTCTTCACTTCCTTACTTCCACCCTTAACCAAACAGTCCTTATATTGCTTATCTCTTTATGTGCTTGATATCTTGTGCCTTATTGATATATACTTGGGATTGTTTGCTCACACTCGTATTCAACCAAGAGAGCCATCGTGACATCTCAACTCCTATCTAGAGGAATCTTGAGGAGATAGTCCAGAGCCTTTCACCGGGAATTCGGCTACACTCTTTAGTTATACCTTGTGTGTTTAGCTTAATAGTTTTTATTTGCATTAAATAGTTTTAATTCCGCATTATTCATCATTAGATTATTTAGTAACCTATTCGGCCCCCTCTAGGTAAACTTCAGTAATTAGATATAGTTATCTATGACATCCAGTAATGAATGTAGTTGTTTGTGACATCCGGTATATTGATGTGGTTGTTGTGTGTTTCATCATGCATGAACATACGATTATATTTTTATACTATTGTGAGCAGTATGTGTTGTCTGCGTATTTTAAATTTTATATATATGAGAAGAACAATAATGAACTGTAAACCATTAGAATAATAAGAAAGAGTGTATACGCCAGAAATGTGATTGTGATCACGGGTCATATGTCAAAACTCAAATGTGTTATGAACTGAATATAAGTGATATATTAATATGTATGTGATTAATGGATTACCAGGTGAATTTAAGAGATAAACAATTAGGTTGGGTATTGTATAACATAAGATATAATGTATTGAATATTAGGATACATGTGTCCAAAGAGTGCATAAAACAAGTATCAATTAATAGAAAGAATCAGTGACCTATTAAACTGCACTACCCATCATAAGTAAGAAAATAATTGAGATTATTTCTTGAAATTTATTCAAATGCATCATACTTGATTTATAATGATATTAAAATAGTAATTTGATTGTAATAACTTTACTCACTGAGTTTTCAAGCTCATCCGTTATTAATTAACCCCCTTTTCGGTTAGACCAAGGGTAAAAGTTTAGCTTTAAGCCTTTCGAGTGACAGGAGGCATCATATAGCACTTTGGTTGAGCACTTATGTGTTCATTTGTATAAATATATGGTAATACTTGGAGTTATGTGTATGCATAGAAATATATGTGTTGATGGTATTAATAGTGATTATTCAATCTCTATTTTGGTTGGTTTGTATTTTATATTAATAATGACCTTTTTGGAAGTGATACAAGTTCTAAGTTTTATTTGGTTAAAATTAGAATAGCTTTTGAGTTGATTTGTTAACCGAAAGAAGCATTCGAGTTATATTGATAAATTATTGATATTTGGTAGCATTGAGCAGTTGAGATTTAAGTTTTGAAAATGTGATTAAGTAGTTGATGTCAAATCGAAATATATTGATTATGTAGGCTGATGTTCGCTGAAATGGCTACGTTGTACTAGGATAGACTCCATATTTCATAAGAGATGCTGTAAAAATTTTCGAAGATCATCGAATTGATCAAGTGCAGTAGTTTATGATTATGATAATTCAGTGTTAAAAATCTGAGACTGTTACACATCATGTATCCACTACTAGTCATAAATCTATTGAACTTTAAATACCGCCCTATAGGAGCTTATTTCTAGCTATAGAGGATTTTTTTTAGCTTGTAAACTGTATGCTCTTTACCTGACATGATATATCCCTGTGGCTTTATCATATAGATGTCCTCCTCCAATTCACTGTGAAGAAACACAATTTTAACATTCAGCTTATCTACATGTAAATTCTCTATTGCCACAATACTTAATACAGATCTAATAGTGGTAAACTTCAAAACAGGGGAGAAAATCTAGATAAAATTAATACCTTCCCGCTATTGAAATCCCTTCATAATCAATCTCGCCTTGTACCTCTTAGTGCCATCATTCTCCTCCTTCAACCGATAAACTCATTTGTTATGTGAGACTTTCTTACGTTCAAGAAGCTCAACCAACTCCCATATTTGGTTCTTCTTGAGAGATTCCATCTAATCATCAACAACAAGCTTCTACTTATCCTTAACTTCAACCTACAAAGTTTCTCATAACACTCGGGTTCACCACTGTCAATCAACAACAAATAGTGCAAAGAAGGAGAGTATCTCTCCAGAGCTTTAGTCGGCCTGGTCGATTGCCTCGGCTTAGTTTGGGGTCGAAGGCTCTACTCGGGATTCTTTATTTCCTTCTGAAATGCTCTGAATCTTCTTTGTAGGAATATCATCAAGTTCAACAAATTTTAAATCCATAATACTGCTTTGCTGCTCCGGAGTACTCCGTGATGCCACTTCGAGATCCTTCTATGGGTGCTTTCCTCTGTCAGCAAGTCCTTGAACATGTTCAACTAACTGAAAATCATATCCTTATGCCTAAGGATCTTTCAGTTCTCTGGATCCCAAACTGATAGCCTTACTCGCTTGTTCCGTACCCAATAAAAATGCATTTTTTGGTCTTGGATTCAACTTACTCCTGCGATCTAATTCAACATGTACATAAGAGATACAACTAAGTATACACAGATGGTTCAGGTTTACATCTTTCCCGGTCCATCTTTCTTCCAGAACTCACAATTCAGAGGCACCGAAGGTCCTCTGTTGATCTAATACATCGCCATATTGACTGCATCTTCCCAAAACTATTTGGGTAATCCTGCGTATATCTGCATGCTTCTGACATGCTCTAAAATGGTCATGTTCATATGCTTGGTCACCACATTCTAATGAGGATATCTTCTTCACTCTTTTAATTCTCCGATTAGTGTAGAACTCCTCGAATATGCTATCGCAGTATTCGTCCCCAATGTCTGACTTCAAACACTTAAGCTTTAGACTAGTCTCATTTTCGATTTGGGAGAACCACTTTTTGGACACATTAAACACATCTGATTTTTGTTTCAAGGAGTAAATCCTGATCTTTCTACTTACATCATCAATATAGGTCACAATATATAATGAGCCACCAAGAGAAGGAATAGAAACTGAAAATACACCTATAAGGGGTGAATAGGTGTAGTGCTAATCTAATGCGGAATTTAAAACTTTTACACTAACACAATTGATATCCAAATACTGAAGCCGAATTTATGGTGAAGGGCTCTAGAAGTTCTCCTCAAGATTCCTTTTTTATAAGAGTTAAAGTACTTCAATAACTCTCTTGGATAAATACAAGTGTATGCACAATGGCAATATCCACAATGTGAGATATAAAGCGAGTAGAGTTGAGAGAGATAACCAAACACAAACACAAAAATATGTTTCGATGTTCAAGCCCCATGGTCTACATTCCCGCTTTCACCGCGTGAAGGATTTTCACTATCTCCACTTAGAACTCTACAAAGGATACAAATAATTACTACACAAGAGGAGGGCACAAAGCTAAGGTACAAAGCTAATGCTCATAACAATCGGCACAAAGTTAAAAGACAAAGAAAAAGAGTGGGTATAACACTTAGTGATCACAAAGATCACAAATAATACCTCTCACAATACAAGATCTTAAAGGATAAATTTTGCAATGAATACCTCGAGATTGTGAGAAAACAAAGATTTTGAAAATGAAGCTCTTTAGAAAATAATTGAAAAAACTCCTTTGAAGATATAAAAGATAGAAACTCAAAACTTGTAATCTCAAAAACTTATTTTCTTTGATTTTTCAAAATTTTAAATAATATAAAGATATAGCTTTTTAAGCCCAAAAACTTGTTGAAAACTCTATAGAAATTAGGCAATAAAGATGAAACTGGTAAAAAATTATCTTAACAATCTTAGAGAAAAACTCTCTCAAAAATCCATATTTATAGGCTAAATATAAACTATCGGTTAGGAGTCAAACAATACCAGAAATGGTCGATTGGTCAACTACCTACAGTCATATTTTTGACTGTTGGGGTTTGTCCGTCGACCGGTCGGCCGACCGAGAAAACCCGAGCGCTCAACAGTCTTTGTCGGTCGACCGATCGGTCGGCCGAGTTCTGCTATCGGTCGATCGAGCTCCCACTCTATTGGGATGTGCCCGTTTGTGCTCGTTGGTCAACCGTACGGTCGACCGACCATAGTTCAGAAACCACAATTTTAAAATATTTTAAAATGCTTTTTTAAATCTAAATAATTCTCAATAAATTCTAAGGCATCAAGCCTCTTATATCTTACAGGAGCTTACACCTACATCAAATACAAATGGTGTGAATTTTAGTACCTAAACTTTCTTGGGTCCTTTGGGGTTAGTATTTCGAACCCAAACATTTTTACTTTCAAAATTTGTAACATTTAATCAATCAAAATAAAACTTTGCAAGATGGCTTTTGCGATCGCAATATGTACATGTGTACACTCTAGTATACATGGTGGCATGAGTGTGATCATGGTGTGCATGTGTCTGTTGTGAAGGGTGTACATGCATATGTGGAACATGTTTTTTGTGAAACATGAATTCCAATCACTTATGGTCAATAGCATATTGGCTCAAAGTCGAGCCCAAATAATTAATATTCTTCTCAAAACACAATTATCATTTTCAATAATGGAATAAGAAATAGCATGAGCATGATAATAAAATTCTTTTCTTTGAAAAAAGAAATCTTTTTTGTTAAAATACAACCTATTTCTTTGGAAATGAAAACAATTTTGTTTTTCAATGAATCATTTTCTTCTAAACAAAATCAAGTTTTTAGGATAAAATATTATTTTTCTTAGAACAATATCCTTCTCTTTTGAAATCAAATAATTTTTTTCAATGAAATATTTTCATTTAAGTCAAAATCAAGTTGAGTTTTCAAAGAATCTTTTTATTTTTCAATTGCAAGCCTTTATTTTTCAACAATTTATATTTTACACGTAAATCCTCGCAAAACTTAGCAAGCTTATCATTCAAATATGTGCATCCTCACTAAACATACTAGCATTATCATTAGATGTACTTGCAAAATTATCAAGATCAGATTCTAAATTTACCTCAAGGAAGTCATTCTCTTAGACTATGTAGCCTGCTGGTTCAGAATCATCTTCACTTGATTCTCTCTCCAAATCGTTTGAACATTATTCTTCAAGAGAAATCAACATATTCCACATTGTAAAGTCGGAATCATAATTATAAATCATAGAAAGATTATTTTTGTTAAGTGTTTTATTTAGTGTAATCGTGACTTGTGCATTAGCCTCTAAATATTTGCCATTTTTAATGTATGATCTTTTTGTAATGACAAGATAAACATGCATTTCTAAGGCTTTACGATAAGAATTTATTTTAAATTTCACATGTCGATTTTAGAAACATCAAACATAGGTGGCGTAAGATAATCCATGAGTGCGTGTAAAATAAATATAGTGATTAGTAAAATAAGGATCACTCCTCGTGGTTAAACCAGATATTAAGAGTACTAGCCTGATACCAATCAAAAGTACACGTAGAGTGAGGGTGAATAGGTGTAGTGCTAATCTAATGCAGAATTTAAAACTTTTACGCTAACATAATTGATATCTAAAGAGTGAACCCGAATTCTAGGTGAAGGGCTCTAAAATTTCTCCTCAAGATTCCTCTTTTATAAGAGTTGAGGTGCTTCAATAGCTCTTTTGGATCAATACAAGTATGCACAATAGCAATATCAAGCATATAACAATATGATATATAAAGAAAGTATAGTTGAGAGATATAGCCAAACACAAACACAAGAATACGTTTCGAGGTTCGAGCACCAAGCTCTACGTCCCTACCTTCACCGCGTGAAGAATTTCCACTATCCCTACTTAGGATTCCACAAAGGATACAGATAACCTCTACCCAAGAGGCGGGCATAAAGCCAAGACACAAAATCAATGCACAAAGCAATCACAAGTACACAAGAGTGAAGGCATAAAGCCGAAGCACAAAATAAAAGAGTGGTTACAACACTTGGTCATCATAAGGATCACATACGACACCTCTCACAATACAAGATTTTCTAGAGGATAAATTTTGTAATGAATAGCTTAAGCTTGTGAGAAAACAAAGATTTTGAAAATGAAGCTACTTAGAAAATAATTAAAAAAACTCCTTTGAAGATATGCAAGATAGAAGCTCAAAACTTGTAACCTCAAAAACATATTTTCTTTGATTTTTAAAACTTTGAAACAATATAAAGATACAGATTTTTAAGCCCAAAAACTTGTTGAAAACTCTTTGAAAAGTTGACAATAAAGCTCTTGAAAACTGATAAAAATTATCTTGACCATCTTAGAGAAAAACTCTCCCAAAACCTATATTTATAGGTTAAATAAAACTAGTCATTGGGGGTGAAACCATGCCAAAATGGTTGATCGGTCGACCGGGTGATCGACCACCAACGTTTATATTTTTCACCATTGGGGTTTGTTGGCTGACTATTCGGTCGATCGAGAAAAACCTGAGAGCTCAACAGTCTTGGTCGGTCGACTGATCGATCGACCAAGCTCTGATGTTGGTCGACCGATTAGTCGACTGAGCTCCCACTCTATTGGGTTGTACACGTTTGTGCATATTGGCGACCATGCGGCTGACCGACACTGCTATCAGTCGGCTATGCGATCGACCAATAATAGTCTAGAAACCACTATTTTAAAACTTTTTTAAGTGTATTTTTAAATCTAATTAAATATAAACAAATCTCAATAAATTCTACAAATATAAGTTAATGTAAAAAACATTAAAGTACAAATATGTGTGATAAAAAATTAATAACATATTACAAACATGTGAACTTGTTTTTGAGATACAGAAATTTAAATTTAAAACAAAAACCGTATTTTTTAAAACTAAACTTTCAAATGAAAATCAAATATTTTCAAAACTTGTATAAATACAAAAATAAGTTATTAAAGCTCGATTGAAGCTTAATGTGTATGGATAGAATCCAATCTACATTTTAATGATATAAACTTGTTTTTGATGAAATAATATACATTCTTGAAATAAAAACATGTTTTCCAAATATTAAACTCGTAAATAGAAAATCATGATTTTTTAAAATTCTCATAAGCACAAAAACAAGATTTTTCAAACTTATTTGAAGCACAATATGTATAGATAAAATCTGATACACTTATTAAATAATATGAACAAATTTTGAGAAAATTCATTCATGAAATAAACTATTGATTAAAAATGAAATTTAGACTCATGAAATCAACTCATCAAAATAAGTTTCTTAAAAACATTTGAAACATCAATGGAAAAGCATCAATGTATGAAACCAAAAACCAATTAAATCGAAAACCAAAAGCCCTGAACGTGTGTATTGAATAAGCTTGAGCAATCAAAACTAATCTATTCTATACACAAGATATAAACTCACAAACTCTAGAAAAAAGTCTCCTTGTAAATCTTCTTCTTCAAATAGATTTGGTCCAAACATAATTATTGAGTTAGACTTCATCTTGAATACTTGATGTGATCTTTAAGTTTGAGCTCTTCAATCAACATGTATTAGTTTGAAGAAGTTAAGCACCAACTAAAATCTTCATTAAATATCTGAAACTCAAATAACAAAAGATCATTAGTATTATAACTACATGAGTTAATCATCATCAAAACTAGAGTGATAGTCTTTGGGCCAAAAGAAGCCTTACCTCATAAATTAGTATAGTGGTCACATTCTGACCCGCGCAAGATCGTGACATATGTCCACCTAGTCTTAGATGGATGTGCGACACGCGACAACTCCCAGAACGTCTGATCCAGTTCATTCGTCCAATTTGAAATTCAGACGGTTCAGGTAATTAGTAGAAGAGTGAGATTTGATTACAAAGATCTCTATCTTAAGTCTAATTCTCATTCAAATCAGACGGGAACTGTACGTCCTTATCTACAACCAAGCACAGACCACCAGATAGAGATGGACCCTATTTCATATCAATTCAAGTCAGAATGTTCAGCCTAAACAGCTGTTGAGATAAAGAACTTAAGTATTCAAATTATGCTAGACTCCTTAGCGCTATCTATTAGACATGATTTGTATAAATAAAGGATCCCCTCTAACTGAAAAAGGACCTCTAGTTCACCTGAATTCAGAGAACACTATTGTAATCACCACTGACATAGTGAAGCTTCTCTCTCCCTCTCCATGGTTTTTTCCCTCTTTGGGCTTTCCATGTAATTAACAGTGTTTGCGATTAGCCTTTTCTGTGGTTTTATGACTCCCTACTTACCTATTTTGGTCATGGGCTGATTCCCTAAGAATTGCCTACTACATTTGGTACTTTCATTGTGGTACTTTCGAGATCTCTTACTATCCAGTACCCTAACTAACCCTTCAACGAAGACATCCTACGTACAACGATCATGGCACATAGGAGCAGCTCCCGACACGGCGCCGATGCCTCTTATGAATTTAACCCAACGGTACTTTCACGAGGACAGTTTGTCCATATGGTGATCAATCTGCAATGACGGTTGCATGAGCACAGAGCGAATGCTGGCCGTGAACGAGAACTTGTCGCCATCCGTGGTGACACAGCGGAGCGCAAACGCGAGGCGATAGCACAGGTAAATCATTAACTGCTTACACAAATAAAAGTTCTGCGAGAAGCCCAGCAGCGGGCCATCGAGTTGGGTACTTGGAAAGTACTGATAGGCCCCTCCTCCGAAGCTTATCAACACCCTGTAGCCCCAACCAACTCGCGTGCCAAGCTTAGCAAGATGTGATCCAAATCTGGTGTCCCGCACGATGATCGTGTGAACCTTCAGCATGACAACTCGAGGAAATGTGCAAGGGGGCACTAGCCTTAGCTCCCAAGGAGGACGCTCCCCCGATGATGGTGAAGGTCGAAAGCTCTGTCACCTTCAACCCCCTGAACTGCCCAATTGACCAGATCTTCTACGTCGTCAAGCACCAGCCCGTGTTAAAACTCCCTAAGACTGCCAAACGCGACCCTAACTCTCTTATAGCAGGAAACTGCTCTTTCCAAGGCAGCTGGGGACACGCCATAGAACATTGCTGGGTGCTTAAATGACACCTCGAAGACCTAGTTCAGCGAGGATATTTGGATTAGTTCATCCTTGGCCCAGAGGAAAATCCTAAAATTGAAAAGACTCTAGCTGAAATAATTGATTGAAATGCCCATACCTTGATACCAGCCGGGATAGAAATAGCATTACTGGGAAATGTACTTCCCACCCGAAGCAATACCATGTGAAAAACTGCATAACATCCAAAAAAATTAGGCGAACTCTTTTATTTTCCAATCTTTTTTGAATATAACGAGTGCGCTAAACAACCTATATCAGGTTCAAACCTGACATCTATGAGGGAAAGACAGCCCCCGCGGCTATCCCTCGGGGAGACCTCTGAAAGATGGAGGCTTGCCCTGGGCTGCTCAGAGTCAGCCTAGATAGGTTTCCACCTTGACGGCCACTCGAGTGAGTCAATAGCCTATAACAGATCCTACCCTGATGGCAATGAGAGAAAGATAACACCTGCGGCTATCCCTCGAGGTGTCCCCTGAAAGACGGAGGCTTGCCCACTTGGGTTGCTCAGAGTCAGCCTATACAAGCTTTCACCTTGACGGCTACTCGAGTGAGTCAAGAGCCTATATTGGGTCTGATCCTAACAACTATGAAGGAAAGACAGCCCCCGCAGTGATCCCTCGGGGAGCCCCGTGAAAGACAGAGGCTCGCCCACTTAGGCTATTCGGAGTCGGCCTAGGCAGGTTTTTACCTTGACGGCCACTCGAGCGAGTCAAAAGCCTATCGGGTCCAGCCCTGACAGCTATGAGGGAAAGATAGCCCCGCAGCTGTCCCTCAAGGAGCCCCCTGAAAGACAAAGGCTCACTACTTGGGCTGCTCGGAGTCAGCCTAGATAGGCTTTCACCTTGACGGCCACTCGAGCGAGTCAATAGCCTATATCGGGTCCAACTCTGACGGCTATGAGGAAAGACAGCCCCCGCGGCTATCCCTCAGGGAGCCCCCTGAAAGACGAAGGCTCGTCCACTTAGGCTGCTCGGAGTCGGCCTAGACAGGTTTCCACCTGGATGGCCACTCGATTGAGTCAACAGCCGATATTGAGTTCTACCCTAAAGACTATGAGGGAAAGACAGCCCCCGCGGCTATCCCGTAGGGAGCCCCCTGTAAGACGGAGGCTCACCCACTTGGGCTGCTCGGAGTCGGCCCCCGCGGCTATCCCGTGGGGAGCCCCCGCGGCTATCCCGTGGGGAGCCCCCGTCGGCTTATAAAGGCTTTCATCTTGACGACCACTCAAGTGAGTCAAGAGCCTATATCGAGTTTGACCCTGACAGCTATGAGGGAAATACAGCCCCCGCGGCTATCCCTCGGGAAGCCCCATGAAAGACGGAGGCTCGCCCACTTAAGCTGCTCGGAGTCGGCCAAGATAGGTTTTCACCTTGATAGACATTTAAGCGAGTCAATAGCCTATATTGGGTCTAACTTTGATGGCTATGAGGGGAAGATAGCCCCGTGGTTATCCAATCGGGGAGCCCCATGAAAGACGGAGGCTTTCTCACTTGTGCTGCTCGTAGTCAGCCTAGACATGCTTTCACCTTGACGGCCACTTGAGTGAGTCAACAACCTATATTGGGTTCTTCCTTGATGACTATGAGAGAAAGATAACCACCACGGCTATCCCTCGGGGAGCCCCCTAAAAGACGGAAGCTTGTTCACTTGGGCTGCTCAGAGTCAGCGTATACAGGCTTTCATCTTGACGACAACTGGAGTGAGTCAAAAGCTAATATCGGGTCTAACCCTAACAGCTATGAAAGAAAGGCAGCCCCCGCGGCTATCCTTCGGGGAGCCCCGTGAAAGACGGAGGCTTGCCCACTTAGGCTGCTCAGAGTCGGCCTAGACAGATTTTCACCTTGATGGCTACTTGAGCGAGTCAATAGCCTGTATCGGGTCCAACCCTAACGGCTATAAGGGGAAGACAGTTCCATGGCTATCCCTCGGGGAGCCCCATGAAAGACAGAGGCTCTCCCACTTTGGGCTGATCGAAGTCAGCCTAGACAAGTTTTCACCTTGACAGTCACTTGAGCAAGTCAAGAGCCTATATTGGGTTCTTTCCTGACTACTATAAGGGAAAGACAGCCCCCGCAGTTATCCCTCAGGGAGCCTCCTAAAGACGGAGGCTCACCCACTTGGGCTGATCGGGGTCAGTCTATACAGGCTTTCACCTTGACGGTCACTCAAGTGAGTCAATAGCCAATATCAGGTCCAACCCTGATGGCTATGAGGGAAAGAAAGCCCCCGTGGCTAGCCCCCTAAAAGACGGAGACTCGCCTCACTTGGGCTGCTCAGGGTTGGCCTTGACAAGCTTTCACCTGGACGACCACTTGAGTGAGTCACAGCAGCCTATATCGTGTCCAACCTGACAGTTATGAGCGAAAGACAACCCACGCGGCTATCCCTCAGGGAGCCCCCTGAAAGGTGGAGGCTCGCCCCACTTGAGCTGCTCGGGGTCGGCCTAGACAGGCTTTCACCTGCTGTAACAGCTGATTCTCAGAATACGTACATAGTTACGTATTCAGATTCTCGATCGTATTTTTAATTTACTTTCCGTATTTATTTCTATTTTATAAATTTTTATGCGATCGTTTTGCATTGGATCCAGATTCGTGAACTCGGAATCAGCCCTAATCTGAACCGAGGATCCGATCCTAGCGTATTACTCGACTTGGTCTTTTTGATTATCAGATTTGATCGATTTCAGCTTCAAATATCATTTTCCCATATTTTAGATTTTTCATGATTTTCTAGAATTTTTTCGAATTAAATTACAAAATCTTCAAAATCGGTGTCGACTAGTATTGCTGGTCGATTCCAAAATTTTTAATTTATGAATGGGGTCAAAATTTTAAAATTTATTTTCATATTATTTCTAAAATCACATTTTTTATCTTATTGTATTTTTGAAGAATTTTCTGAATTTATCAAAACTCGGCCGGATTTGGTGTCGGCCAGTATAGCTGGTTAATTCCAGGATTTTTAATTTAAAAATGGGATTTAATTTATGAAAATTTATTTCATATTATTCTTTAAAATGATGTTGTCTACCTCTCGTATTTTTGGAAATTTTTCTGGAACATTCGATATTTTTTGATATTATTAAAAATTATAATTTTTGAAATCGTCTCATTTCTTTCTTTCTTTTCCTTTTCTTCCCCCATCACTCTCTTTCACTCTCTCTTTCTTTCTTTTCTTTTTCTTTCCTTTTTTTTTTCTTTTTCTTCTCCTTCTTCTCTCCCTCTCTCTTCTCCACATGGGCGACGATCACCCCAAGCCCCGCGCCGCCCCCTCCTCCAGCAAGCTGCCACGGCCGGCGGCAGCCTCCCATCTTTCCCAATTTCTCCTCCTCCTTCAAATACTCCACCTTCTTCATCTTCTTCTTATTCTTTCAATCACCACCTCCATCTCCTTCTAATTTCTCAAATCAACCACCACCACCATCTTCACCACTCCAACACCACCACCACAACTCCCTACGCCTCCTCCCCCTCCTCCCATCTCCTTCAATTTTAATATCCCACCACCCAAATCAACATCACCACAATAACCATCAACATCACCAATTCCATCACCTCCAAACCCACTCCAAATAAATACTTTACCCTCTCTCCTTGGGCCCGGCTGGCCACCAGCGACCGGCGAGGACCGGCGCCGTGCCTCCGGCGGCTCCTGACCGCGTGGCTGTGACCAGGGCGCGGCAGGGCCAAGGGCCCCCTAGCCCTATTCGTGAGCCAGAGGTGGCTGCTGCCCCTCTCCTTTCTCTACTATTTCTCTCTTTCATCGACTTGTATTTTGTTCTATATTTGTGTTTGTATTCATATTTTGTATTGGACTGTGCCCTCGTATTTGTATGTGACCGAGCGCCCAAGATCGTATATGTATATTCTTGTGACGAATGATTGTACTAGGTTAGTTTATTTTCTGTACATATACCATGCATGCGATGTGTTTTATTTCTTCTTTTATACCATGCGTGCCCAACCCTTCGTGGTCATTTAGCCCCTGGGCTTCACCACTCCACGGTAGTCTAGTTCTTAACACGTTTATATGCATGCTCATGTGGTACTAACATCTCGTGCAGGTACCCTTATACTGACTCTGGGTTTCTACCGACTCCCGGGCTAGCTGCCCAATTGGTTTTAGGCCTTGCACCCTTATGGGTTTCGTGGTAGCTACCGAGGGTGAGCCTAAACCTCGAGTGTACTCTAGCCCTCGGGTTCGAGGAAGTGGGCTCTCGCCCACTTTCTCGAAAGAGTAGTGTGCTTGACCATCAGGTCTCTCATGCTCCCTCTGTAGTCATGCTTAGCACTTTATTAATAGACTCATTTAGGCAGAACTCTGCCGGATTTTAGACTCGTCTTCTAAGCTGAGTCATTCCAATAGCTCCGTCAAACACTCTAATGATTAATATTGTTTGTTGTCCACGCCTCCAGCTTGCTTAGCCCGCTTAGATGTTCGCTTGCTTGCTATTTGCCTGGTTGACAGTTTATCTATTCTTCTATTAATGGTTGTGAAGAGTTTGAAATCTTATTTATACAGTTTTTCTAAAACTTTATGATTTTTCGGTATTTGTACCGATCTCTTGTATCGGTATTATTTCCTGTATCGCTTGACGTGCTTTCACTTGATGTGCTAACATTTACCATGCTGTCTCTTGTCACCTGCCTGTATTTCTTGTCAACTAATGTTTCACCTACTAACACTTTACATGCTACTACTTGACACCTGCTCCTGTTATGGTATTACTTATCACCTGCCAACTGTCATATTAGCACTTGACATGTGATTATCACATTTATGAAAATTCTATTCTTGTTATCCTGTATTATATATACAGTGATCTGAATCTATAGTACTCATGTACTCATGTTATACATGTAGTCTTATACTCTTGAATTTCTGAAGTTGTCCTACTCCTGATATTCTCGTAAATTGATAATTAGATAATAAATCATAAAAATGACAACTTATACCAGGAAAGGGGAAAACTGATGGACTTCAATTGTGGTTTTGTTTACAATAGTATAGGCATCTTGTACAACTACCTGTAGGCCCCAGGTTTTCAGGCAGAGTAGTCTTACACCCCCGGCTATTGCAATTTATTCATCATGAGTGCATTGTGGCATGGTCGTGGTTAAATGTCAGGTTATTGGGTCGTTGTTCCCGATAGGCACGGAACCCATTGTAAAAATAATTTATGGGTTGTAAGTTCCAAACAGGATACCAAATGAAGGATCTATGCACTGCAACTAGGCACCACAAACACTAATATAGAAATGAGTAGTGGTAATAAAATTTCAATTCACAAATAACTTGCAGAAAAGGAAATAGAATAAAAATTCAGAAATAATACAAATGCAAACACAAGAGATTTTATCCTGGTTCGGTCCTCTTGACCTACATCCAGTCTCCAAGCAACCCGCTTGAGATTTTCCTTATCCTTGATTTTGTACACCCAAAATCAACACATTTACACCACTTGACAAAACACCCTTTGCCAAATGTGTACAACTCTTCTTACACCAAGAAGACAACAACACCTTGTACAACTTCTCTTATACACCAAAAAGACGCTCTTGTACAATTCTTCTCTTTGAGTGATTACAATCAATCCTATAAGCCTTGAGATTTGTATGTGATCATGAACAAGGACTCTTATAGGTGGACCCTCAGAATTCTTCACCAGATAATTGTAATTTGTGTGAAGAAATAAAAATGGAACAAGTTTTCTGAAAAATAGAATTTTTCAACAGAGTTTGGACAGAAAAACCTAATGATTTTAATTGGAGTAAACAACTTAGGACAACATCCTTATTTATAGGTTAAATCTAAGGTCAACTAGGGACGTTCTCAACTTGAATTTGAATATAAAAACTTTGGATAAACACCAGAAAATAATAACTGTTTAACAGTCAGAAACTGTTATAAATCAACTAGGGGATGGAGGGTAGTCAACTAGGGGAATAAGATTTGCCCGGGTTAGTCGACTAGTCAAGAAGAAGTCGACTATATCAAGACTGATACGATATGCAAGTCTCTGAAACTACAATTAGCCGACCAGCAAAAAGCATAAGTCGACTACATCAAGGATTAGTCGACTAGCCGTGTATATAAGTCGACTAATACTACTTTCAATCAACAAATAGAGAGTGGATATCTTTTCTGGATAAGACTTAGTCGACTATAGGACTTTGATAAGTCGACTAATCCTTACATTAGTCGACTACAAGAAGAGTCAAGTCGACTAATAAGATATTTGTGTGTATGATCAAAGTTTTTAACAAATATCTAAAAATACACAAAAATAGTACAAAATACAATTGTTATCATTAAAATAAGCTCCAACATTCTCCCCATATATATATATACACACACACACACACACACACACACACACACACACACACACACACACATATCACACACACACACACACACATATACATATACATACATACATATATATATATATATATATATATACACATATATATATATACATATATATACATATATATATATATACATATATATACATATATATATACATATATATACATATAGATATATATACATATATATACATATATATATATATATACATATATATACATATATATATATACATATAGATATATATATATATATATACATATAGATACATATATATATATACATATAGATATATATATATATATATATACATATAGATATATATATATATATATATATATATATATATGTATATACATATATATATATATATATATATCTATATGTATATATATATGTATATATATATATATACATACATATATGTATATATATATATATATATATATATATATAAACAAGTGTTCTCCCCTGCATCGTAGCATACATATGATATATTTTCAAATGTTAGAAATAACTTATATCATCAGGTATTCTCTTTTCTTTTTATGGTACCTATAAGATAAAATATTGTTAATAGCACCAATCAAACATGATCAAAATATTAACCTTTAGGAATCCAAACCCAATTTGAGTTTGGTTTCCATCTGTTAGTATAAACATAATTGCATGAATTACATATATGATGTATATATAATGCAATATAAGCATTTTTATCCATATTATTTAGATTTTTAGGAATCCAAATATATTTAAACTTTGATTTCATGGTCTTCTTAAAAGAATTATCATTATTCTTTTTGTAGACATTATTTTTTGAAAACCAACACCAATATGCTTATCATTTGAAAATCCAAATCTAAAATGATTATATGAAACCTTTTGATATGATAATATATCATTTAAATTTTCTTTTCCTTTATTAAATATTGTCACTTTATTTAAAAGTTCTCCATATTTATCTTTGAAACTTGTCATGTCTTTATCTGAAACGGAAATTCTTTCATTTAAAGATATAGTTCTCTTTTAAGCAAAACATTCACTTTTAAAAAATTCTCATTATCCCTTTTTAAAAATAATATAACTTTTCAAAGTCATCCTTTTGAGAATTTACAGAAGAAATGTGAGAAACATAAGCAGAATTTCTTTGATGAGTCTTTCATTTTACTTTGATAAAAATTTATTTTTCATCTTTTTATTATTAAGATCATTATATAACTCATGAAATGCATTTAAGAGTTCAGTATATTGTAACTCATCTTCTTCTTGAGCCTTAAAACAAATGTTGGCATGTTCAGTGGTTTCTTCTTCGTCAG
The DNA here is from genome assembly GCA_038442645.1 of Agave tequilana. NCBI lineage: Eukaryota > Viridiplantae > Streptophyta > Magnoliopsida > Asparagales > Asparagaceae > Agave > Agave tequilana. Next base: position 63,389 of record JAVJIF010006361.1, read on the forward strand.
AGGAAGAGGAATCACTATTCTCCTATGATGCCTGATAATCATTCATCTTTTTAAACTTTTTGCTTTTGAATTTTTCTTTATTTTGAGCAATGGGCAATCCTTCTTCATATGACTTGTTTTATTACAATTAAAACATATAGGATTAAACTTACCTTGCTTAAAGAACTTTCTGAATTTTCTTGAGAGCATTGTCATCTCCTCTTCATCATCATCTGAATTGTCCATATCTGAGGATGCATGGAAGGCAAGTACTTTCTTCTTAGATAGAGGTTGTTGTTCATCGTTTTTTTGCTCTTTAAGTTGTACCTCATATGCCATTAAATTACCAATAAGGCTTTCTAATGACACAATTGAGAGATCATTTGAATCTCCAATTGCAGTGGTTTTCTTCTCCCAATCTGATGTGAGTGCATGAAGAATCTTTCTGACTTTTTCAACTTGAGTGTATTCCTTTCTAAGGGATGCAAAGGAATTTGTAATATCGGTGAATCTTATAACCATTTTTGCTATGGTCTCGTTCTTCTTCATTTTGAAGAGTTCGAACCTACGAAAAAGAACAGAAATTTTAGATTCTTTAACCTTATTTGTACCTTCATGGATTACCTATAGAATCTGTCATAATTGATTTACAGATCTGGCTATTGACACGCAATTGAATTCTTCTTTTTTCAAGGCACAGAAAAGCGCGTTTATTGCTTTGACATCAAGGTTTGCTGATTCTTTTGTTCTTCACTCCAGGCATTGTAATTGGTGGTCGGCTTGGTGTACGGTGCTTCTACTATATTTTATAGTTCATAGTTGAGCAATTGCAAGTCGATCTTCATTCTGCACTTCCAGTAGTTGTAGTTTGATCCATCAAACAATGGTGGACGTTGTATAGAATGTCCTTTCCTGAATTGTGATGAAGGAAACTCCTTTGCCATCCTTGAAAGTTGTATTTAGGCCGGCCTTGCTCTGATACCAAATGTAGGTTCCAAACAAGATACCAAATGTAGGATCTATGCACTGTAACTAGGCAACACAAACACTAATATAGAAATGAGTAGTGTTAATAAAATTTTAATCACAAATAACTTGTAGAAAAGAAAACAGAATAAAAACTCAGAATAATGCAAACGCAAACACAAGAGATTTTATCCTGGTTCAGTCCTCTTGACTTACATCCAGTCCCCAAGTAACCCGCTTGAGATTCTCCTTATCCTTGATTTTATACACCTAAATCAACACCTGTACACCACTTGACAAAATACCCTTTGGCAAATGTGTACAACTCTTCTTACACTAAGAAGACAACACCTAATACAACTTCACTTCTACACCAAGTAAGATGCTCTTGTACAATTCTTCTCTTTAAGTGATTGTAATCAATCCTATAAGCCTTGAGATTTGTATGTGATCATGAACAAGGACCCTTATAGGTGGACTCTCAAAATTCTTCACTAGAAGATTAGAATTTGTGTGAAGAAATGAAAGTGGAACTAGTTTTCTAAAAAATAGAATTTTTCAACATAGTTTGAATAGAAAAACAAATGATTTTAATTGGCGTAAACAACTTAGGACAACATCCCTATTTATAGGTGAAATCTATGCTCAGTTAGAGAAGTAATCAACTTGAATTTGAATACAAAAATGTTGGATAAACAACAGAATAGAATAACTGTTTAACAGTCAGAAATTGTTATAAGTCGACTAGGGGATAGAGGGTAGTTGACTAGGGGAATATGATTTGCCCGGGTTAGTCAACTAGTTAAGAATCAAGTCGACTATATCAAGACTGATACAGATATGTATGTCTCTAGAAAGTACAATTAGTCGACCAGTAGAAAGTATAAGTCGACTACCTCAAGGATTAGTCAGTTAGCGGTGTATATATGTTGACTAATACTGCTTCAGTCAACAATAAGAGAGTGAATATCTTTTCTGAACAGGACTTAGTCGACTATAGGACTTTGATAAGTCGACTAATCATTGTATTAGTCGACTACAGGAAGAGTAAAATCGACTAATAAGACTATTTGTGTGTGATCAAGGCTTTTAACAAATATCTAAAAATATACAAAAATAGTACAAAATACAATTGTTATCATCAAAATAAGTTCCAACATGGGTCCCATCATCAGTTTTCAATAACAACCTTGCTTTGCTTAGATGTGGATATATGTGTGATGGGATGCTAGTCCACATACCTAGACATCTCAGTAGGATAAGCAATAATAATAAAAGATTCCAATTAATAATTCATTGTATGTTTTGCAATTCAGATCGTGTGGACTTAGTTTACGTTAATGTTAGATATATGGTATATAGATGAGATTTTCCTTATTTGGATTATTCCCTCGACGTACTATCTCATGAAGCCATAAACTAGGTTTGTACCGTTGGTTTTGCTGTATCCGCTTTCATCCGATTTTACTTCAGATTTCTAATTTTATGATTATTACTATTAGTATTATATTATATATGTTTACATCCTGCCTTGCCACTTGTGTTTCATTCCACCAATCTCGTGCTTTGATCATATTATACCATGCATGTTCCTTGCAGATATCACTTACTATCTTTTAACCTGCTCCAGTATGCTTGTCCTCACGACACAATTTTCAATGAATGTTTTTGATTCAGATTCATCGATACAGGTGTGCTTGTCCCTATACGCCACTTGGTATTCACCACACCACTCATTAGGGAGTTTTTGACTCTCCTGGGTCCTAATGTACAGATCTCGGAGCTTAGAGCTTGTGGATTCTCTCAGTTGTTGATCAGAGATACGCAGCTATAGTGTGGATCATCGGCAGACCGTCTGAGGCCCTATCCTTCCAGGTCCCCTATTCGGCTCTCGAGTTTCCCTTTCGTGACTTGCGAGCGCTTTTTGTACTTTTCATACTTGTATATCTCTTAGTATTGTCGCTATTGCGCCTATCAATGATGTAATATTCTTGTAATATTGATTAGTCTCTAATTTTGCATAATTTTCATCACATTCTCATATTTATTTCATGTAAAATTTTGCTAATAAAACCTTGCTTGCTTGATTCTAGGTCCATGGTGTACAAATGAAGAAGAAGACCTAAATCACCATTTAATTGGTGATTAAAAGCCTACCAAGTAGCCATTGACTTTAGGGTGAAGATTTTGTCAGGCCAGGGCATCAAATCACAAATCTAGGAGGTCAGATGGTTCCTAGCCGATTAGCTTGTAGTCGAGTTCCTACAACAACCTTCCCCGGAGAATCGACCATTTAGGAGTCGTCTAGGTCCAGGTGCCTTAGACTAAGGCTTGTGGTTGTTTTTCTTTCTTTTGTTTGTTTTTTTATTCTTTTCGATTGTTTGTTGTCTTCACGTTGGTTGTGGTGTGCTGCATGCAAGAGTGGGTGAGAGATCCATCAACTTCCAGATTAGCAAGAAACACTTCTCTACTCTTGCATCCAGAACCGGTGATGGCGTCACTTCAGGATAGATTTTACCTTATCAGAACTTCACTTCCATCTTGCATAAAACTTCCTGAAGCAAACGGCAATAATTTTAAGTTAAAGCCCCAATCATCAACACTCTTTCCAAATTTCATGGTTTAGAATCAGAGGACGCATACTTCTTTGTTAGAGAATTTGAGGAAGTATGCCTCATGATTCGTATACCCCAGCTAGGAGACGATGCCGTCAAGTTACGTTTCATCCCTTTTTCCCTAAAGGACCTAGCTAAGAAGTGGTTGTACAGCTTGGCAGCAGATTCAGTCACGACCTAGGATGATTTCGTCAAGGCCTTCTTAAAGAAATTCTACCCAATTCACAAAACTGCCCTCATTAGGAAGAACATCATGCAGTTTAAGCAAGAACCGAGCGAACCTTTTTGGAGATACTTTGAGCAATTCAAAGATCTCCTAACTCAGTGCCCTCATCATGGCATGGAGAAATAGCGTCAGTGCCAGATTCTCTACGATGGTCTAGATTATCAGACTAAGACCCTGTTAGAAACGATGTGTCAGGGAGGGTTCTTGCAGAAGGATGAGAATCAGGGTTGGGATTTATTTGAGGATTTAGCGGAGAAAACCCTACAATGGGAGCCAGCCTCGGAAAAACCTAGGAATTCACAATCTATAGCTTCAAGAGGAGGGCTCCTATCTCTAGAATCATCCATAGCTGCCGAGGCTAAGATTGCTACCCTAATGAGAGGATAGAGGCTCTGGAAATAAAAGAGCCTGCCAGTGTCAACCAGATCAACCCACCACCAATTCACAATCCGGGTTGTTCATATTGTCAGGCACCAAACCATGTTTTTGAAGAGTGCCCTGTTTTCCATGCCCAGCAAGTGCCACCGGAACACATAAACGCGGCTTACTAACGGCCGCCTCACAACCCCTACTCACAGACCTACAATCCCGGCTGGAGAAATCACCCCAATTTCTCCTGGGCCCAAAACAATCCTCCCAGGCCTAATTTTTCTAACAACTTTCACCATCCTACTCCTCCACCAACTTTTCCCAGTCAAACCCCAGCTTCTACCTCCCAAGGCTCACCAATGGAAAAGAAAATCAGTAAATTGGAGGAGAGCATAGAAGCTTTCATAAAGTCCCAAACCGCTTTTATGCAAAACCAGGGATAAACTCTGAACAGTCATTCACAGGCTATATCAAGATTGGAAATGCAGATGAGCCAGTTAGCTAGCTCCCTAAGTGAAAGACCTAAGGGTACTTTGCCTAGTCAGCCATTAGTTAACCCAAAAACCTCCAATCAAGCATATGAAATTCAGGATCCATCGATTAACCAGTGCAATGCTGTTCACACACTGCTATCTGAAAAAAGGTGGACAACCAGGTTTACCAACAGAAAAGTCCAGTCCATCCCGATCCCACTCCTGCCTCCACCTCTGTTAGTTCCTCCCAATCCACTCCACAAACATCTGACGAGGACAAAGCTTCTGAACAAGTTCATAAGCTTGTAGCACCCTTTCCCAATAGGCTTAGGAACAACAATAAAAATATGCACATGGAGAAAATGCTAGAGATGTTCAACCAGGTCAAATTGAATGTTTCACTTCTTGACGCTATCCAACAAGTCTCGGCTTATACCAAATTTCTTAAGAATATGTGTACAAAGAAGAGAAAGACCAATGTGCTCAAGAAAGTCTTCTTGGCCACTAATATAAGCGAAATTCTGTCTGGTCCCATTCTGGTGAAATACAAGGATCCCGGATGTCCCACCATTTCCTACACCATAGGACAGACTGAAATCAGTAGAGCGCTTCTCGACCTGGGAGCAAGTATCAACTTGCTACCTCTCTCAGTATACCAGCAACTTGGGTTGGGCGAGCTAAGCCCAACTCGAGTCACCATTCAGCTAGCCGACCGATCTGTGAAGATCCCTAAGGGGGAAATCACAGACGTCCTCATCTGGGTCGGGGATTTCATTTACCCCATTGACTTCATTATGCTTGAGACCCAACTTGTGTCCAATCTTAGGTCTCAAACTCCCGTCATCTTAGGGCGCCCATTCCTTGCTACAGCCAATGCCATAATCAACTATAGGAACGGGTCCATGCGATTGACTTTTGGAGACATGACGAAGGAAGTCAATGTCTTCAATCTTGAAAGATAACCTAGGGATGTCAATGATCAAACATTTGAGGTCAATTCTATTAAAAACCTGACCAGTGAGCATGAGGAAAGTATGGAGACAAAAATTGAGGCAGAGTTTGATCTGGAGGCTGAGGATTTTAATCTAGACCAGATCGTAGATTCAGCAGTGGATTGGGCGTCAAACCCAAGTTACCCCATCCTAGGATTGAAAGCCCAGAGATTGCCTGCAATGAAGCAACACCTTCCCTAGAGCTTTAAGCCTTGCCTAAACATCTCAAGTACGCCTACCTGGGCGGAAAGGACACCTTGCCAGTCATCATAGCATCACACCTGACTGAGCAACAAGAGGACAACTTAATGTCTATTCTGAAAAGACATAGGGAAGCCATTGGATGGACGATGAAGGACATTAAGGGAATAAGTCCAGCCATAGTACAACACAGAATCCATTTAGGCGATGAAGCAACCCCTAGGAGGGACCCACAACGCAGGCTTAACCCTCTCATGCAAGAGGCAGTTAAGGCTGAAATTCTGAAACTATTAGATAATAGGATAATTTATTCCATTTCTGATAGTCAATGGGTTAGCCCTGTTCATACGGCCCCAAAGAAGGCTGGCTTTACTGAAAATCACCTAGAGGGGGGTGAATAGGTGATAATGCTAATCAATGCACAATTTAAAAATATGAAGCAACAATCTCACAAAGCAAGTGAATATAGCAGTGACAATCAAGAGCAAGTAGTAATAGCAATGAAAGTAGAGCAAGAACAAGGAAAAGTAAACCAAACGCAAACACCAAGATTTGTTATCGAGGTTCGAGCACCCAGCTCTACTTCCCCGCCTTCCCCAGAAGGATTCCAACCACTTCCACTATCACAAAGATGTCACAAATACACCGGAGTACCCAACTCCACAATCTCAAGTACAAGCAATCTCTGAGTAGTCAAAAGACCACAAACTCTCTCTTGCAAAATTCTCTTCTATTACAAAGGTCCTTAGAGAATTAATGAGTAGGAATGAAGCTCTTGTGTGCAAGGAGAAAAGAAAATGAAATCAGAGAACTCTTGAAAACACTTCAGAAATTTAGAGAGAATTTCAGCACAAAAACCAAGAAACCAAGTCTTTTAAAAGCCTTAAACTTTTGGAAATTTTTGAGAATTTTTCTTGTAACCAAACTCTCCCTAAACACCCCTATTTATAAGAGAGGGCTAGGGTTTAAAGATAAAACATTTTTAAGGCTAATCAGAATGTATTAAAACCAAAACATGTCACTTAAACACACTTAAGTGAGAAAAGGACAAAAATAAATCTGCTCAGAAAACTAGCCGTTACCGTTCAAACAGCTAGTCCGGTCGACCGGCCCGGTCGGCCGCTAGTACAAAGGAATATAGCCGTTGCATGCTACGGTCGACCGGCCCGGTCGACCGAAACAAACAGAGAGCTCTGCTCTCAGACCGGTCGACCGGGACGGTCGACCGTCCAAAGACTGCCAAACGTGCACAGATTTGTGCACGTCGGTAGACCGACCCGGTCGACCGACTTCTAGCCAAGTCGACTAGTCAGAGGACTAGTCGAATGGATGAAGTCTGAAAAGGACAGAAAAATAGTTTTAAAAATATTATGAAAAATCTTTTAACACTCATAAAAATCACCAAAAATAGTTTTATCATTTTGCATTGATATATAAACATGTGGTAAAAAGTTTAGCTCAAATATCAATCAATATGAACTATTTTTGTCTCTTATCATTTTACCAAAAACCAAAAACTGTATTTTCTAAAACTTGGATTTTGACTAGAAAATACGTTTTGTCCAAAACTTCTTCCAAATACAAAAACATGATATTTAAACATTTGAAGCATAATCCTATATTCATGAAACATATGTATATCAAAGTTTTTGTCATAAATTCCAATACCAAAATAAGTTTTGATAAAACACAAAACTTAAAACACATGATTATGTATATCAAAATAAGTTTGTAGGTTGAAGATTGTATACAAACTATTTATGTTAGGAAACAAGATGTGCGCAAAAACGTGTGTGAAAGAGTTTCAAACCTATTCACTATTCTTTAACAAAATTCTAAACTAAAAACAAATCTAACAAATTATCTTGAGCAATCTTGAAGTCTTGAGCCATGTGATGCCTTGCTAGAGCCTTCTCTTCTATGTTCCTTCCTTGATGTGCAAAAAGCCTTCTTTGCTTCATGAACCTAGAAATTCTTGCAATAGCTAAGCAATGGCCTCCAAATATGGTACTAACCTGAAACTCATCTAAACAAACTAATTAGTACCAAATAGCACTTATTTGTTTTGTTATCATCAAAACTCTAAACAAATGGAGAGTGTAACCTTTTGGGCCAACAATCTCCCCCTTTTTGATGATGACAAAACAAATAGGCTATAAACAAATGTATAGGGGAGGAGAAAGCTCCCCCTCAAATTATGCTATATTAAACAAAAAAAAATCATGTAATTTGTAATTTGAAAGTAAACATCATGAAACCAAAAACCAAAAATACTTGCAAAACACTTAAAAACAAATTACAAGAATTCATGAAAGCACATCAAAATCTCAAAACATATATAAACTCATATGGAACCAAAACCATATGTGCCCATATTTCCATACATAAACTCATTCTCCCCCTTTTGTCATACATCAAAAAGGGTTTAAGAAAAAAATTTTATTCAATAACACAAACATTAAGTTCACCACAAATGAATGAAAATCTAGCAAAATCAAGTGGTTTAGTGAAAATATCCGCAAGTTGCAAATCCGAAGAAACATAATCAATATCTATATCTCCTTTCTCAAAATGATCTCTAAGAAAGTGATATCTAATCTCAATGTGCTTGGTCTTACTATGTTGATTTGCATTCTTTGTCATATGTATAGTACTAGTATTATCACAAAATATTTTTATATGGTTATAATGCAAATCATAATCAAGGAGAGTATGTTTCATCCAAAGGACTTGTGCACAACAAGCCCCCGCGGCAACATACACCGCCTCGGCGGTTTAGAGAGCTATGGAATTTTGTTTCCTAGAGGACCATGAAACAAGACAATTACCAAGAAATTGACATGTCCCACTAGTACTCTTTCTATCTACTCTACAACCCGCATAGTCGGCATCTGAATATTCGTCATTGAGAAATCTCCGGTTTTCGGATACCATAGACCCATTCCAATCGTTCCCTTAATATAACGAATAATGCGTTTTACCGCAATAAGATGGGACTCTTTGGGACACGATTGAAATCTAGCACAAAGACACACACTAAACATGATATCCGGCCTACTTGCCGTCAAATACAAAAGACTACCTATCATGCTTCTATACAATTTAATATCAACATTTTTACCTTGGTCATCCTTATCTAGCTTGGTGGTAGTTGCCATGGGAGTGTTGCAAACCTTTGAGTCTTCAAGTCCAAACTTCTTTACGAGTTCCTTTGCGTATTTGGCTTGACATATGAAGTTCCCATCTTGCAATTGCTTGATTTGGAGTCCAAGAAAGAAATTAAGCTCACCCATTGAAGACATTTCAAATTCACATTGCATAACCTTTTCAAATTCCTTGCATAAAAGCTCACTAGTAGAACCAAAAATTATATCATCAACATAAATTTGCACAATTAAAATATCATTATCAACATGCTTAGTGAATAGTGTTGTATCTACTTTGCCTTTAATAAAATCATTTGAAATGAGAAAACTAGAAAGCCTTTCATACCAAGCTCTTGGAGCTTGTTTCAATCCATACAAAGCTTTATCAAGTTTAAAAACTAAATCGGGATGAACATGATCAACAAAATCGGGAGGTTCAGCAACATAAACTTCTTCATTTATAAAACCATTCAAAAATGCACTTTTCACATCCATTTGAAAAAGTTTAAAATTTTTGAAAGATGCAAAAGCTAGTGTCATCCGTATGGCTTCAAGCCGTGCTACGGGTGCAAAAGTCTCCTCAAAGTCAATTCCCTCAACTTGAGTGTAACCTTGGGCCACTAACCTAGCCTTATTCCTAATCACATTTCCGGACTCATCCATCTTGTTTCTAAAGATCCACTTAGTACCAATTATTGGTCTATCGTGGGGCCTAGGAACAAGGTGCCAAACTTGGTTGCGCTCAAATTGATTCAGTTCCTCTTGCATGGCTAGCAACCAATATGAGTCCGCCTCGGCTTCGAGGATGCTTTTGGGTTCAAAATGAGAAATGAAAGCAAAATTACCACATAGGTCATGGAGTTTGGAGCGAGTTGTTACCCCTTTAGATGCATCACCTAAGATGAGCTCCTTGGGATGATTTGTGGCATATCTCCAAGCTTTAGGAAGCGGTTGAGAGCTTTCCTCATTATCCTCTTGAACGTCACCAATTGGTTCTTACTTATCATCTTGAGCGGGTGAGTCCTTCAAGGATAGTCTCTCCATATCTTCACCTAATGGTTCAATCTCTACAACATTCTCAACAAACACGTTAGATTCTTCAAATTTAACATGCATGGATTCTTCGATGGTAAGTGAAGATCTATTGAATACTCTATAAGCTTTACTAATTGTAGAATATCCAACAAAGATTGCTTCATAAGCCTTAGCATCAAATTTACCCAAGTTATCTTTAGTGTTCAAGACAAAACACTTGCATTCAAAAACTTTGAAATATGAAACATTAGGTTTTCTAGAATGATACATTTCAAAAGATGTTTTGGAAGAATTTTTACATAAATAAATACGATTTGATATATAGCATGTGGTGTTTACGGCCTCGGCCCATAGATAATGAGGGAGGTCATACTCACTTATTATTGTCCTAGCCATCTCTTGAAGTGTTCTATTTTTCCTTTCTACAACTCCATTTTGTTGTGGAGTTCTAGGACAAGACATTTCATGCTTAATTCCCTTTTCATCACAATAAGTCATGAAGAGTTGGTTAACAAACTCACCACCTCTATCACTCCTTATTCTCAAAATCGGAAAACCTTTTTCTTTTTCAACCCTTTTTCGAAAAATTTTGAAATGAGAAAAAGTTTGATCTTTGTGTTCCAAGAAGAAAACCCAAGTGAAACGGGAAAAATCATCAACTAAAACAAATGCAAATCTACTACCATTTAAGCTCTTAGTTTTAGTAGGTCCAAAAAGATCCATATGAATTAATTCTAAAGGCCTAGTTGACATGATATCCTTGATTGGTTTGAAGGAAGACTTGGTTTGTTTCCCAAGTTGGCACGCACCACAAATGCGGTCTTTCTCAAACTTCAAGCAAGGTATACCCTTCACCAATTCCTTAGAATTAATCCTAGAAAGATGGTCAAAAGATGCATGTCCTAATCTTCTATGCCAAAGCCAAGAATTTTCATCAAAAGCATTTAAGCATTTAGTAGAACATTCCACATTAAGCATGTCAATAATATAAACATTATAATCACGAAAACCGGTAAGAATACAATCATTGGATTTAATATCAAAAATCTTGCAAGAAGTATCATCAAAAATAACTTTAAGTCCACGATCACAAAATTGACTAATACTAAGCAAATTATGTTTCAAACCATCAACAAGTACAACATTTTCTATAATGGGAGATGCACCAATTTGAATGTTACCTATACCGATGATAGTGCCTTTGGAGTCATCCCCGAAGGTGACGGAGCCACCTTCCTCGTACCTTGATAGGGTTGTAAAGTTGTTGATATCCCACGTCATATGTCTTGAACAACCAATATCAAGGTACCACCGCTCCCTACGTCTTGGAGCTTTGGTGTGTACCTACATCAAATAATTTAGGACTTGATTTTGGTACCCACATTTTCTTGGGTCCTAGAGGGTTAGTTTCATTAACCCAAACAAGATTATTTGATCTATTAACTTAGTCATAGCAAAATTTAGCTAAATGTCCATTCTTACCACAATATGTGCATCTATATACTCTACCATATTTAAAAGTATAGTGAGTGTGTGATTTGTGAGCATGAGAGTTGTGAGCATGAAAAGATTTAGCATGAGAAGTGTTAAGTGTAGTGTGAGCATGTGAATTTTTAGCATGAGAGGTGTGCTTTTTGGAAAATTTTTCTTCAAGTTTCTTAGTGTTAAAAGCACAATCTTTCAAAACTTTTTCAAAATCAACCATTTTAGTTTTTAGAGAGGAAATTTCTTTTTCATCAACAATAGGAGATTTTCCTTTACAAGAAACCTTGTAGGCATTAAACTCATTTTGAATAGAAATAAGATTAGAAGAAATATCATCCTTTTCTTTAGAAACCATAGCAAGTTAATTTTTGAAAAATGCAACTTCTTTTTGCAATTTATAACATTCAATCTTCTTATTATCATAAGTTTCAGAAAGTTCAACAAAGGCATGAGTAAGAACTTCCTTACTTAATTCATCATCTTCATCATCAAGAGGTTGAGGGGTTACCTTTGGTTTGTTTGCCATGAAACACATATTTGCTACATCCGCCTCTTCCTCGGACTCGCTTTCCGAATCCCAAGTTGCCTTGTACGCTTTCTTTTCTTCCGATTTCTTTGGCTTGAAGGAGAAGGTCATCTTCTTCTTGAACTCCGGGCAATCCGCCATGATGTGTCCGGGCTTTCGGCAATTGTAGCATATGATTTTCCTCTCCTCTTTGCCTTCAAATTTCTTTCGGAAGTTGAGCTTGTTCCTCCGGTACATTCTCTTCACATTGCGAACAAGTAGTGATAGCTCCTCATCTTCTTCTTCATCTTCTTCATCGTCTTCAAGAGTGGATGAAGACTTGAAGGCCAAGGATTTCTTCTTTAATGGAGCGGCCTCTTCTCTTGCTTTCTTTCCATCTCATGGGTTTTTAGGTTCCCAATGAGACTAATGAGGTCCATCTCATCCTTGTCGTTCAATTCTTTTAGGGTGGTGGCCTTGATCTCCCATGATGTAGGAAGAGCCCGAATCACTTTCCGCACCTTTTGATCATTGGAAATATCATCACCTAAAGAAGAAAGACTATTGGTGATTTTAGTAAATCGAGTAATCATACAATCTATAGATTCATCATCAATCATTTTAAAAGACTCATATTGGGACCTCAAGAGATCTATCTTAGCTCTCTTGACTTGTGAAGTCCCTTCGTGTGTGATCAATAAGTGTTGCCAAATCTCATAGGCAGATTGGCAATGAATTACCCGTGTAAGGTCATCCTCATTCAAGGCGGTTAAGAGGGAATTTTGGGCCTTGGAGTTAGCCTCATATTCTCTAAAGTTGAAGTCGGTCCATGTGCTCTCATCACTATCGGGTGCAACATAGGGTTTGGTCAATGATTTAGCCACTAAGCTACCTAAGGATTGCAAAAAGATAGTCATCCTAACCTTCCAAATAGGGAAGTTGAGTCCATCAAATTTAGGAGGGGTTTTGATGTTATCGGCCATGTTTACTAGTGATGACAAATGGAATGCAAATGTTGATTAGCAAATTTTAAGGATCTCTCTATGGATGTTAAGCCAAAACCTAGAGTCCAAGCTCTGATACCAATTGAAAATCACCTAGAGGGGGGGTGAATAGGTGATAATGCTAATCAATGCACAATTTAAAAAATATGAAGCAACAATCTCACAAAGCAAGTGAATATAGCAGTGACAATCAAGAGCAAGTAGTAATAGCAATGAAAGTAGAGCAAGAACAAGGAAAAGTAAACCAAACGCAAACACCAAGATTTGTTATCGAGGTTCGAGCACCCAGCTCTACTTCCCCGCCTTCCCCAGAAGGATTCCAACCACTTCCACTATCACAAAGATGTCACAAATACGCCGGAGTACCCAACTCCACAATTTCAAGTACAAGCAATCTCTTAGTAGTCAAAAGACCACAAACTCTCTCTTGCAAAATTCTTTTCCCTTACAAAGGTCCTTAGAGAATTAATGAGTAGGAATGAAGCTCTTGTGTGCAAAGAGAAAAGAAAATGAAATCAGAGAACTCTTGAAAACACTTCAGAAATTTAGAGAGAATTTCAGCACAAAAACCAAGAAACCAAGTCTTTTGAAAGCCTTAAACTTTTGGAAATTTTTGAGAATTTTTCTTGTAACCAAACTCTCCTAAACACCCCTATTTCTAGGAGAGGGCTAGGGTTTAAAGATAAAACATTTTTAAGGCTAATCAAAATGTATTAAAACCAAAACATGTCACTTAAACACACTTAAGTGAGAAAAGGACAAAATAAATCTGCTCAGAAAACTAGCCGTTACTGTTCAAACGGCTAGTCCGGTCGACCGGCCCGGTCGACCGCTAGTACAAAGGAATATAGCCGTTGCAGGCTATGGTCGACCGGCCCGGTCGACCGAAACAAACAGAGAGCTCTGCTCTCAGACCGGTCGATCGGGACGGTTGACCGTCCAAAGACTGCCAAACGTGCACAGATTTGTGCACGTCGGTCGACCGACCCGGTCGACCGACTTCTAGCCAAGTCGACTAGTCAGAGGACTAGTCGACTGGATGAAGTCTGGAAAGGACAGAAAAATAGTTTTAAAAATATTATGAAAAATCTTTTAACACTCATAAAAATTACCAAAAATAGTTTTATCATTTTGCATTGATATATAAACATATGGTAAAAAGTTTAGCTCAAATATCAATCAATATGAACTATTTTTGTCTCTTATCATTTTTACCAAAAACCAAAAACTGTATTTTCTAAAACTTAGATTTTGACTAGAAAATACGTTTTGTCCAAAACTTCTTCCAAATACAAAAACATGATATTTAAACATTTGAAGCATAATCCTATATTCATGAAACATATGTATATCAAAGTTTTTATCATAAATTCCAATACCAAAATAAGTTTTGATAAAACACAAAACTTAAAACACATGATTATGTATATCAAAATAAGTTTGTAGGTTGAAGATTGTATACAAACTATTTATGTTAGGAAACAAGATGTGCGCAAAAACGTGTGTGAAAGAGCTTCAAACCTATTCACTATTCTTTAACAAAATTCTAAACTAGAAACAAATCTAACAAATTATCTTGAGCAATCTTGAAGTCTTGAGCCATGTGATGCCTTGCTAGAGCCTTCTCTTCTATGTTCCTTCCTTGATGTGCAAAAAGCCTTCTTTGCTTCATGAACCTAGAAATTCTTGCAATAGCTAAGCAATGGCCTCCAAATATGGTACTAACCTGAAACTAATCTAAACAAACTAATTAGTACCAAATAGCACTTATTTGTTTTGTTATCATCAAAACTCTAAACAAATGGAGAGTGTAACCTTTTGGGCCAACATTTATGGTAGTAGAAAATGAGGAAAAAGAGTTGGTACAAACAAGACTACCTACCAAGGTTCGTATTTGTATCGACTATAGGAAGTTGAATGCAGCTACCCGTAAAGACCACTTCCCGCTACCCTTCATTGACCAAATGCTTGAGCGTTTGGCTGGACATGAGTACTACTGCTTTCTAAATGGGTACTTGGGATACAATCAAATCCCCATTGTTGCAGAAGACCAGGAAAAGACGACGTTCACCTACCCGTTCGGAACCTTTGCTTATCGGCGCATGCCTTTTGGATTGTGCAATGCTCCTGCAACGTTCCAACAGTGCACGCTTAGTTTGTTCTCTGACATGGTGGAACGTTTTCTTGAGATTTTCATGGATGACTTCTCCATCTACGGAGATTCATTTGATCAGTGTCTTCATCACTTAGAGTTAATGCTACAATGATGCATTGAGAAGAACCTAACTCTAAACTGGGGAAAATGTCACTTTATGGTGAGACAGGGGATTGTCTTGGGCCATGAGATTTCGAGGAGAGGCATAGAAGTGATAAGGCTAAGGTAGAAGTAATTGCTAAGCTTCCACCACCCAAAAGCATCAAAGATATTAGATCCTTTCTAGGGCATGCTGGGTTCTACTGACGGTTCATTAAGAATTTTAGCAAAATCGCTAGGCCCTTAACCAACCTGCTCGCTAAGGACGTGCCCTTTGATTTCAACGATGAGTGTTTTAAATCATGGGGGAAGCTTAAGCAAGAACTTATCTCTGCGCCTATCATTTCTGCTCCTAATTGGACCCAGCCATTTGAAATCATGTGTGATGCATCTGATTTTGCTATTGGCGTTGTTCTAGGACAGCGCATAGACAATAGGCAGCACGTGATTTATTACTCGAGTAGGACTTTGAATGACGCCCAACAGAACTATACAACGACTGAGAAGGAATTCTTGGCCATTGTCTTTGCGTTAGAAAAGTTCCGGCCTTACTTGTTAGGTTCGAAGACGGTGATTTTTATGGATCACTCGACTCTGAAATACCTCATGACCAAGAAGGAAGCAAAAGCCCGACTGATTCGGTGGATCCTTTTGCTTCAAGAATTTGACTTAGAAATCCGGAATAAAAGAGGTATAGGAAATGTGGTTGCTGATCATCTCTCACGAATTCCGAATGCACCAACCATCAAAGCTCCGATCAACGAGGATTTCCCAGACGAGCACATCCTAGCCATTCTTAAGGAACCCTGGTATGCTGACATTGTTAATTACCTGGCCACGGGATAATTACCCGCTGACTGGATAAAGCAAGACCAATATCGCTTCTTTGCCCAAGTACGGTACTTCTTCTGGGAAGAACCGTATCTTTTTAAGTATTGTCCCGACTAAATAGTTAGACGATGCATACCCGAGGAGGAACAGAGGAGTGTGCTCAGCTTTTGCCATGACCTTGCATGCGGAGGACACTTCGGTCCCCGCAAGACTAGAGAAAAGGTTCTACAAAGTGGGTTCTACTGGCCCACTTTGTTCAAAGACTCATATCATTTTTGCAAGTCATGCGCAAATTGTCAGAAAATTGGGAAGATTTCAAGAAGAGACATGATGCCCCTAAACCCGATCCTTGAAGTTGAAATTTTTGATGTTTGGGGTATTGATTTCATGGGGCCATTTCCCAATTCGTTCGGCAACCAATTCATTTTGGTTGCTGTAGATTATGTCTCTAAGTGGGTAGAAGCTGTGCCAACTAAGACGAATGACAACAAAGTGGTTGTCAAATTTCTCAAAGAGAACATCTTCTCCCGATTTGGCACCCCCAGAGCGATAATTAGTGATAATGGATCACATTTCTGCAACAGAGTTTTTGAAATTCTGATGCAAAAATAATTTATTAATCACAAGTTATCCACTCCGTATCATCCCCAGACAAATGGGCAGGTCGAAGTCACCAACCGACAGCTCAAGCTCATTTTGGAAAAGACTGTTAGACAAAACCGAAAGGATTGGTCGGTTAAGCTCAATGATGCATTATGGGCTTACCGCACTGCTTTAAGACAGTTCTGGGGATGTCTCCTTATAGAATCGTGTTTAGAAAAGCCTATCATCTGCTAGTAGAGTTAGAACACCGGGCCCTCTGGGCAATTAAGCAACTCAACTTTGATCTGACCAAGGCCGGTGAACTTAAGAAACTGCAGATTTTAGAATTAGAGGAGATACGGAATGAAGCCTATGAGAATGGCCGAATCACCAAAAGCAAAACTAAACTTTTCCACGACCAAATCATAACCCGGAAAAACTTTGCACCGGGAGAAAGGGTTCTGCTATATAACTCTAGGCTTCATATTTTCGCGGGGAAGCTGAAAACTCGTTGGTCAGGATCGTTCATTATGCGCACTGTTTTCCCACACGGTGCTGTGCTTATTGCAGACCCTAAGAACAACACGGAATTTAAAGTCAATGGGCAAAGACTGAAGCCCTTCTTGACCACTGAGCCCATGACTCCGGATGATAGTGTGCTGACTCTTTTTACCCCGTCATACACCTAACCACAACAAATACAAAAAAAAAACTTGTTTATATGCTTACCCCTTCTACATTTTTTTACCCTATTCGCACTTTGCTGGCCCAAGTCCACGAAGACGGTGACATCATTTCTTCCCCCTATTTATTGCATTCGCATTTCCATATGCATTCATTGAGGACAATGCATTAGATAGGTGTGGGGGGTGCTAACACTTTTCTTTCTTTTTATTCTTCTTTCTTTTTTCCAAAAAAAAAGAATCTTTATTTTTGCCAAAAGAAATTTCTAGATTGAAAAGAAAAAAACAAAAAAAATCTCTAGATTGAAAAGAAATTTCATACTCTTTGTAAACATACCAAAAGATTGTAGGAATTATGGGAACCTTATTAAGGAATCTTTATTTTTGCCTAAGTAAACAAGAATGAATGGTTTGACTAAAAAGATAGGAGGGATAAGGAAAATAACTCATACTTTTTATTTAGCCTTAGTAGAATATGCATAATTCACACACACATGCTTGGAATTTAGAGACACAACTCTGAAAAAACTGGATAATTGTGCCTCAAGAAGCATGATTACTCATGCCAAAAAAAAAAATTATTAATATATAAATCTTGATTTTGTAGCCTACTCCACTTGCATATTTGACCTGAAGGGTGTTTTTTCACCTGGTGCCCTAAGACCATCTGGTTTGGGAGTCATCGGTTTGATATGTGTTATATAAGTGAAGTAGAAAGCCTAATGGAACCAAGAATAATAAGTAAATATTAATAAAATTAAAAGATATTCAAAATTGAGTTGAAAAATCCCAAGCACATCACACTTACACAGTATGCATATCTATCTAAATCAAAATAAAAGAATGAGTTAGAAGTACAAGATCCTTTCTACATTTAAAGAAAAACCATAATTTCTTCTTTTATGAAGGCTAAAGTATAAGAGGGCTTATAAGGGTTAAACCTAATTCTTACATCATTCGGTCATTTTTACTTAGATGATTGAAAGTTCTTTTTCATAATAAAAATAAAAAATTTAAACAACTAACTTCTTTTCTTTACTTACTGGATTTTGTGGGTGCAATCCGCTGAAAACCCTCAGGAGACAACACTCCTCCTCTAGGGGAAACCTAGAGGTTTAACGGCTTGTTGCACATGCTCAGTGCAATCGCGTCACCTGTGAAAGTGGTGTAATAATGTTCTCATTTTTGTTTTGCTCGGGACGAGCAAAAAGATAAGTGTGGGGGTGTGATTAGTCTCTAATTTTGCATAATTTTCATCACATTTTCATATTTATTTCATGCAAAATTTTGCTAATAAAACCTTGCTTGCTTGATTCTAGGTCCATGGTGTGCAAATGAAGAAGAAGACCTAAATTACCATTTAATTGGTGATTAAAAGCCTACCAAGTAGCCATTAACTTTAGGGTGAAGATTTTGTCAGGCCAGGGCACCAAATCACAAATCCAGGAGGTCAGATGGACAGAAACCAGACTGGGCAGCGACTGCCCAAAACTGAGTGCGCGCCGCCCAGTCTGGGCTGCGAAAACGCGGCCAGGGCCGCGTTTCTGCGGCACAGACTGGGCGGCGCGCGCTCGCGTTTTGAGCCACGTGCTGTTCGCGTGGCCCCCGTTGCCCTGGTGTCTATAAAAACCCCGCAGGGGACTTCAGTTGGAGCAGATCCAGAGTTTTAGCAAGTTTTGGTAATCTTATTTTTAGGTTTGTAGTTGTTGTAGTTGTTCTTCTTCTAGTTGTTGTTTTAGTGATTGGGAGATTCCGTCTCATCGTTTTAAATTAACCGCAAGCGCACAGTCGTTCGATGTAGCACTTGAGGGTCGATCCACAGGGACAAGTGGTTCTTTTGGTTTCAGCACTTCTAGACAAATTGATCAAAAATTTTGTGGGTTTGTGAGTTATGTGAACTAATTATAATAAAAGAAAAGTCAAGCACCTAGGATCGAATCCCTTAAACTAGCATCAAGTGGTCAATATTGGTCTCCATACCAGTTTGTAATACACACCAAATCTTTATGTCTAAGAGGCACATTAATTCTGAACACTAGATTTAAGCACAAGCTATTATCCAGTTACATAGTCTATCAAAGATAAATTAACTAAATTAAACAAATAACATAAGGCAATAAAGCTCTAAGCATGAACCATTAACCCCCCGATACATAGCCTGTCAAAAATTCAATTATTCAAGAAATTATTTTCCTAAAAGTAGTAGGTCAATTGGTGTGCATACAGTCATAAATAGAAGAATGACTCGGTCCACAAGAATTATGTCTAGGTTCATCTCCCCTAAGCGCTTGCAGTAAATTAGCTACTCATGATAAAACTAACAATAAACTAAACTAATTAAATCAGTTTAAAATTATCTAAATTTAATTAAATAATTAACTGAAACTCTAATTAATTAAACTAATGAAACTAACTAAAAATAAATAAATAAATTAAAAAAAATTAAAACCTTGCCTTGCAGCCGGCTGCCTGCACCTGTAGGTATGTGGGGCGGGGGGGGGGGAACTTCCTCTTCAAATTGGAGCGCCCAAAGGCGCTGGTCTTCAAACTGTCGGCGCCAAGGGCGCTGGCCTGAAAGCACAGAGAGAGGAGAGGCACTTGCCTCTCTCTATTGCCCTTTTGTTTTTTTTCCTTTTTCTTTTGATCTGAGGCTTGGGTGCCTGTGCCTCTCTTCTTTCCCTTTTTTTTCTTTTTTTTTCTTTTTCTTTTGATCTGAGGCTTGGGCGCCTGTGCCTCTCTTCTTTTCCTTTTTTTTCTTTTTGATGATAGAAGAGCTGTTGTGATGCAGGGAGATCGGAGAGAGGCTTTTGATGAATCAATCAAAACAAAACAAGAACGAAAATAATAACGTGGACGAGAATTTTATGCAGAGAGAAGAAAAAAATGAAAGCCTCAAAATTTTAGATCTAAAAAATGTACGTACAGGTGAAAAGAAAAAAAAAAACTCCTCCCTTCTCAAAACCCTAGCCTTGGCTATTTATAGGCTTAGGGTTTTGATTATTTTATATAAAAGTCCAAAACATTTATTTAATTATACAGAATAGCTATCAATGTCAAATTGCACTAAAACCCCTGAACTTTACAAAATTACGTTTTTGTTCCAAGTGACTTCCAACTTCTCCGAATTGACTGTAGATTTATCTGGTGTTTGTTTTGAACATGGTAGAGCAGCACTAGTGCCAAGCATCCCATCTCGCCTTCAGTCTCCTTTTGCACATCTTACAGTCTCCAGAGCACGCTTTTGTGGTCCAGTTTCCTTTTGATAGCTCAGTCTGCAAAACACCACTAAAAATACCCGAGCAACATTATTTATAGACAAATGATAGATAAATATGGGCATGAAAATGTGACAAAATCGTGCTGATCAAATACCCCCACACCTATCTTTTGCTAGTCCTCGAGCAAAACTAATAAAAAGAAAAATAAAATAATAAAAAAAAACTAAATTACCCTAACTCACTTTCGTAGGAATCACGGTTGCACTTAGCATTTGCAACAAGCCGTTAAACCTCTAGGTTACCCCTAGAGGACGAGTTTTGTCTCGTGAGGGTTTTCAGTGGATTACACCCACAAAATCCAAGAAAGTTAGAGATTAAGAAATAAATAAAAGTAAAATAAGGATAACCGAAAATCAAGAAAAGAAAAAAACAATTCAAAATTTTTTTTATTAACTAGTTAGCAAGATCATTTCCATGAGTTTCATTTTCAAGTAAAACCTCAATTCAAGAAATCATATTAGCTATAAAATAAAGTTTTAAATCCAAAACTTTACACCACCTGTCCTAAGTTTCAGATCCTATGTACCCCGTGATCGTGAAGTAGTTCTTAAGCTTGGGAATATTTAATTACAACTTTCATTTTTTTTTGTGATAACAAATTTTTTTCTTCTTTTTCTTTTTTTAAGATTTTTTTAACTATCTTTCGCGTAAATACCAAGGCTTCTTGAGGCCAAGACACCTAGCTAATTGATAATCAAAATTATTATATTTTTATAATGTCTTATCCTATTAGGCTTTCTCAGCTACCCATATAGCGAGTTTTAGGCCAATGCTCCCAAACCAGATGGTCTTAGGACAATAAGTGTAAAAACACTCCTACGGACTTAATTACTCAAGCAACTGAGGCCAAGAGACAAGATTTATTAATATTCATTTAACTATATAATAAATCTTTTTTTTTAGTTGTAATTAATATCCCAAGCCTATAAACTAATAGTGTAAGTACTGTTGGGTACATAATTACTTAGACTAAGTTTAGATGGTATGTCCGTTTTAGATTCTAATCTTTATTTTAAGATTTTATAACTCTTTCATCTTGATCTTACCCTTAAAATCCACTCGTGGATACTAAATCACTCACATACTAGCTAATGATTTGCAGAAAATTTTCAACTTTTTTTCTTTTTCTTTTTTTTCAATTTTTTTAAGACTCCTAAAAGAAAATAAAGATAAAGAAAGGAAAAAAAACCCTAAAAGCAAAACAAAATAAATAAAAAAAACTCCTAAAAAAATGTGAATCTCTCTCCCCACACCTAAACTGTGTCATGTCCTCATGCACACAAATGAATACAGAGATAAAAATAATGTAGCATGTAATTTAAATATCCAAAACATGCATACAATCACGATGATCATGCAATCCGAGCATACAAAAGATATATAACTATAAACAGTATGCTAGAATTAGAAATACTTACAGTGCAATAGAAAATCAAGCTGTTGAAGCAACAAAAATTCTCCCTGTGTATGTTAGATACCTCCTTACTTATCATGTATCACTTATAATAAACTCGACACATAGGTTAGAGAAAGAGAAATAAAAGACTCACTAAAATTGACACAACCAACTAAACAGAAATAAAGACTCAACTACTAAAAGGAAAAAATAATAAAACAAATATTTACATATGTACAATTTCACAACTCTCCCACACCTAGATCTTTCTAGGTCTATTCCCTCGAGCTCGCTTCCCATCATTCCAATGGGTTCTCTTTAATGGACAAAGTGGAGAGGTTAATCTTTATGTCATCTTTAATTTCATCCTCTCCAACTTGTTCATCACTTTCCTCCATCTCTTCCTTCTCTTCTTCCCATATCTCCTCACAAATTCATCATTTTCACATAACATAATTGGAGTGTCCACAATATGTTTTCCTATGAATTTAAGCTCATCCTCAAACATCACCTCAAAATTTAAATCAATAATTTTCTTTGAAGGTGTGTAACTAACCAAAGCATCCCTAACCGATTCATCCAAACATATGAGTTCGTCTTCAAATAAGTTTTTAGAGCTTTGATTAATTAGAGATTCTTGAATCAAGTTTTGAAAAGTTTGATCATTGTTTGGCTCATCGAAAGTGAAGACACGCAAATCGAGTTTTGTTTTCCAAAGGGAACTCTAAACTCAAGATCCTCAATACATGTTTTCTCATCATTGTGATCACACTCTTCAGTAAAAAGCTCATTAAGAAACAAAGGCTCATTATCCATATAGGCATCCTCGCAATTTTGATCAGTGGGCTCCATTTTCTCCATATGAGTGGATAATATCTTCTGTTCTCCAATACTTGTCTTTTCACAGAACTTAGAAAATTTATCATCAAATTTCTCCTGAAGTAAAAGTTCATTACTATCACATTCATCCTCACAACAAGATTCAACTGGATCCACATGAGGTGTACGTGTAGCCAAATAATTTCTAATCACTTCATCCAGACATTGAGGATCATTATCAAGTTTGTACCCCTCATGGACCTTCACAACTTCCTCAACAGGCTTCTCATGTTCAAACTCTTCAAATTGATTAAGATGAAATAATGAGGACTCGAAGGGCATTTCGATGGAATGATTAGACACATCACTACGGCTAACGATTTGCTCTTCGGGTCTAACAGTTTGGCCTTTATTCATTTTATGAAAGTTGATGTGCTCTTGAATGGACATGGGTCGAGTCGGTGTTGGCTCATGAACTAGTTGACTAGAAAAGGGATCCTTCTCTTGCTCACTAACCAACTCATTTGCTGGCCTGTTTAAGCAGTCTCTAGTGTCATAGAGCACTTGCTTTGAAGTTTGCCTGAAAGTTTCAAAAGCTTCCTCTAGTATTGGTTCTTTGTCCATCTGATTGCCATTGAACTTAATTTGCGAAAGTTGATGGAACTCTTGAACTTGATCTGGACTTGTGGTTGAAACATGTTGATTGAGATGAGTCATTATCTTATCCATGTGAGCACATGCCTCGATTAACTGCTGATTGGTTTCGACTATAGTCTGCTGCATGGCTTTAAAACTCTTCTCTAATGTGCTTTCTTCATGCTTATTGTTAAATCTCCAAGACGGAGGTGGTGGTTTAATGTAGGACCAATTAGGTTGAGAATTCTGATATGATTGGTCCCATGAAAGTTGAGGACAATTCCAACCCTCCGAATTGAAGTTTGATGGATAAGGTTCGCTTGTAGGTCCTTGAAATGTGTGGAATTGATTTTGACCTGGTCCAACGAATACCCTATCGAAGGACACTGTTCTGAAGGATGATTTGGATCTTGACAGTGATGGTAACTCATTTGATGGTATGAAGAAATTGAGTAGTTCGTAGGATGGATGTATTCATTAAAGTCAGGAAGAGAGGTTGGTGGATGAAAAGGAGGGTCTGACCTATAAAATGGATCGTAACCAAATGAATTTGGATAGGCCATGGGGAAAGAATTTTTTTTTAATTTTTTAAATTTTTTTTTGAATTTTTATTTGTTTGAATTTTTGAATTTTTTTTTTAAACAATCTGGTATAGGTGTCAAAACTAAAGATAGAACACCGTGTCCCTGGCAACAGCGCCAAAAACTTGATAGGGAGATTCTGTCTCCTCGTTTTAAATTAACCGCAAGCGCACGGTCGTTCGATGTAGCACTTGAGGGTCGATCCACAGGGACAAGTGGTTCTTTTGGTTTCAGTACTTCTAGACAAATTGATCAAAAATTTTGTGGGTTTGTGAGTTATGTGAACTAATTATAATAAAAAAAAAGTCAAGCACCTAGGATCGAATCCCCTAAACTAGCATCAAGTGGTCAATCTTGGTCTCCATATCAGTTTGTAATACACACCAAATCTCTATGTCTAAGAGGTGTTGGCACAGAGGCCTTCCACTCTAGTTTTGATGATGATTAACTCATGTAGTTATGTGTACTAATAATCTTGTGATTTTAGTTTCAGATCATTAATCAAGATATTAGTAGGTGATTAGCTTCAACAAGATGGTTTGGAAGCTTTCACATAGTGATTCAAGAGCCCGAGCGACAAGATCATATATAGCACTCATTGGTGTCAAGCTCGGTGGATCACGAAGTTTTGGATCGAGTCGGCTTGGAGACTGCGCTCTACAAGAAGACTTCGGTACCCTATTTTAGTTTAAGTTTTAGATCCATTTGTAAAGATTAGAATGGTATGATATGCTCAAGTTCACAACACACACGTTTCATGTTTTGAATATTAGTTTTCGGTTTTTTCTGTTTTTTGTTTAACCGATCTTGGTTTTATGAATAGATAGATCAAAGCAAGTTTACATGGTTTAATGTATATTAGATTTGTTCTATATACATGCATGCTTAACTTCCTAGACAAACTTAGTTTTGACTTACTTATTCATGTGTTTTATGTTTTGGTATTTTTAACAAAACGTATTTTTGGAATTAAAGTCAAAAACAAGGAGATTCATATTGTTTCATGTATAATGGATTATATCCATATACATCATGCCTAAATGTTGTTTAATACCATGTTTTTGTATTTGGATGAGTTTTGGACAAAATGTATTTTCAATTCAAAAAATCTAAGTTTTAGAAAATACAGTTTTTGATTTTTGGTAAAAATGATAAGACACAAAAATGTTTCAAAATATTTGTTATTTGTGATGAAATTTTTATCACAAGTTTATATTTCAAA
Organism: Agave tequilana; assembly: GCA_038442645.1. Lineage (NCBI taxonomy): Eukaryota > Viridiplantae > Streptophyta > Magnoliopsida > Asparagales > Asparagaceae > Agave > Agave tequilana. Next base: position 88,667 of record JAVJIF010006361.1, read on the forward strand.
ATAAAATGATAAAACTATTTTTGTGTAATTTTAGAGATTTCATGAGAATTTTAGGATTAAAAATTACATGTTTTTCTGACCAGAACTGCTGCTGCCAGGCTAGGTCGGTCGACTGGACGGTCGACCGGACCAAGTAGCCGGTCGAGCGCAGCGGTCGACCGACGTGCACGGATACGTGCACGCTGGCTTACCCATAAGCCGGTCGACCGCACGGTCGACCGACTGAGAGCAGGTTGCTCTCGGGTTTCTCCCGGTCGACTGAGCGGTTGACCTGCCAGAGAGCCGTTCCTCTCTGGTTTTGGGGACGGTCGACAGCCCGGTCGACCGGTAGCTGCCAGCGGTCAAATGTGACCGTTGGCCGGTCGACCGACCGGTCGACCGGTAGTTCATTTTTGGCAGTTTCTGCTGCCAACGGCTATAATTTTCTGGGGGCTATAAATACCCCATTGGAAAGAGGTTTTCTCTAAGATTTTTGGTGCAAAATTTTCCTGACTCTTTAGTGTTTTCACAGCAATCAAAAGAAGTTTTTGGGCTTTAAATTGAACAATCTATTTGGTGTTTTTGCTAGGGTTTGGAAAATCAAAGAAAAGGGTTTTTGGGAAAAGTGTTTAATTCAACTACTTTATCTTGGTTTCTTGTTTTTCCCAAGGATTTTCTTTGAGTTTTTGATTTCAATTCCTTTAGTTTTCTCCATACTTGAGCTACATCTACTATCTTATTCTATAGGATCTTTGTGTGGGAAAAGAGATTGTTTGTGATCTTTTGATCGCCAAGTTGTAAACCCTATCTTAGCTTGACTTTGTGCCTTTCCCTCATTGTGTTGAGGAGATTGTGCTATTGGGTTGTATCCCTCAAGGTGTGAGGTAATCCTTGTGTAAGCTTTGTGCTAATCCCTCAAATTATGAGGAGATTGTTTGTTGGCTTGGTGTTGTGCCTCAAGGAGGAGGTTGTTTTGTAAGGAGAGGAGTTGGGTACTCCTTGTGATTGTATTGCCCCAAATCCTCGGTGGAGGTTCCCTGTGTGGGAGTCCTTTGTGGAAAAGCTAGTGGAGTTAAAATCCTTCTGTGTGAAGGCGGGGATGTAGAGCTGGGTGCTCGAACCTCGAAACATATCTTGTTGTTTGCGCTTGATCCCTTGGCTCTTACTCTCTCTCTATATTGTGCCTTGCATCAATTCATATTGTTCATTCATATTTATTTTCTTGGCTTATTTGAGTGTGCATCTCTTGTTAATTGCAATTAGTTTTCAAATTCCGCATTAAGTTCATTAGATTAGCATCATCACCTATTCACCCCCCCTCTAGGTGATTTTCAAGAGGCACATTAATTCTCAACACTAGATTTAAGCACAAGCTATTATCCAGTTACATAGTCCATCAAAGATAAATTAACTAAATTAAACAAATAACATAAGGCAACAAAGCTCTAAGCATGAACCATTAACCCCCGATACATAGCCTGTCAAAAATCCAATTATTCAAGAAATTAATTTCTTAAAAGTAGTAGGTCAATTGGTGTGCATACAGTCATAAATAGGAGAATGACTCGGTCCATAAGAATTAAGTCTAGGTTCATCTCCCCTTAGTGCTTGCAGTAAATTAGCTACTCATGATAAAACTAACAATAAACTAAACTAATTAAATCAGTTTAAAATTATCTAAATTTAATTAAATAATTAACTGAAACTCTAATTAATTAAACTAATGAAACTAACTAAAAATAAATAAATAAATTAAAAAAAATTAAAACCTTACCTTGCAGCCGGCTGCCTGCACCTGCAGGTATGTGGGGCGGGGGGGACTTCCTCTTCAAATTGGAGCGCCCAAAGGCGCTGGTCTTCAAACTGTCGGCGCCAAGGGCGCTGGCCTGAAAGCACAGAGAGAGAGAGAGGCACTTGCCTCTCTCTGTTGCCCTTTTGTTTTTTTTCCTTTTTCTTTTGATCTGAGGCTTGGGTGCCTGTGCCTCTCTTCTTTCCCTTTTTTTTCTTTTTTTTTCTTTTTCTTTTGATCTGAGGCTTGGGCGCCTGTGCCTCTCTTCTTTTCCTTTTTTTCTTTTTTCATGATAGAAGAGCTGTTGTGATGCAGGGAGATCGAAGAGAGGCTTTTGATGAATCAATCAAAACAAAACAAGAACGAAAATAATAACGTGGACGAGAATTTTATGCAGAGAGAAGAAAAAAATGAAAGCCTAAAAATTTTAGATCTAAAAAATGTACGTACAGGTGAAAAGAAAAAAAAACTCCTCCCTTCTCAATACCCTAGCCTTGGCTATTTATAGGCTTATGGTTTTGATTATTTTACATAAAAGTCCAAAACATTTATTTAATTATACAGAATAGCTATCAATGTCAAATTGCACTAAAACCCCTGAACTTTACAAAATTGCGTTTTGTTCCAAGTGACTTCCAACTTCTCCGAATTGACTGTAGATTTATCTGGTATTTGTTTTGTGCATGGTAGAGCAGCACTAGTGCCAAGCATCCCATCTCGCCTTCAGTCTCCTATTGCACATCTTACAGTCTCCAGAGCACGTTTTTGTGGTCCAGTTTTCTTTTGATAACTCACTCTGCAAAACACCACTAAAAATATCCAAGCAGCATTATTTATAGACAAATGATAGATAAATATGGGCATAAAAATGTGACAAAATCGTGCTGATCATTTAGCCATTAGAGTGAAAGAGAGAGAGTGTGTAAGTGTTGTATTTGAAGGGTGACAAGCTAATGCAAGTACAACTTCTCTTCCTTCTTTCAATTTACTTGTGCTTTTCTTTAGTTTTACTTCATTGTTGTAGTGTAAACTCCTTGCTCTTTACTTCTTCCTTTTATTGTTTCTTATTGTAGTGTAACTTCCTTCTTCTCCACTTCTTTTCCTTTGTTGTTTCTTTTACTTTTATGGCTAACTAACTTTTCTATAGCATGGCTAACTAACTACTAACCCACTAATTTCTAACTTCTTGATTGATAACCCGAATGAGTCAATAGTGTCAAATAAGCCTTGTGCAAACAAGAGCTATGGCATCTTAAGACGAGGGTTCTAACTCTAATTTGCCTACAAGTATTTACTTTCTTATACTTCATACTTAATGAGTTTTGATGATTTATGAGTTGTGTACTTTACTTGTTATTGTAAGTTAGAGACTTCTCCTTTTAACTTTGCCGATACCAATAGTGTACTCGAGTCTTCCCTTATTCTCGCCTTCTATCGGATCTTGATAAGGGAATGTCCGAGTTTTTACCGTGTAAAGCTAAGTTTTAGGATGAACTTTCACTCGATTTTCACGTAAATAGTTCCAATGCAAAAGGTTTGTGTTCGCGTGTGATCTATCGTGAGGCAATCTTCCAAAAGTTAGAAATTAGTGGGAGCACTTAGTAGAAAGTTAGCCATGCATTTTTATAACTAAGAAAAAATCACTTTTTACAAACCACCATAACATTTTCCCACAATTCTTCAAACAACTTGTTTTCACTTTTCAATTCTTTATTTGTACACAAAGAACTTTCTTTCTTCTTGAACTTTGAAGCCGCATCAAGCTTCCATCGCTCTCCCTCCTTGTGGATACGACCCGTATAGCTACTTCGCTACTACGGAAGAATCGCAAAAGCAGTAACATCAACCCACACTTCCTTCTCTTATTTTAGTACTTGCTTTTTGCCGATCAAATATCATGTCACATCTTATGATAACTTTGTAATTGTACTTATATATTAGAATATATAATGCACCACGTGCTTCCGTACTCTGATTCTTGCCTGTACTGATGCTTAGCGTATATATATGAGGGTATTTTTGACCAACATATATACGTCGTAGTAACATCTTCGTACCCTTAGGATCGGGGCGTTTTAGGGTAGTATCAGAGCCTAGGCTCTCACATCATCAGTACAACCAGTCAGCAAATTAATGATAAAGAAATTTGCAACTGGAATCCATGAGTTCTGATTATACAATCTAACTACAAGTGCAGAGTTATTTATTTTCTCTTGATAATCCTTTTCTTGAATTCTGAAGTTCTCTCATCCTTTCATACTCCAGTTTTTCGTTATTCTTAGACCAACTCGAACATAAAAAGATGGGGATATCATAACAGTTTTGGTTCTTCTTATGGTGGCCCTAGTGGAGAAAGTGTTGATTGGAGGAGATTTTTGCAGAGTATGATGGAAAATCAATAGGAACAGATGGAGATCTTGCACCAAAAATTATTGGTTACACCCAAGGAGCAGAAGCTAGGCAACGTGGCAGATTTCAGGAGATTACAGTCTGCAATCTTTTTAGGCATGGAGAAACTCCTGGATGCAGAGAAGTGGCTGGTAAACACAGATCTTCTGAATGTAGCCTGGCTCCCTGACGAGAACCAGGTGGAAGTGGCCAAGATTCAATTGAAAGATGTGGCCAGAATAAGGTGGTTGGCGAAAAAGCAAGACTGGAGAAGCCCATCACTAGGACCAGTTTTTGAAGGATTTCTATGAGAGATTCTTCCCTGTAACAGCTCAAAAAGAGATGAAAGAACAATTTATCAGATTGCAGTAGGAGGATCGAATTGTAGACGAGTATGCTACAAAGTTCCTAAAGCATAGTCGATTTGTGTCGTACGTAGTGGCTAACAAGGAGAATCGAGCAAGTGAATTTCAGATGGGCCTTAAGATGTAGATCAAGATGTTCCTTATACCTCGGCAGCCTAAGACGCATTCCCAAGTTTTTGCCATCGCTCGAGAGGTAGATTGGGAACTGGAGAAGAAAAATCAGAATAAGATACAGATGAAGTCGGCAAAGAGACCCTCTTAATTGATGGAAGATGAAGACTCAGACAGGCCCCTGGATACTCCGCTAACTAAGCAACCACTCCAATCTCGCCCTCAGCATATGATATATGGATACTCTCTGAAGCCCGGCAACTTACAACGCAACTGCTGGAAAGCTTATGAATTATGTTTGTGCGCGAGTTCGGAGATCATTTGAAGAGTGACTATCCGTTCAAGAAGGCAGAGAACACTAAATTGATCCGATCAACACATCTGGTATCACCGTTGGAAGAGAATCCAAGACCTACTGATAGAGGAACCTTACTTCATCCCCAACAACAAGCATATAGTCAGGCATAAAGGAGACCAAGAGTTAGGACAGATGTTAGAAAGAGGCAAACATATAATTTGACTGAAGAAGAAGTCAAGATATTGAATAGAGTAAGAACAAGAAAGGATGCCTAATATCTGGAACAGGAAACATGAAGGTACCAACCGTAACTATTATCCACATTTTATCATTTCTTTGAGTTGGTAAGTTTTCTATATTATTTTCTCCTTGTTGCACTATCATCATTAATCTTAGATTTTCCATATCCACCTCCCTTTTTTCCATGCTGATTCCTATCTTTTCCATTTTTACTATTTCCATTTTCGTAACCTTTATGCCAACTTAAGATATGGGTAAACTAGTGAGGTAGCGACAGGCCACATGTGGTTCGTTCTCATCCTATTTCGGCATTCTTTGATTCTAGTGCATCGTATTATCTTATATCGGGTAGTTATTCGGCTCCACATTCTATTATATATATATATATATATATATATATATATATATATATATATATATATATATATATATATATATATATATATGGGCATTCTATGGGGATCAGTACAGAAAGTAGCATAATCATCATTTATGTAATCAGCCAGATTATGTCGCTACACAAGAAGCCAAAGGCTTATCACTATATTTTTGATGATGATTAACTCTTGTAGTTATAGTACTAATGATCTTGAGTTTAATAAGTTTCAGATTTTTACCAAGACCTTAGTTGGTGTTTAGCTTCAATGAAAGATTCGAAGTTAAGTTTTGAAGCTAACACGTGTTGATTCAAGAACTCGCGCGTCAAGATCGCATCAAGTACTCAAAGAGGAGCCTAGCTCATGGATCAAGTTTGGTTCAAGTCAAGAGGAAGAGAAGATTCAAGACCTGAGTCTTATGTTTGTAAGTTTAAGATTTTTGTTTTTAGATAAAATATAAAGGATAGATTAGTTATGGATTGCTCAAGCTCATATACATACACACAAATTTTATATAGTTTTGGTTTTTTGGTTTGACCATTTCGCTTTCATGAAACCGATATATGTTTAGTTTATGATGTATATGGTTTTGAGTTTCGATCTATCAAATATACATCTTTTCATTTTCATGAATAGATTTCATCAAAATAAGATTACATAGTTTATATATGTATTGGAGTTCATCCATATACATTGATGCTTCATATTGTTTAGAAAACTTATTTTGATGTTTCTAGTTTATGGTTTTAAGTTTTGTTAAAGTCAAAGTTATTTTGAGCTTATTTTCAAAAACAAGTATATTTCATCTTCTATGTGTATTGGATCATTTCCATACACACTATACCTCAAAAGTGTTTAAATATCTTGTTTTGTATTTGAACAAGTTTTGAAAATTCGGTTTTCATTTAAAAGGTTTGAGTTTTGAAAAAATATGGTTTTGGTTTAAGCTTTAATTTCTATACCTCAAAAATAGTTTAAATTGTTTATAATATGTGTTGATTTTTGATCACACATATTCTTTAAAGTATTTCAATGAACTTATTTTTGAGAAATTTATTCAATTTATTTGAATTTTTAAGGATATAAATGGTCCAAGATTTAAACCTGAAAAAGTTGTTTTTGAGCTTCTGGCGGTCGACCGACCGGTCGATCGACGTGCACAAGAACATGCATAGCCCACAGCGATTGACTGACCTGGTTGACCGACTGAAAGAGACTTTGTTTTTGTTTGGCCCGGTTGACTGAGCGATCAGCCGACCTAGCCTGGCCAGGGTGAGGTCGATCGGCCGGTCGACCGAGAACCCTTAATGGTCAAATTTTTGACCGTTGGCCTGGGTATTGAGCCCCAATAGCTAGTTTTTGTAACCCTTATAAATAGGGGTTTTTAGTTATGAAAATAAAAAAGAAAGTTATATTAAAGTCAGAAGAAAATGGAAGATGAAGAAGGTGAAAAATTCAAAAAACAAAAGAAAGCGACTATGTACAATGAAGTGGAAAGAAGAATGAAAACGATTTGGAAGGAGTGGTTGGTGATCTAAACTAAGAAAGAAAAGAAAGAAAGACAAGTGAAGAGATACTTACCTAGGTTGATTGATGACTTACTTGGAAACCTTTTTGCAAGTTCTATCTTTTTGCTTCGGAGGCGTTCAACGCATAGATCATAAACTCGAGCTCGGTCCCCGTGCACATTATATCGTCAAGCATAAGAAGAACGAAGTGATGCAGATCTTGGAAGAGGAGAATGTCTTCATGAACTATCGCTGGCTCTCACGTAGCTTGGTTATACTTGCTTTGGAATTCACCTGTACACTCAACAAATACAACCAAGGTAAAGTAGAAGAGGAAGAGGAAGAGGAAAGCAAAACAAATGTAAAGTAAAGCAGAATAGAAAACAAACAAAGCATTTACCTTTATTACTTGCTGAGACAATGAAAGAAAGGAGTAGGGTACATCGTTAGTGTCACTCTCAACATCAGCCCCTCTCTCTTACTTACATGAATCTTCTTCTACCCTAAGTTACATACAAATTACATAATAAGAAAAGAAAAACCTAAACTATAAAGAATTAAAAACTAGGCTAAATCCTAATCTGCATTGGCCGCTTCTTTTCAGCGCAAGTACAAGCCTTTTATAGGCAAAACCCTAACCACCATGATCCCGGGGAGGTCGGGGAAGCAAACGCTCCCTCTAACTCCCCAACAAAGCCGCGGAAACGCGGCCCAAGCCGCGTTTTCGCGGCCAGGGTGTGGCCAGGTGGCCACACCCTGTTGGTGGGTCTCCCCGGTTTCTCCCTCTGACTTTATCTGGAGTTGGTTTTACAGTTTGGCTCCGAGATTTTGAAGAAATGGCCTTGGATTCTTGGCTTTAACCGACCGATCCTGAGAGGATTCTTCTCAACCAGTTTCAAGCTCTTGATTTTGCCCTGATTTTGTGTGTGCGAATTAATTCTGATTTAATTCAGAATTCTGGTGGGCTTTTGGGCTCATTTCTCTTTATCTCCTTAAAGATTGGGCCTGCAAATAAATTAAACAAATAATTAGGACAATGCAGGCTTTTATTCTAAAATAAGTATGGAAATGTGACATTAAATATGCAACATTAGCAACCAATCACACCCCCATACCTATCTTTTGCTCGTCCTCGAGCAAAATAACTAAACTATACTAAGGATTATTAGACCACTTTCGCAGGTCACGCGATTGCACTGAGCATGTGCAACAAGCCGTTAAACCTCTAGGTTTCTCCTAGAGGACGAGTGTTGTCTCGTGAGGGTTTTCAGTGGATTACACCCACAAAATCCATAAAGAAAGGGAAATAAAGAGTTAGTATTTTCGAGAAGCATTTTGAAAGAGAAAAATATTTGAAATATGATTGTAAGATCTAAGCAATCTATAAGTTATAGGAAAACCGAATTTTTCATTCCTAAACTTAGTCTCTATTCAAAAATTTGTTATCAATCAAAGTAAGGAGTCAAATTGTACTTTTCATCTAGTCTATTACTTTACCCTAAGTCATATGCACCTTGTGAATGTGAAAATTTTGACTAAGGGTTCATTAACTCTAACTCTTATGCCTTATTTATTTTTATATATATACTTCTTTTTTTTTGTGGTATTATTCCTTAGTTTTATTAGGCTTTCTAATCTGCCCATGTAACGAGCCTTTAATCGATGACTCCCAAACCAAACGGTCTTAGGGCACCAGGTGAGAAAACACCCCCAAGGACTTAAGGACTCGAGCAAATAAGGCCACAAAACTAAGAATTTTATTATATGAACCTCTTTTAGGCGTGAATGCTTATGCTTTATTAGGCACAAATACCCAGCTTAATCAGAGGATTTTTCTTTTCAAACTTATCTAATCATCTTTCGCATAAATACTAAGGCTTGCTTAGGCCAAAGCACCTAGCTAATCAATAATTAGACTTGTTTTTTTTTTCAAACTCATCTAATTATCTTTTGCATAAATACTAAGGCTTTCTTAGGCCAAAGCACCTAGCTAATCAATAATTAGATTTGTTTATATATATATATTTTTTATAAGGCATAAGAATCTTTGTTTTTGAACCCTAAGTGTGTAAGTGTATGAAGTATGCATATTTCATCAAGGTAAAGATCAAGACTAAATTACTTTGACAAATTATCTTCCTAACTCTATAAATCAAACAAATAATCTTATTTTGACCAAGTATAAGAAATCCTAATTTGGATTTTCCTATTCCTTAAAATTAACTTAATTTCTTACAAAAATAAGTCAAAATATTGTTTCTATTTTTCAAAAAGTTTTGTAAAAGTAAAGAAAAGTGTTAATTTTCTTTTTTTTTAAAGAAAAAGAAATGTTATGTTAGACCCTCCCCCACACCCATCTCATGCATTGTCCTCAATGTATGAATAATGCATAGATGCATGAAAAAGACGAAAGGGAAGGAAAGGTTACCTTAAGGTGGTGGTTCCGGTGGTGGTCTGATTGGTCCACGAAACATGGCCCAATCAACTTTTCTTGGGTCTCGGAGGAACCCACCAGTACTATCTTTAATATAACCCATTAAAAAGATATATCCATGAAGGATTTTTATTAAATATTTGACCCCATCTAATTTCCATATTCCATAATTGATTTCGGAGTTAAATTTGTCAACCACCTCGTCCCAGAATGGAGTATGAAATGATAGAACGGTTGACTTGGGCTCAGAAAGGACAGGAACTAATACCGACTCAGGAAGGCGACTTAAGTCAAGTAAAGATTCAGGAGTCGAAATTGGTTCAAGAAGCGGGTCCAATTCAAGAAGTTGAAACTCAAGTCCACATGTATTTTCTAACAATGGGATGTGACCTAATTTGGGTGATTCCAGTTCAGGAATGATAGGTGGAGGAATCAAAACTGACTCTAGAATATTATTCAAGTTTGGTAATAAACAGGAGTCAATATTGATTCAGAAAGTTGAACTGGATCACATATGTGAGAATCTAGGTCACATATCTCATTGAGTTCAATATCAAAAAATGGAGAACTTGCCAATTTATCCATGGGATGTTCAAAATTGTAAAGTTGGTCAAGTTCAACATGATCCTCAAAGATTGGTGATTCAATTTCTTTATGAATTGGTACAGGATCCAATGTTGACTCCGGGAAAAGATTGAAGTCAGGTGAAGATACCGGAGTCATAATCGAATCAAGAAATAGAATTGAATCACTAAGTTGGGGTTCAGGATCATAATCATTTTCAAGTTCTATTTCAGGAAAAGGAAAACTAGCCAAACTATCAATATCATTTGGAGTTTGGGTAAGTTCAAATGGTTGTGCTGAAATGGAATCTTGATTTCCAAAACTACATGACTCTTCGGCTCTAACAGAATAGTTAGTGACATCAGGACGGTAGGAACGTAGAGATTCGACCATCATATCTATGTCACGATTACGAGTGTTTTGAGCCTGAGTCATGGCTTCAAGCATCTTTTCATAGTTGATAGGTTCATTATTTTGATGAAAAGATGAAGAATTTTCTTGGAAGTGGTAGTGAAATTGTGAGTCCATCAGATTTTGGGATTTTTGTTTGGACTCACGCATACTCATTTCCATAATTGATGGTTTCCTATTTTGGACGGGTGGAACTGAGTATGAATCTTGAACATAATGTGGACTAGGTGGAGAAGGAGGGCAAGGTGGTTGGAAATTATGCTCGGGGGAGGTGAATCCCCACTGACTCGGTGAAGAGTTGAAATCATTATGGAAATTATAGTTAATAGATGAGGGGTATGGGTCATATTGATTCGGATAAGACCATTCCGGCACACTAGGTTGGTCAAAATTATGATATGCCGGGTTGGTAATATCTAAAAATGAAGTCGGTGTGTAATATGGATTATTATTGTAGTTGAAAAAACTATTATTATAGTCCATATCACACAATGGAATACAAACAAAGAAAAACGAACAAATAAACAAACAAAAAAAAATTCTAGCCTAAGTTAGGGTAGACTTAGGACCTAGACGACTCCTAACTGGTTAGACTGTCCACGGGAGGTCTAATGTAGACTTTAACCATAAGCTAATCAGCCAGGTCAGGGCAAGGTTGGTGGGAGGTTTTCTGTCAAAGACGTTCCTTAATTAAATAACCACCAACCTTCCGGCTTTCGGCCCTCAATCCCTTTCCTAGACACTGATTTTGCAGGAGTTAGATTCCAACATTTTTTCCCCTTAGGATAATCTCCTAATTGAGTCCGAGATGTCCCTAGGGCCAACGTCTACTCAATTTTAGTTAGGCTTGGGTTAGTGAGTGCTTGAAATGTGATTTTTGGGCTAAGGAAGGGTGATTAAATCCCCACCTTATCTTGTTAATGGGTTAGTGCCCTTAAATCAATTTGTGCAAGTGTACAAGATATGTTAGATTCACTCAAAGCGATATAAATCAACCAAGAAGTGAGTCTTATGCTAATGCAATGCATACGTACCTTGCTCCAGCACTCTTCAATAGTAAAAAATAAAGGAATTAAAAAGACACGTGCCTAAAATGCAAATGTCTAATCAATTTTTTTATCTTTTCAACAAATATTTTACTGTTGATTATTAGCAGGCTTATGTTATGGCATATAAGAAAAATTAAAGTTGCAGCAAACTAGAATTTTTTTAAACTAAGCAGCCCTGCAAAAAGCTGTTAGTAGTCAACTCTTCCTTGCCGCGGATCCGCGGCTTTTGCCGTGGAAACGCGGCAATTCAGAGGGCCCTTGGTCTTTGCTTTTTGGAGCAGAGGCCTAAGGCCACTTGTATGTCACTGCAATAATAATTTTCTGCTTTGCTTGCCCTGTAACGTGCAACAGAGAAGAAAATTCGTTTAGTTCTAAAAATTTGCAATAAAAATTCAGATTTCAATAAAAACCATTTACCCTCCCCGGCAACGGCGCCAAAATTTGATTGAGGTACAACCTGCACACAAAATACGAGATTATAGAACTTAAGAAAGGAATGTGCAAGTGCTCAATTCTTCCGCTATAGCAAGTGGCTATGCGGGTCGTGATCCACAAGGAGGTTTGCGATGGAAGCTTTACGGTTCTTTATTGAAATCGTTAAGAATAAAAGCGAAGGTTCTTCTCTGTTTTTAGTTATGAAAATGAAAAAGAAAGTTATATTAAAGTTAGAAGAAAATGGAAGATGAAGAAGGTGAAAAATTCAGAAAACAAAAGAAAGCGACTATGTACAATGAAGTGGAAAGAAGAATGAAAACGATTTGGAAGGAGTGGTTGGTGATCTAAATTAAGAAAGAAAAGAAAGAAAGACAAGTGAAGAGATACTTACCTAGGTTGATTGATGACTTACTTGGAAACCTTTTTGCAAGTTCTACCTTTTTGCTTCGGAGGCGTTCAACGCATAGATCATAAACTCGAGCGTGGTCCCCGTGCACATTATATCGTCAAGCATAAGAAGAACGAAGTGATGCAGATCTTGGAAGAGGAGAACGTCTTCATGAACTATCGCTGGCTCTCACGTAGCTTGGTTATACTTACTTTGGAATTCACTTGTACACTCAACAAATACAACCAAGGTAAAGTAGAAGAGGAAGAGGAAAGCAAAACAAATGTAAAGTAAAGCAGAATAGAAAACAAACAAAGCATTTACCTTTATTGCTTGCTGAGACAATGAATGAAAGGAGTAAGGTACATCGTCAATGTCACTCTCAACATCAGCCCCTCTCTCTTACTAACATGAATCTTCTTCTACCCTAAGTTACATACAAATTACATAATAAGAAAAGAAAAACCTAAACTATAAAGAATTAAAAACTAGGCTAAATCCTAATCTGCATTGGCCTCTTCTTTTCAGCGCAAGTACAGGCCTTTTATAGGCAAAACCCTAACCACCATGATCCCGGGGAGGTCAGGGGAGCAAACGCTCCCCCTAACTCCCCAACAAAGCCGCGGAAACGCGGCCCAAGCCGCGTTTCCGCGGCCAGGGTGTGGCGAGGTGGCCACACCCTGTTGGTGGGTCTCCCCAGTTTCTCCCTCTTACTTTATCTGGAGTTGGTTTTGCAGTTTGGCTCCGAGATTTTGAAGAAATGGCCTTGGATTCTTGGCTTTAACCGATCGATCCTGAGAGAATTCTTCTCAACCGGTTTCAACCTCTTGATTTTGCCCTGATTTTGTGTGTGCGAATTAATTCTGATTTAATTCAGAATTCTGGTGGGCTTTTGGGCTCATTTCTCTTTATCTCCTTAAAGATTGGGCCTGCAAATAAATTAAACAAATAATTAGGACAATGCAGGCTTTTATTCTAAAATAATTATGGAAATGTGACATTAAAGATGCAACATTAGCAACCAATCAAGGGTCTTTTGGCCAGTTTTAGACTAGATTTTTAAAAAGTTTTAGAGCCAGTTTTCCCATCCTTCTCAGAGGTTTTCCAACAAGATTTTGGGCTTAAATTCCATATCAAAAGGAGTGTTTATCAAGAGTGTTTTGATCTTTTTCAAAAGGATTTTCTTGAGTTTTTAACCCCAAGTTCTATATAGTTTTCTCATATAAGCTTGAGTTTTCCATTCCTTTATTCATCCTCTAAAATACTTATTGTGAGAATATTTATTTGTGATCAAGAAGTGATCACAAAGTTTTCCATCTTTGTATTAAGGAGAAGCTGTAGAGGTTGTGGTCTCAGCGAGCTTCTGAGTTCACGTGTGTTGTTCTTGCGGGAACAAGTGAGGGGCTTGCGGGTCTAAGAGTTCTTGAGGGAGTTCCTTGTAGGTGTTGCGGCATCTAGTAATCTTACAGGATCGTTATAGTGAAAATCCTTCATAGTGGTGAAGGTGGGGACTAGGGCAAGTGGCTCAAATCTCGAAATAATTCTCTCATTTTCGTGATTGCTCATCTCTCTCTCACCCACTTGTGTTTAATATCTTGCTTGCTCTTTATTGTTCACATCTCTATTTGCTTGATATTACTTGTGCTAAATTGATATATATGTCTGGGATTGTTTGCGCATACTAGTATTTGACCAAGAGAGTCATAGTGGCACCTCAACTTTTAGCCTAGAGGAATCTTGAGGAGATAATTCATAGCCCTTCACTGGGAATTCGGTTACACTCTTTGGTTATACTTTGTTTGTTAGCATAATAGTTTAAGTTTGCATAATTAGTTTTTAATTCCGCATTGTTTTGCATTAGATTAGCTAGTCACCTATTCACCCCCCTCTTGGTGACCTACTATGGCATGAAATTCTCAGATTCAGAACTTCTGTCAAGTAGAGCTATTATATATTCTATAGTATTTCAGTAGCAATCATGATCTCTTCTATCGACTTAACTGAGCTCAGAGCCCCAATACTTAGCAGTCTTCATGGATTTGATAAGTCACAGGCTCTGCTAGCCTCGCCATTCAAGAGTCGTTTTCTAGCCATGCAAGCTCAATCAGGCATTAGCTTTGTTGCACCCTATTGCTTAACATTTAGTGATGTGTTACGCGCTGGCTTCGCTACATGAGCTCCGCCAAGTACGAGTCTCGCAGAGCGTTAACTCTCGCTTCCCTCTACTGTTTAGCGCCTGACATTGTGTTACGCAATGACCCCACCTAGATTTAGCTTCACTCGTGGCTAGTTCCGATAGTGTTTAGCACTCTAGCCTTGTTCCCCGGATTTCCCCACCTGACTTATTTTCATGGATTTATTGAACCGGGTTTTCCTGCTGTGTCTGAATAAGCTTGTCATAATTTTCTTGACGATCTATTCGGCCAACATTGCAGGACTTGGATAAAGCACTAGATATTTAATTTATAGTCGGGTTAACATTCATAAGGCAGTTATTATGAGTTCTTAGTTATACTTCTCAGGGTAATTCACGCCCAGTATTCAGAACTTATTATTATCAGTTGTTCTTTATTTATGTATTTATGATCAGTTTATAGGGTTTTCTTTATCTACGATATTATGATCTATTTTTAGAGGGGCAGAGAACAAACAAAATATCTAGTAATCTTATTACAGACTCTTCGCCAGGAACAATTTCGTACCACGTAGAGTAAGTATGAATTCTGAATAGGTAAGTATCATATTTTGGGGTCTCGTCTATTTGAAAGAAGTAAATTCTATCGATTATAACAGAATTTAGGTAGTGAACGTTGGCCAGATCTGAAGTCAGTTTATTTTATATTATTCTCAATGAGTCAGTGTACAGAAGTTTTGGCAGATAATTATATGAGAAAGATAGTTTAGCTATACGGTATTCTACTTATTTTGGTTCGGATAGAGACACGGGATTTGATCGCAATCTTGTTAAAGTCTTCAAAGAAGTTTAGGGACTTTTCTTATATTCAGCTTATCTTATCACTCTCAGAAAAATTGGGTAGTCCAATCGGACCATTCGAAATCTTAATCATCTTATAGTGGAATCTCTTATTAATAGTTATCAGAGCTGTATTGATATGACACCGTCTGAAGAATTATACGGTAGAAAGTGCAGAAAATGTTTAGGCCAAGAGTTATTGATCAATTGGTTTTGAGATTACCCTTAGTTAGTCATATCTTATTGGTATAATCCTCGTTCCTGTCCTTCCTGTATTCATCTTCCCCTTTACCAAAATTTTAAGGATGAAATTTTTGTAAGGTGGATAGAATGTAACACCCCATTCTCAAAATACGTACTTAGTTATGTATTCAGATTCTCGATTATATTTTTTTGATTTACTTTTCGTATTTATTTTTATTTTATGAATATTTATGCGCGATCGTTTTGCATTGGATCTAGATTCGTGAACTCAGAGTCAGCCCTAGTCTGAACAAGAGACCTGTTCCTAGTGTATTGCATGATTTGTCTTCTCAGTAGTTAGATTTGATTGATTTTATTTTCGAACATTGTTTTCCCATATTTTAGATTTTTTATGATTTTCTGAAATATTTCCAAATTAAATTACAAAATCTTCAAAATCGGTTCGACCTGTATCGCTGGTCGATTCAAGGATTTTTAATTTACAAACAGAGTCGAATTTATAAAATTTTCTTTTACACTATTTCTTAAAATCATATCTTCTATCTTAATATATATTTTGAGAATTTTCTGAATTCATCAAAAGTCGGTCGGATTTGATGTCGGCTAGTATCGCTGATTGATTACAGGATTTTTAATTTAAAAACATGATTCTATTTCTAAAAATTAATTTCATATTATTTCTCAGGATGATATTTTCTACCTCTGGGTATTTTTTAGAATTTTTCTGGAATAATCGATATTTTTCGATATTATTAAAATATTATTATTTTTTGAAATCTTCTCATTTCTTTCTTTCTTTTCCTTTTCTTTTCCCCCTCATTCTCTTTCACTCTCTCTTTCTTTTCTTTTTCTTTTCTTTTTTCTTTTCTTTTTCCTTTCCTCCCTCTCTCCCTGTCTCCCTGTCTCCCTCTCTCTCTTCTCCACATGGGCGATGGCCACCCCAAGCCCAGCGCCGTCTCCCTCCTCCAGCGAGCCCCACGGCTGGTGGCAGCCTCCATCTTCCCCAATTTCTCCTGCACCTTCAAATACTCCACCTTTTTCATCTTCTTCTTCTTCTTTCAATCACCATCTCCATCTCTTTCGAATTTCTCAAATTAACAACCACCACCACCATCTTCTCTACTCCAACTCCACTACCACAACTCCCTACTCCTCCTCCTCCTCCCATCTCCTTCAATTTCAACATCCTACCACACAAATCAACATCACCTCCACAACCATCATCATCCTCAACTCCATCACCTCTAAACCCAC
Source organism: Agave tequilana (assembly GCA_038442645.1). Classification (NCBI taxonomy): domain Eukaryota; kingdom Viridiplantae; phylum Streptophyta; class Magnoliopsida; order Asparagales; family Asparagaceae; genus Agave; species Agave tequilana. The sequence goes on from JAVJIF010006361.1 coordinate 105,435, forward strand.
TCCAAAAAAAATACTCCACCCTCTCTCCTTAGGCACGGTCGGCCACCTGCGATCGGCGACGGCGGCCGGCAGCGGACGGTACGGTACCTCCGACGGCTCCTGACCACGTGGCTGCGGCCAGGGTGCGGCAGGGCTAGGGCCCCCCTGGCCCTGGGCGTGAGCCAGAGGGGGCTGCTGCCCCTCCTTTTTCTCTCACTCTATCATCTATTTCTCTCTATCCATTTCTTTCTCTCTATCAATTTTTTTTTCTCTATCCGATTCTCTGTCTCTCTTTCTCTTTCTCTCTCTAGCTCTCTTTCTTTCTCTCTCGAGAACTCACTCTAGCTTCCCCTCTCTCTTGCTTTTTTCTCTCTCTAAATATTCATATTATATATATATATATTTTAAATAATTATGGTGTGCATGTGTTTTAAGACTCCGGGACTTCGCAGCTTGTTCGAAGATTTAGGGGTGTCTTCGCCTCGTTTTGGGTTTCACCGCCTCATGGGTCGACTTGTGTTTTGTTCTGTATTTGCATTTGTATTCGTATTTTGTATTGGGTTGTGCCCTCGTATTTATATGTGGACGAGTACCCAAGATTGTACATGCATATACCTGTGATGAATGTTTGTACTAAGTTAGTTTATTTCCTATACATATAGCATGCATGCGAGGTGTTTTATTTCTACTTTTATACCATACGTGGCCGACCCTCGTGGTCATTTACCCTCCCGGCTTTACTACTCCATGATAGTTTAGTTCTTATCACGTTTATATGTATGCTCGTGTGGTACTAACATCTCGTGTAGATACTGTGTACCGACTCTGGGTTTCTGCCTACTCCCGAGCTAGCTACCAAATTTGTTTTAGGCCTTGCACCCTTATGGGTTTCGTGGCACCTACCGAGAGTGCGCCTAGACCTCCAGCATACTCTAGCCCTCCGGCTCTTACCCACTTTCTCGAAAGAGGAGTGCGCTTAGACCGTCAGGTCTCTCATGCTCCGCCTGGTAAGCATGCTTAACGCTCAATGCTTTATCACTAGATTCGTATAAGCGGAACTCTACCAGATTTTAAACTCACCTTCTAAGCCAAGTTATTCTAGTAACTCCATCAAGTGCTATAGTGATTAACATTATTTAATGTCCATGCCTGCAGCTTGCTTAGCCCCGCTTTGATATTCGCTTGCTTGCTATTTGCCTGCTTGATAGTTTATCTATTCTTCTATTAATGGTTGAGAAGAGTTTGAAATATTATTTATATTTGTAGACAGTCTAAAAATTACTGAAGACAAGTCGTCAAATACAGAGTCCATACTTCAGACGGAACACTGATCCAAGCCATTGATGCAGTACCAAGACACGGGGCTCGAAGCCCCCGTCTCAGCACTACAGCAATGCCAAAACGAGGGGCTTGAAGCCCGCGTCCAGTAGAGCTCGAAGCCCACATCTAGCAGAGCTCAAGCCCGCATTTCAACTGCAAGTGAGCCTTGTGTCTCAATTGTAACTGCCCTCATTATTAGGTCAATTACTGCCCACGTAATGAGGGGAGTTAACCCCCATTATGGAGAGTTTTTAGGGGACAATTTTACCCTAGAACCCCTTATAAATAGCTAAAGTTACTATTGAAAAGGGTGAGATTTTCAGCTGAGGGGTATTGGCATATTATGATTACAAATAGCAACTCTTTTACACAAACTTGCTGTGTTTAAGTTTGAGATTTCATTTGATAGGAGCGGCGATACTCCATCAATAATCTAAGGAGAAAAGTTCCAAAGAAGCTTGACGTTGACCCGATTAAGGAAAAACAAGATTCACTTTCCACTGCTACACAAAGAATCTGGCACTAAACAAAGAGGAGATTTGAGCTTGAATACCTCCTCTCTCTTGTAATTGAAATTTTGAAATTACTGTAATCTTTCATTGATTCAAAAAATTTTGCAATTCATATTTTCAATTTTCTGACCCGTAGAAGAGATGGTGACTTTGCTGGGACCACTTTCTTAATTGACGAGCAAGTTATGGCGCAAGGTGACGTCAACTTCATGGGAAAGATGGTCGAGTCACCTGAAAAAATGGCCAGGCGCTTTGAACAACAAGCCTAGGTCCAGAGGGAACAACTCGATATGATTCGTACTCAACAAGAATTTATCGACACCTTTAAGTAGATGCTTTCGCAATTACTTGAGGATAAAAAGAATAAGTCGAAGGCGAAAACTCCTTCTAAAAAGTCCAGGGCAAACAGAAGGAAGGGGAGAGCTCATCTTCTGTAAATACCAGGAATGAAGAGCATTCCGACTCTGAGCAACCCAACTTTCCATCTAAAGAGTGATTAATCTCTAATTTTGTATAATTTTTATCACATCCGCATATTTATTTGGTATAAAATTTTGCTAATAAAGCTTTGCTTGCTTGATTCTAGGTCCATGGTGCGCAATGAAGAAGAAGATCCTAAATCACCATTTAATTGGTGATTAAAGGCATATTAAGATAGCTATTGACCTAGGAGGCTGATTCTGTTAAAACCAGGGGTTGCAAAGTAGAAACCAGGACCAGAACCTGATAGGGGATAGATGTTACAGCGTGCGGCCACTTTATGGCCGCGGAAACTCGGCCTTAGTCGCGTTTCCGCGGCCGTACGGCCGCGGCCGTGTCTTGGGCTAGAGGTTGTCCCCCTGGCCCCCTCTTCCCTTGTGGCTATGAATACCCCCTGGGTTCCAGAGTTGAAGAAATACAAAATTTAGGGTAGTTTTCATTCCATGTTTTAATTTAGGGTAGTTTAGTTTAGGTTAGTTCTTTTTCCTCTCTGTATTTTCTATTTTGTTTTAGATCTTGTATAAGGAGAAAGAGTGGTACATGAGTGGAATGCAAGAGTGCTTGTAATAGAAGGTGACAAGCTATGAAAGGTGCTCTCTTTACCTCTCTTTGTTTTCTATCTAACTCTTTTTACATGTGTAGCTAACTTTTCTCTCATGGCAAACTAGTCTAACTTCTTACTTGATAATCCACATGAATCTAATAGCCTCGATTTGGCCTTGCTCTTGTAAGAGCCATTGATGGCTCATGATGATGGATCTAACACTCTAACTTCCTAACCACTAACAAGCTAACATTACTTTACTCCATGTACTTTACTCCATGTTTACTTTTAGTTTTGATGGTTTAAGTGTAGTTTGCACTTGTTTTGTTGAGTTGGGTTGTGATGAGTTACATATGGGTCATACTTTGTAAAGCTCTTGAACCAAGGACTAGTGATGATCAATAATACATGTGAGGCAACTATCACTAAGAGGTTAGCGTGTTGGTGGAGTCATTGGTAGTTAGTAGCCATGAGTTTTCTTTCCTTTTCACTTTGTTTAGAAATATTTTAAAACTACAAACATATTCTTTTTTATGTTTCCCCTTCTTTGTGTTTCACCGTACTTCTTCTTTCATTCTTTATTTTATTTTCTTTTCATTCTTTAAAACTTTGAAGAACCGTTAACATACATGTGAACATACTGTGTAAGCTTCTATCGCCTCCAGTTCTTATGGATTCTACTCGTTTTAGTCTCTATGCTATAACGGAAGTATCGAGGAAGCCAAAGCACACACTTTAAATATTAATTTCAAAACATACACCCTTTGTGCGCGATTTTTCCCCGATCAAATTTTGGTGCCGTTGCCGGGGATGGGAACAGTTTGATTTCACGTTTTTGTTAACCTTTCTTCTTTGTTTTTTGGTGTGCAGGTTAAAGTTTTAGCATTACAGAAGTCCACACTTGCTCTAGTGTAGTTGGGTAACTTCTTATTCATTCTTATATTCTGCTGCTAATTTTTGTTAATATCACCTGTGCACTGTAAATAATTTTAAGAATTAAAATACGGTAATTGGATGTTTTAAAACGGTTTAGACATTTGCATCTAGGCAGGTGTAAATTTTTTTCAATATACTGTATTTTAATCTTGTGTTGTTGTGATATTAATAGGAGGTGTACATATGGCATTGCATATAGTATCGGATAAATACTTCAGTGATTTACTCGCTTTTTTGTGTTCATTTTTATCTATATTGCACACTTGCACAAATTAAATTTAAGGGCAAAACTCAATACAACATAAGGTGGGGAAGTCATTACCCTCTCTTAGCCCAAAAATCACCTCCCCACTCACATAACCCAAGCCTAAATAAAACTTTCTAGACATTGGCCACTAGGGACATCTCGGACTCATTTAAGAGATTAACCTAAGGGAAAAGTTGTTAGAAGTTTACTCTTGTCAAATCGGTGTCTAAGGTTGGGGATTGAGAGGCGAAACCTCAAAGAACAGTGGTTTAGCATAATTAAGCCCGTTGCTCCGGCACGGATACCTCCCACTGATCTTGCCCCTACCTGGCTGGTTAACTTGTGATCCTCTTCTAACAATATACCCATCGTGGACAGTCTAACGAATTAGGAGTCATCTAGGTCTAAGTCAACCCTAGCATAGGCTTGTTTTCTTTTTCTTTTTCTTTATTTATTTGATTGTTTGTTTGTTTGTTTGTTTTTCTTTTTGTAAATTGTGATATAGATTTTAATAACAACTATTCTTTCAATCCTAATATGAATCAATACTTCATCCCAACCTCATTTGACTCAGATAACTCTTACTCGGTTATGTACAACATGAACCAACCATTTATTTCTGGTTGAGATTATCCGAATCAATATGACCCGTACCCCCAATCTTATAACCATAATTTTCAAAATAATTTCAACTATTCACAGAGTTCATGGGGTTTCACCTATCCCGAGTCAAATTTTCAACCATCTTGTCCACAATTTTCATAATATTCATTCTCCAATTTTAATTCATATACTCCTTTTCCTGAACTAGCAATTGAAGAAAAATCATCATTGAAAGGAATTTAGAAGAAGCGATAGAGGCCCAAAAATAATTTGAAATAATATGGCCTCATCATGTCCACAAAATTTCCAAAATTCATATAGTTCTTTTCCAGAACCAATTAAAGAAAAATCATTGTGGGAAAAAACTATGGAATTCGTGCAAGCGACCGAGCATGATGCAAAATACGATTGACTTCCAATGTCCATCAAATGTTCAAGAATCTTACCATTTTGGAAATCCAGTTTCAATTTCATCATACTAACCTGAACTTGACCAACATCCAATTCCTGATACTTTGATAAGTTATCCATTTCCTGAAATTAAACTTAAAGATGAATGTGAACCTGAGCTTCAAGTTAGCGATTTGAGTCGGTTCACTGAATCACTATCGACTCCTGTAGTGTTACCTAAACTAAGTAACATTCTTGAGCCAGTTTTGATTCCCATCATTCCTAAACTTGACTCGATCATTTCACCCATTCACATTCCTTCTGTAGACAAAATCAAGATTCAATTTCATTACATCCATTTGAACTTGCCCAAAATCTTGAAAACCACCTTGACATTTTGGCAAGTTATCCTTTTCCCGAAATTGAACTTGAGCTTGAAAGTGATCCTGATGTTAGTGATCCAATTTCACTTTTTGATTCAATAATGACTCCGATATCTTTACCAGATTTTTTCTCTCTTCTGGAGTCAACATTGAATCCTGTCCCAGTGATTTGTCACATACATTGCATTTATATAGTCACTTTACCACACTTGTTAGCTAATAAATTCTTTTAATAAGTTGTCTTTTTCTTTGCTAAATGTAGGCCCAAGTGCTTAAAGGAAGAAAGGAGAAACAAGCCCAAAAGCCCACCCAAATTCTGAATTAAATCAGAATAAATTCGAGTGAAGAAATTTGGGCTAAATCTTGGCAAATCAAGATGTTGAGAAAAATCCTCTATGAATCGAGTGGTTGAAGCCAAAGAATCAAGGCTGTTTCGTCAACAGTTGGGAGCAGAAACTAGAAAACCAGCAGGAGATACGGGACACCCTTCAAACCAGAAGCCCCCCTCTTGGTGTGGCCACCTGGCCACACCAAGGCCGCGGAAACGCGGCCCAAGCCGCGTTTCCATAGCACAACCAACTCCGTTGGGGGAGCATTTGCTCCCCCAATCTTCCCGGGATTCGCCTCCTTTGGTTTTTGGCTATAAATACCTCTTTCAGTAGAGAAAAATGCAGCGAAGACTAGGATTAAGTTTTGCTTTTATTTTCATAGGATCTAGGCTCTTTGTTAGCTAGAATACAAGTTGTAATTTTGTTGTTTACTTTGTAGTTCAGTCTAAAAACTTGTGAGAGAGAGGACTGAGAGCTTGTACTTGAAGATTGAAGTGACAACAATACAAGAATCAAGCCACCTTTCCTTCCACTCGTGTTTCGGTATGTCGTGCATTATTATGTTTTCTTTGTTGTTTTCCATGGATAACTAAACGGTTTTTCTGGGCTAGCTATCGAACTCTCTCTTGTTTCCTTCTCTTCTGTTTTTAAAAGAAAAAGTCCCAATGACTCATATGCATGCCTCACTTAAAATCCTTTCTTTTTGAAAGTGTTCTTGAAGGCACATGAGGATGGGTATGGACAGTTGAATTCACAATTCTTTCTTGAACTTCTCTTGAATCATTTTTAATTCATTCTTGTTTCTTCGCGCTTGATGTTTTAATATCTGATTCTCACTATTTCTTGAAAAAAAAGACTCAACTCTTCTAACATCTTATGTGCTTTACTTAAAGCTTTCTAAAAAAAAATCAACTTTAAGTTTTGCAAATGATAACTTGAGGGACTTAATATTTTAAGAAGAATGAACAATTGAGTAGTAAGATAGTAAGCCCAGTTTTGATTTCTTATTATAAAACAACAACACAACTCTTAAGCTTTCTAAAACACCTTCTCCAAATCCTTTTCTAAAAGTTGAAATTTCTCTTTTTCATCTCTTTTCCTTCCTTTCTCTTTTTCCTAAAAAATGAACACAATTCTTTGTTTCTAAGCAATTCACTGAAACGCTTCTATCGCATCCCTCCTCGTGGACACGACCCGTTAGCCATAAGCTACACGGTAAACTTTTGAACTCTTGATTGTTCTTTATTTTAGCAATCACCCAGTACACCGTGAAATGGATTCACCAATCTTTTATGATCACCCTTTATTGCTGGGGAAAGTGTGTGAACATCATTTCTTTGGTTTGGACCCCCTTTTTGAACTAATTTTGACTCTCATTATTGACTCACGACTTGATCTGAGTCAATCCCGAGTCGGTATCAGTTTTTGATCCTGATCCATTTGAGTCCAAATCCATCATCTTCCAAAATCACATTTCATTGTTGGACAAGAATATTGACAAAACTGACTCATTAATTATTTTTGTAAATTGGAAATTAGATGGGGATAACTATTTAAATAAGACCATTCATTCAATCATTCTTTTATTGGGTCATATTAGAAAGGTCATTCTGGGTTCATTCAAGATCCACGATATCTTGATTGGGTAGCAACGCTTGGCCCAGTCAGACCACCACCATGAGGTAATCTTCCTTCCCTCTTCTTTTGTTTCATGTCTATACACATTCACGATGCATTGAGGATAATACATGAGATAAGTGTGGGGGAGGGTTTACAAACATAGGTAGTTTTAAAATTTTCTTTCTTTTACATTTCTTTTTAAATAAAAAACAAAAAAATTCTTTTTACAAAACTTTTTGAATTAAGAGAAATAGTTTTGATCCATTTTTAAGAAAATTAAGATTATCTTAGGAATTAGGAAGCCTAAAATTATGAAATTTTAAACCGAGTCAAAATAATAGATCTTATTTAAATTTTAGAATAAGAAAGTAAGATTGAAAAGAAAATTTGATCTTGAATTTTTTGCCTTAGATTTATGCACACCACACTTACACAATTTTTGGGATTGAAATAAAGACTGAAATGCGATAAAATATATATATTAAAAAATATTATAATAAAAATCACTTATTAAAGTTATGTAATTATGCCTCAGGAAGCATGATTATTCATACCTAAAATGGTGGATAAAAATAAAATAATCTCCTTTAGTTTTGTGGCCTTGTTTACTCGAGTCCTTAAGTCCAAGGGATATTTTCTCATTTGGTGCCCTAAGATCATCTGGTTTGGGAGTCACCGGCTAAAGGCTCATTACACGGGTAAATAAGAAAGCCTAAGAAAACTAAGGGAAGAAAAAATATATATATGTAAAATAATATAATGGCATGAAAGTTAGAATCGATATCCCAAAAACCTTCATTGTTCACAAAATGCATATTTTCTAAGAGTTTTATGAAAGATCAAAGAGTTAATTCAATTTTAAATTCTTACATTTAATTTATAACAAGATTTTTTTTGCATTTTGATTTAGTTTAAGAAAGAACAATTTCTGGTTAACCTCTGACCTTAGATCACTTATATTTTCACAAAAATACTTCAACACTTTTCTCTATTTCAAAAAGTCATTTTCAAAATACTAACATTTTATTTCTTTCTTTATGGATTTTGTGGGTGTAATCCGCTGAAAACCCTCAGCAGACAAAACTTCTCTAGGGAAACTTAGAGGTTTAACAACTTATTGCACATGCTCAGTGCAATCGCGTCACCTGCGAAAGTGGTGTAATAATTTTCTTTCTTTTGTTTTGCTTGGGACGAGCAAAAAGATAAGTGTGGGGTTGTGATTAGTCTCTAATTTTGCATAATTTTTATAACATCCACATAATTATTTGGTATAAAATTTCGCTAATAAAGCTTTACTTGCTTGATTCTAGGTCCATGGTGTGCAATGAAGAAGAAGACCCTAAATCACCATTTAATTGGTGATTAAAGGCCTATTAAGATAACCATTGACCTAGGAGGCTGATTCTGTCAAAACCAGGGGCTGCAAATGTTTTCCATTGATTTTGCAAAAGGAAAAACTTACAAAAAAGTGTCGAAGAGCTAAATTACAAGTAACACAAAAGATTACAAGTAGATCTCCTCTGAGATTCCGGAGAAGTGTGCTGATAGGAGTCTGGTCAGGGCGCGACCACTTTGTCCCTTTGACGATGCGATCGATGGGATTCCCTTCTCGCTTGGTTTGGGGAATTGGAGAATAGAAGGTTAGTAGAACCCTCTTGTTACTTCTCAAACTGCTTCACTTGGGAATTCCTTCTCGCCTGATTTTGGAAATTTCTTGAGAGGAAGGAAGGTATTAGGGTATCAACACCCTGATTAGAGAAGTAGTTCTCTGAATTATCTGAATTCTTAGAAGTTAGAGAATAGATCTCTGTTTAGCCGCCTCTCTCTGTGCGTCTCTTTGCCCGTGCTCGTGTTCTCTCTTTTTTTTCTTAGTTGTATGCCTCTGGTGGGCTATTTATAGGGAAAGCAGGGGTATAATTGTCCCTTAAAAATCTGAAAACAGATTGAGTCAATCTATTTAAATCTGGAAAGTAGCCTTACTGCGAGGCTAGAATCAGCTTCTGCGAAGCTTGGAATAGTAGGTAGGTCGATCTCTTGATTTGTTTTGATTCTTTCCAAATAATTTAAAGATCTCCCCTGATCTTCTTACTTGTTTTAGGAGAGTCAAGAGATTATGGCAAACAACTGCCAAATTTGATCTCAGATTTGATCTTGATTAGATTTGATCTTGATCTTGAATTGTTTTGATCTCATCTGGAGATTTAATTGGTCAAAGGTTGACCATGAAAGACCCGCAGTGGAGTTGCTGCGTCGAGCTCGCAGCGGAGTTGGAAGGAGCATCAGGCGAAGTTAGAAGAAAGCTCTCCAGCAGAGATAGATAACATCTGTGGCGAAGCTACCGAACATCCTTCTGCGCGGTTGTGTGGCTTTGAGCGAAGCTAACTCTCTGCGGAGTTAACTGAGTGCTTCAGGCGAAGCTGTAAGTTAGCTCACTGATAGAGCTTTGAATAGCTTCAAGGCGAAGTTGAATAAACTTAGTCTCTCAGGTGAGGCTATCCCCTTGGGTTCATGTGATGCTAAGTGTTGAGCTAACCTAGCATCTTAGACCTGCTTAGGTCTCTTCAGAGACAATCTGGGCTCATTGTCTGCTTCACTGGATCAGTAGAGTCCAAGTTGCTGCTTTGTCCCTCGGAGATGGGTACAGAACTGGTCGTCAGCTTGTCTGTCACTTGTCTTTTATAAATGTCAACAAGTTTAGACGTTGTTCAGTTCAGTAAGAATCTTGTCTTTTTTAAAGTGTCAACAAGACCCCCTTTAAAGTTTTTGAAAGTCTGCAATGGAATGGTTCAGGCTTCGAAATACTTTGAATTGCTTTGATTGATGGTATGTGAAGTACGAACGTCGCCATGGTGGTTGAGTTCAGCTTCACTTTCAATCCTGCCTTACGATAAATTTGCCAAAGAATCGTGTAGATTCGTGATTCTGGGTAGCTTCGCGTCTGAGTAGCTTCGCGTCCGAGTCTCCCGGAGGAGATTCGCTTCAAATTGGTCTTGGAACGCCGTTCCTTTCCTGAGACTAACTGCTTTCGGCTAGTTACGAGAAGGATTATTTCCTTTCCCGAAGTTGAAATAACTTCTCTTGCATTAACAAGGGAGATCATTCCTTCCTTATGCATTTCCGAGAGAGACTATTCCCTTTCTCAAGGCTCAGTAAATGCCTTAAATTTGCTCGCGCTTCTATGCTTGAAGTAGCAGCGGTGCGATTAGGCCATGAGGCCTATAAATAGGACACTTGAAGCCCTCTACAGAGAAGCAGTCTGTTCATGACTTCTCCTGGTCGTTCAAAGAAATATACTCAGATTTCTGAAACAATGGGGGTGCCCACTTTGTTCATTAACCGGCCAAGAACTGGTGAGTCTCGGTCATCCAGACTTTACCAATGAACTAATGACTTTAGGGAGTTTATCTCCCTTAATTTAGCTTTATTAGCTGTGTCAGGGATTGATTTTTCTTGTTCTTCATTTTGTACCTGACTGATCTGTAGAGAATGGCTTAAGCTTTGTTTCCCAGCTTCCCGGCGAAGCTATCATTTTCGCTTGATCAAAGAAAGATCATTGCATGCTTGCTTGCTAAGTTCGCCACATAGGCAAGAATTGGGACTTAGTCTCTTAAAGGTTGAGGCAGTCTTGCCATACAGGTGGGGTCAAGACTGTGTCCCTCTGGATCAGTCTGGCTTAGCCGTATAGGCGAGGTTAGGACTTAGCTCTTTTTGACGCTCCTTCAGTATAACTGTCTTAGGCGGAGTTAAGACTTGGCTTACGCTGAGCTATCCCATCATAACTGTGCAAGCGAGGCTATCTTCTGCTTAATTGAAATCCATTTTTAAATTGCAACTGAATCAGATATAAATTGCTTCGCCCCAAAGAATTTGCCTTAGCGTGCATGCTTGCATTTTTTCTTTGTTTTACTGCTAATCTGTTTTCAGTTTGCATTGCAGTGAGCTATGCTTGCCAGTCTTTTTTTTTTGATGAAAGAGACCAGAAAGTTGCCTCTGGCCTTTCTAGTTGAAACTTTAAATTCTAAGTAGGAGGAACAACTGGGGCAGCTGATGTGTATTCCCAGAAGAGGTTGGCAGTCGCTTATCCGAGATGATCCACTTCGACACGGGGCTGGTAGTCGCTTATCCGAGATGATCCACTTCGGGAAAGCGGACGTCACCTATAAGGTCTCGGATCCTTTGCCAATTTTCATCAAAGACGATCCGACTTTCTGGTGGCAACCGGTCCTTTGCCAATTTTCATCAAAGAAGATCCAGCTTCTTGATGGAAAAAATCTGCCATTATGCAAAGGATTACGGCCTTGTGCAGGAGGAATGCCTTTCGTGTCTAGTTGGTTTGGCTTGGAAGTAGATAGGACCACTTGTAAGCCTTTGGAGCAATGATTTGGTTGTACGAAAGACCACTTTGATATAGCGTCAATGTATCTTCCCTTTTGAATCAATAAAAGTTTACTTTTTACTTATCTGCTTTGCTTCTCTCCTTTTTTGAATTGAGAACACCTGGAGTGAACCGACGGAGCTAAACTTCCCACAAAATTAAAGACAGAATCTTATCTGAATCAGGAACGAGCTTCTAGTGAAGCTGGCATGAATTTTCTGTGAAATTATTTATGCGTCGCGCTAAGTTAGCACTAGACTCACGGCGGAGTTAAGGTTCATCTTTCGGCGAAGTTACTCAAACGTTGCATGAAGTCGACGCTGAACTCACAGCGGAGTTAGCCCTTAGTGGGGCTAAAGTAACGCTTCTTGGGAAGGCGCTTTAGGCGCCGTTTCAAATTAATTTGAAATGACTGCCTGCGCTCCTTTTGAGGAGGAAACATTTAGGCAATCGTCAGCCTATAAAAGCCTGATCGGGCTGAAAGAGAAGGAACCACTTCTCTTTGAATTTTCAGAGCACTGCAAGCCCTTTCTTCTTATTTCTTCTTCATTTGAGAATCCAAGAACTTCTTTAGTTCTTCAATGGCTCCCAAGAGATGAGCAAAAAAAGAAGTAGCAACCTCTACGACAGAGGGTCCTTCTCCTCCTCCGGTCATTGAACGACCTATCGCGGGTAGGGATTTTTCCCATTTGATCAGAGATTTTCATCTCTCTTAGCCGATTTTTGGCTATCTTCTGATGAACCCAGAGCGATAAATCATGATCTCGTGATCTTAGGGAGTTCAATTCCCTGAATTTCCCTTGATTTCTTGATTGGGAATCGTAGAACTGAAGGGTCCCTTCTTCAAGCTTCCAGGCGAAGCTATCCCTTAGGTATCCCTTAGGTGGTTCACATCCCATTGAATGATAGGGTGCGAAGCTAGCCTTTGGAGTGTGACTGAAAAGGATCTTAGTGCCCTTAAAAAAATTTTAGGCAGCAGTACCCTTCTGACGAAGTTAGTCCGTGGGGCTTTGTCGCGTTCTGTTATTCGAGGTCAAGCTTCTAGAGCGAAGCTAACACTTGGATATTTTCCCGCTTCCTGCCTTCGTGTGGAGAGCGGAGTTACGCTACAGCTGCGAAGCTAAGCTTCGGGGCGAAGCTAAGCTTCGGGGCGAAGCTATCATTATGCCAGCTTCATTGGAGAGCGAAGCAATGCCTTAACAAAAATTGCAATGTTGTTTTAGCCTTTGTTTGGCTGATGAACTAATCATAGTTTCTCCTTGCTCTTGCAGTGCACTATACTCCTGGTCCTCTGAACAGTCTCTTTGGCACAGCTAGGAGGCTAGATGGCCACGTCAGCCTATAGTTTCAAGGGCAGGCTTCGCTATTCAGCGAGCGAAGCGCTCCTACTCGGGATGCACTTATTCATGGTGGGGATCAGCGCACCATGAGGAGCATCTTAACTACTGCTCCCCTTGAAGATTCTGACTGAAGAATCTATCGAAAACCCGGCTTCATGTTTAGAGATGCAGCGCAGACAACGATCACCAGCTGCTAGCCGGAGAGGGGCAGTGGATTTTCAAATTTGATGGCGAGAAGTACTATCTCCCATCTAGCAAGTGGCATTTTCCCTTGTCCTTCTTTCAATGCGTGACGAGGGCTCGAAAGATGCAATGGCAAGTGACTCGGACTACTGACTCCATTCACGTAGGGAAGTTGATAATTCCGTCCCCTGGTTACACAAGGACGGGTCCTCCTCGCTGCATATTGGGTCTCCACCCTAGGAATGTACTTCCAGACATCCCAGTGGGAGAAAACCCCGCGGTGGATCGGACCTTTGGAAATCAGTTCTTTAAAGTTTGTAGCAATTATCCAGCCACTGATTTCAGGACTCCAGGGTGGATTCACCCTCCCAAGGCATGATGGAGGGACTTGACTTTATATGTCCTTGCTCATTTTGAGGAGGATCTGGAAAGGCTGGGGCTTTATGAGGTCGTCAGGGCGACCTGTTATGACATTCAGATGAGCGTAGCGAACTTCTACGCCATCTTTGAGTTATACTGCCCGGCTACAGGGACCTTCTTCACCCCTGTTGGCGAATTGGGTATGGCTCTGCACGAGATATGAGAATCTCTGCTCTGCCTTTGGGGTCTATCCCATATGAAGAATATTTTCTGTGCGAGCAGAATTGACACTTCTGGAGAAGCAGGAACCCGCTTTGCTTGAGACCTATCGGGAATTGATGTGCCATTTCTACATTTGTTCCAGCATGCATGGGAGCCATAAGGGAGCTTCATGCAGTCTGAAGAGTTAGGAAAATTATTTGTTCCCCGACTTGGAAGGTACTCCTGAAGCAGCTCATTGTAGAGTTGCAGATGAAGATATCTTTCGTCGGATGCAAGAGCACTATCAAGGGGATTTGATTCTGGAAGAAGATGACGGACCCTATGAGAAAGACGATATTCTTCGGAGTTTTCACCACCAGGCTCGTCGACCAACGTCTTGGAAGGCACTTCTAGCTGGTTTCTTAACGGTCTGGTTGAAGAGATGTGTGGTGCCGTCTTCGTCTGGCGATGTCATTCATCCGACTGTCTTATTGCCTGCTGTTCGTCTGGCCCATGGTCGTTCTCTTGAACTTCTTCCAGCCATGGTGTGCTGTATTCAAAGAGGTCTTCGTGCATTGACGGAGGCTTTCTGTAGGCTACCAACAACGAAGCGGGGAAAGGGCACTACCTTGCCTCGCGACGGACCAAACCCCAGAATAGGTTTGCCATATACTTATCTAATGACATGGTTCGTCCTTCACTATCCTTCCATCATCCAAGCTTGAAAGGAGCCCCAGAGGGTGTTCGAATGGCGCTTCTCCGTCGATTTGAGGGGTGTTCATGGTCAAAGACTTATGTGGCTGCGGTCCGTAAGCTGCTGTGCTGTCATGACGTAGTCTTTTCCCAATGCTTCCCCTACATTCGCGATGCGGGCTATGGGGAAGAATTCAAGGATGTGGGAAAAGGGCAGATGTCATTGAGTCGGGGAATCTTCGAGTAGCTGGTTAGCATCCGGCCATCACACTTGTTGTATAGGAGTGGGGACACCTGTTACTTGGAGCCCTATGTTCCGAGTCGGTTTGCCCGCCAGTTTGGGTATGACCAACTGTATGTAGGTAATCCAAACAGTAGTCTGGCCTTCATGGGGAGTCTTATCGATGGAGCTCATACCTGACGGTTCTTCATTGCTGGTTGTACTGAGGCGCGACTGTGCATGCCGCTAAAGACTCCGAACCTTCTGACGACCCTGGGATTCTGCCAGTGATATAGAACTTCGAACTCCACACCCACTAGATTTTCTATTAATTCCTTTAGTGTGAAGTTAATCTCTCAGCGGCTGAAGCGGAAGGTTACTGAGAAGAGCGAGGGTAAAAGGGTCCGCATTCCAGGCCTCGGGGAATTCATCGCCGTTGATGATAGCGAAGCCTCGGATGCAGGAATTCCTCGCTTTGAAGCAGATACGGGTGCTGAAGCTCCAACAGCTGCTTCTTGTGGGCTAGGCACGGCCCACATGGAACATGTTGATGTGGAAGAAGTGGAGGAAGAAGATGCTGACATCCACTTCAAGCGAAAGCGGGAAGGTGGATCTCATAGGAAGAGTGTAGTGAAGAAGCCTCGTCGCTACGCTCCTACAGTTGTTGCAGAGGGCGAATTATCTGCAGCGCCTCCTCCTCCTGCCCCGTTAGTCATTAAGTTATCGGCACCTAGGCCGACTACTGGTAAAGCTCCTCCGGACCCAGGTAAGATCAGCTCTGTTCTTGTAATATACTTCTTATGCGTTCCATACAGCTCACTGTTTACTTCATAACTCAGGAACCGAGGTGGTGAAAGACCCGTGAGCTGAGGCTGCCGGAGAACAAGGGGTGCATTATGATCCCTTGTTCACTTATAGGGAAGGCGATGAGGCTGTCTATTTTGCCGTCTCGGAAGAGTCTGGAGATGATACGGCTGATGTAGGTCCTTCGGGCGTTGGGACTTCAAAAGGAAGTCCCGTAGCTTCTAGCTATTTTGGGTTGACCACGGAGGGTTCGGCCAGTGAAGGTGGGCCAGCCATTCGTGTTGATTCTGCCAAAGATCCAAAGATTTCCCAATAGAGCCTGCAGGGACTGATGCAGCCGTCAAAACGATTAAGGTGACATTATCTTTTGGCACTGTTTTGACCTTTTGACTCCTACTATTTATTATGTCTTGCCTAAACAAAGTCTTACTGTAGGTGCTCCGCCTTTGGGTGCATCGACTTCGAGAGAGCCGACCAATCTTCCTGAGGGAACCAGGGGCGAAGTAAGTACTTCGATCGCGGCGGATGCTGCTGAGTTGAATGCTTTGTATCACGACCTGCCCTCTTATCAGCCTGAACCAGCCAGAGGAACTGAAATTGAGGGGACGGTAATCATGGAACCAACCTCACTTACAACTATATCGGTGAGTAAGATGCCATTGGTTTCGCCAGTGCCGCCTATCTTGCTAGGCGCGGAGCTGAAGGTGATTACCAGTCCTACTTCTCCAACATTGGTGGTTGAGCCAGCTCTCCCAAAAATAGTCACTAGTCCTACCTCGGTTGTGGCTAGTGTACTGGTTTCAATGAGGACTCCTCCGAGATCACCGACGACCCCTCATGTTGCTGCAGCCAGTACTTCAATTATTTCCTCCATAGTTACACCAGTGAAGCCAGTGGAAAGTCCGTCTTCAGGGGCTGCTCATTTGCCGGGAGTAATTGAGGCCGAGAATGAATTCGTGGCTGAGTTAGTTGACAGCTTTTATAAGAGCTTGAAGCGATCCATTGCTTTGGTCTTGAAGGGCTCGACTACCTCGTTCTCTGCTTTAAAGGTGGTCCTCTCTCGAAGCATTGACAGTATCCGGGACTTTGGAGGTGATGATCAGGCTGCCACGTTGGAGCTTCTAGTGGACGAATGGCGCCGTCTTAGCCATTCAGATTTGATGTCTTCAGTTAATGAGTAGCTTGCGCATCTTGTTGTTCAGATGCATGAATCTTATCTCGCCGCTCAAGAAGCTGCTAAGGCGATTTCTTCTGAATTGAAATCCTTGGAGATAAAGAAAATAGAGCTCGGGGATGCCATAGACGCTTCTAGCAGTACTCTTCTTGACGCTGAGGATAAAACTGAAAAGGCCAAGGAAATGATCAGGAAGGCTAATCTTCTTTTGTCTAAGGCTGAACCAGTGCCTCTTGAAGAGACTGCCCGGCTTGAGCAGCTTAATGCCCAGAATGACGAAGTCTTGCGGCAGGAGCTAGCACAGAGGGCAACCTTGGTTGAAATTGAAGCTCGCTTGGCCCAGACGGCGAGCTTTAATGAGGCCGAGTTGAGGTTGCAGGCACTTATCAGGGCTGCTAAAAAGAGGAAGACTAGGTTGGCCACTCTTGAAGAACAGATTAAGTCCTATGAAGCACCGTCATAGCTTGTAATCTGTGCATTCATCTATCCCTCTTTTGGAATCAATAAAATGTGATGTTATTTTGACTCCCATGTTGCATTTCCAACTTGTTTTATTTTTTGAATTCTCGCTTTCAAGTTGTATCGCAGCCCTTTGAGAAAATAGTCCTTACTAGACTAAAAAGATGAGACCTGGCCATCTGCCAGTTCAGAGGTCGCAATGACGTAACCGATTGAGAAGCCATCAAGCTTAAAATTGTCATATGATGACAAAGAAATAGTTCTTGCCAAACTGAAAGATGAGACTTGGCTATCTGCCGGTTCAGAGGTCGCAATGACGTAAGCGATTGAGAAGCCACCAGGCTCAAAATTTTGTCGTATGATGACAAAGAAATAGTCCTTGTCGGACTGAAAGATGAGACTTGGCTATCTGCCGGTTCAGAGGTCGCAATTACGTAACCGATTGAGAAGCCACCAAGCTCAAAATTTTGTCATATGATGACAAAGAAATAGTCCTTGTCAGACTAAAAGATGAGACTTGGCTATCTGCCGGTTCAGAGGTCGCAATGACATAACCGATTGAGAAGCCATCAAGCTCAAAATTTGTCATATGATGACAAAGATATAGTCCTTACCGGACTGAAAGATGAGACTTGGCTCTCTGCCGGTTCAGAGGTCGCAATGACGTAACAGATTGAGAAGCCACTAAGCTCAAAATAGTCCTTATCGGACTGAAAGATGAGACTTGGCTATCTGCCGGTTCAGAGGTCGCAATGACGTAACCGATTGAGAAGCCACCAAGATCAAAATTTTATCGCATGATGACAAAGAAATAGTCCTTGTCGGACTGAAAGATGAGACTTGGCTATCTGCCGGTTTAGAGGTCGCAATAACGTAACCGATTGAGAAGCCACCAAGCTCAAATTTTATCATCTGATGACAAAGAAATAGTCCTTGTCGGACTGAAAGATGAGACTTGGCTATCTGTCGGTTCAGAGGTCGCAATGATGTAACCAATTGAGAAGCCACCAAGCTCAAAATTTTATCGTATGATGACAAAGAAATAGTCCTTGTTGGACTGAAAGATGAGACTTGGCTATCTGCCGGTTTAGAGGTCGCAATGACATAACCGATTGAGAAGCCACCAAGCTCAAAATTTTGTCGTATGATGACAAAGAAATAGTCTTTGTCAGACTGAAAGATGAGACTTGGCTATCTGTCAGTTCAGAGATCGCGATGACATAACCGATTGAGAAGCCACCAAGCTCAAAATTTGGATGGGATTTGGAAGAAATTGTCAGAGGTATATTGTTAACGTGACAACCAGAAAAGTCTACCAAAGACTGAGTGGGACTCAGAAACTTGCTGGGAGGCTAGGAAATGAATTCCATAGAAGATCATATGTCAGAGGTGTAATGTTAACGTGACAACAAAAACTTCGTAGGGATTCGGAAAGCAATTTGTCGGAGAAAAACGAGGTGATCACTATCATAGGTTTAATGTTAACTTAACAGCGAAATGGATGCCAGAGGTGTATTTTTAGACATAGCATGAAAAGGGTCTCGTTCTTATTGAGAAAAATGAGGAGATCACTGTCATAGGTTTAATGTTAACTTAACAGCGAAATGGATGCCAGAGGTGTAGTGTTAAACATAGCATGAAAAAGGTCTCATTCTCACTAGGAAAAACGAGGAAATCACTGTCATAGGTTTAATGTTAACTTAACAGCGAAATGGATGCCAGAGGTGTAGTGTTAAACATAGCATGAGAAGGTCTCGTTTTTATTGCGAGAAACGAGGAGATCACTGTCATAGGTTTAATGTTAACTTAAAGCGAAATGGATGCCAGAGGTGTAGTGTTAAACATAGCATGAGAAGGTCTCGTTCTTATTACGAGAAACGAGGAGATCACTGTCATAGGTTTAATATTAACTTAACAGGGAAATGGATTCCAGAGGTGTAGTGTTAAACATAGCTTGAAAAAGGTCTCGTTCTCACTGGGAAAAATGAGGAGATCATTGTCATAGGTTTAATGTTAACTTAACAGCGAAATGGATGCCAGAGGTGTAGTGTTAAACATAGCATGAAAAGGTCTCGTTCTCAATGGAAAAAAGAGGAGATCACTGTCATAGGTTTAATGTTAACTTAACAGCGAAATGGATGCCAGAGGTGTACTATTAAACATAGCATGAAAAGGTCTCGTTTTCGTTGTGAAAAGCGAGGAGATCACTGTCATAGGTTTAATGTTAAATTAACAGCGAAATGGATGCCAGAGGTATACTGTTAAACATAGCATGAAAAGGTCTCATTTTCGTTATGAAAAGTGAAGAGATCATTGTCATAGGTTTAATGTTAACTTAACAGCGAAATGGATGAAAAGATCTTTATATGTGGTCTTACCATTCCATGGATGAGAATTAGTAAGTAATTTTGGAGAGGGGATCAAATGGGAACAGGTCCCTTAGGATTTTTAGCAAATCCTCAGCTGTCAACGGGTTTGATATGCCTTTACCAACTACCGTTTGAGTCGGGCTAGCCATGCTATTCCCCTCAGCATGATGAGTTATCGAGGACTTATGTTGGGTTTAAAGGCCAACATTTCCCTCTATCCTTAACCGTTAAAGGTGTTGGATCATTTTGTTAGTGCATGTGTAACCTTAATTCTTCTTTGAGATAACCAGTGTATGATCAACTTCTTACTTGTTTATGGTTGTATGATCTCATTTGGAGGAAGAGAGGGGGCACTCCTTGTGTGTACCTTGGACTTGAAGGTCTTGATCAGAGGTGTAATGTTAACTTGATCATGAGAAGGATCCTTAATCAATGATAATACTTCTTTAAGAACTTGTCATTGATCGGCATCATGAGTAAATCACCATCTAGAGTCATAAAGCGATATGCTCCGTTTGAATAGACTGTTTCTATTACAAACGGTCCCTCCCATTTGGGCTGAAATTTGCCTTTGGTTTTGTGAGTCATGATCATTGGTCGTCTGACGGCTAAAACCGAATCTCCTTTCTAGAAGACTCTTTGTTTGACCTTCTTGTTGAAGGCTTTTGAGATTCGAGCTTGATACAACTCGATGTGCTGCTGAGCTTGTAACCGCTTCTCATCTAAGGCTTCGAGCTCTTGAAGACGCAACCGATCATTGTCTTCTGATGTGATCTTAGTCATCATAGCGACTCGCAATGACGGCATCTGTATTTCTAACGGTATAACTGCTTCACACCCGTATACCAGGGAAAATGGCGTATTGTCTGTCGGGGTCCGAACCGTGGTTCGGTAGGCCCAAAGACATTCACCAAGCTTTTCGTCCCAATCTCGCTTATTCGAGAAGATGAACTTTTTGAGTAACTTAATGATTGTCTTGTTGAATGCTTCTGCCAAGCCATTAGCGGCAGGATTATAGGCAGTTGAAGTCACATTCTGAATTCGGTATTTATCGCAAAATCGATAGAATACCTGGCTTATGAATTGGGGACCGTTATCATGGATGATCCACCTAGGGACACCAAACTGATGAATGACGTGGTGTTTGATGAAATTAACCACGTTGGAAGTTTTGACTTCAACCAGTGGTATGGCTTCTGCCCACTTTGAAAAGTAATCGGTTATTGCCAAGATAAACCGGTGTCCTTTTATCGAAGAGAGGCAGATTGGCCCTACGACATCGATTCCCCATGCTCCAAATGGCCATGAAGCAATAGTTGGGTGGAGCAACTCTGGAGGCTGGTGTATAAAGTCCGCATGAATTTAGCATGCTTTACACCTTCGTGCATATTGGATGGCATCGACTATCATGGTTGGCCCATAATATCCAAGTCTATGCAATCTGTCTTTAAGTTTTGGATCTAGCTGATGAGCTCCGCATATGCCGTCGTGTGCTTCTTTAAGCACTTCCTGTGCCTCTGAATTAGAAAGGCAACAGAGAGGGATACCGTCGTATGAACGACGGTAAAGTGTCTTCAGAGTTGGATCATAGTAAAAACAGAGAGACCTTCGTCTGATAGATGCCGCTTCTTTAGGATTGTCTGGCAGCAGACCATGTAGAGCATAGTTGATGAAAGAAAATCGCTAATCTCTCGGCTCAAGATCCATCGAGATATTATAGACCTCTTTGGTTCTTAACATGTGTTTAGAGCAGACAAGGTGTCGAGTCGCCACTATAAGGTGATACTCGGTGTCGACTGGCAGGGCTAGTGTTGTTACTAATGCAGCAAGAGCATCTGCCTTAGTATTCTGAGATCGAGATACGTGCCCGATGTAAAAACCATCAAACAGATTAGCCAATTCGATGACTGTGTGATAATAAGGCACCAAATCCTCGTGACGGACCTCATATTCGCCTTTAACCTGATTGATAATAATTTTGAATCGCCATAAGCTTCCAGGTAGCGTACCCCCATTTCATGGGCGAGCTGAAGACCAATGAGTATAGATTATATTCTGCTACATTGTTGGAGCATGATTCCGTCAGAGAAAATACTCTAGGAAGGACGTGATTTTGTGGAGAGATAAACACAACCCCCACGCCGACAATGATCCTACCTTTAGGTCCTATTCGTGACGCTCCATCAAAGAACATCTGCCAAACTTCATCCTCTGAAGTTATATTAGATTCAAAGATTTCATCTGGAATGTCTTCATGAAGTTTTGAGCATTCCGGAACTGGATGAGCAGCCAAGAACTCTACGAGGGCCTGACCTTTAATCGCCTTCTGAGGGATAAAGATCATGTCGTATTGAGACAAAAGAAGCGCCCATTTAGCTAACTTGAATTCAATGATCCTGGCTTCGTCATGAGAAGACGCAAAGGATTCACTCTGGAGATGCCATGTATGGTTTGGCCGACCAAATAATGTCGTGTCTTTTGAACGGCAAAGACAAGAGCTAAGCATTCCTTCTCAATAGGATTATAGCTAGATTCCGCTTCTATCAAAGTCCTGCTTAGATAATAAATAGCATGTTCGTGACCATTGCCGTCTTTCTGAGCAAGCAGGGCACCAAGAGAATGGTCCATAGCCTTCACATAAAGCAAGAATGGTTTTCGTGATGTGGGAGCTACTAAGAATGGAGGTTTTGTGAGATATCTCTTGATATCCTCATAAGTTTCCTGACAAGCTTGATCCCATATAAAGGAAGCACCCTTTTTCATGAGTCGGGTGAACAGTTGACAGCGGCCTGAGAGATTTGCGATGAATCTTCTGATATAAGCTAGTCTACCTTGCAAGGCTCTAAGCTCTTTGAGGATCCTAGGTCGGTGCATGCTCTGAATGGCTTTGACTTTATCTGGGTCAAGATGAATTCCTTTTGATGTAACAATAAACCCAAGGAACTTACCACTCGAAACTCCCAAAAAGGATTTTGTCGGATTCATCTTCAGTTGATGAGCCCGCCTTATGTCGAACATCGTTCTCAAGTCACGAAGATGGTCATTCTTATTGCGACTTTTGGCAGCAAAGTCGTCGACATAGCATTCTACCGTTTTTTAGAGATGATCGCGGAAAATTGTGTTCATTGCCCACTGATAGGTTGCTCCGGCGTTCTTCAGTCCGAAGGGCATCACAGTGTAGCAGTATACCCCCAATGGCCTTCGGAACGAAGTATGCTTCTCGTCGTCGGGACACATCTTAATCTGATTGTACCCTGAAAAGCCGTCCATAAAAGATATTCTTTCGAATCCACAGGTGTTGTCAATCATGACGTCGGTGATGGGCAATGGGAATTCGTCTTTAGGAAAAGCCGTATTGTGATCATGGTAGTCGATGCAGATCCGTATTTTCCCATTTTTCTTGAGGACGGGAACGATATTAGCAACCCAATCTGGATGTTGTTCCTCCATATGAAGCCACATGCAATGAGCTTATGAACTTCGGCTTCAATAGCCTCCATAATTTTTGGGCAAAATTGACGTTGTTGCTACTTGACTGATTTGCGTCAGGTTTCATATTTAGACGATGCATGGCTACTTGTGGATCAAGTCCAGGCATGTCTTCGTAGTTCCATGCGAAGACGTCTATATACTCCTTTACGAGTATTATTAATTCTTCTTTTTCCATAAGTGATAAGCTCTCACTTATAAAGATGGGTTTAGGGTGATCTTGACTACCCAAGTTGACTTGTATCACCTTGTCTTCAGTAGGTGGTTCGCGTAGTTCGAATCACTTTTCCCATTGGAGATCCAATTGTTGAACCCATGGTTCATCATTAGTAGCTTCTGCTGGCTCCAATTGACTGCTTGAAGTCATATTAACTGTGAGATTCTCGAACATGATTCCCAAACTGACATCTGAGTCCCACTCGGAGGAAGAGGCGGAATGTGATGGAATCAGTTCGCCATCTTTGAATTGAACCGTTACTGGTGGTGTGGGTGTAACGTATCCCAATCCTATATGTGTGTTATTATAGTAATTTGTAGGTTTCCCTCTCGGCACAAAGTTGCGCAGCTAACTACATCTTCCTTTTCCGAAATTCAGGCCCTCTCCATGCTTTAGGTTGTACCCCATTTTCTTCATCATATGGTGCGCTGGTCGCATATAGTGAAAAAATTGTGGGGTATCTGAGTCTGAACTTGAATCTGTGGCTGTGGACCCTCGAGGTTAGGCTTTACCGAATATTATTGGTAACTGACCTTCTTTGGATGGAGGGATCACTAAAACGGTCCCTTCTACAGATTCCATGGGTGTGCCGGATGCACTTGGTCTGTGAAAGGCATGTGCAGAGAGCTATCCGTAATGGATTCAAACAATCTAATACTTACAGGATAATTAACTGAAATATTATCATTAATTACCCATTCGCCCTCATCTTCAGAAGGAGTGTTACATTGGGGATTATTAAGACATGCTATAATTGGTTCACCAATTAAAATGCTGGCATGTCTGCTTCAGATTCTGAATCCACCTCATTGCCACTATCATCATCGTCCAGCAATGATTCTTTCGATGTGTCACTGGTCTCTTGATATAGGTAAGCGTCAGTGAAGTAATTTTCTACCCCTTTGAATGGTTGCTTCTCAGCGAAGATAGTTCGTATTGTTGCATCGTCTTCAACATATTTGAAGCACTGGTGGAGAGTGGATGGAACGATCCAGTTGGCGTGGATCCACGGTCGTCCTAGTAGTAGGTTGTATGACGTGTCAGCGTCAATGACATAGCACGCCACTTCTGACTTCAGGCTCCCGATTCGGCAACGGAGTCGAATTTTCCCGAGTGGATGACTACTCCTGGCATTAAAACCGCATATTGTAGTAGTGGTTGCGGACAACCTATATAGTGGTATGCCGAGGAAGTAGAGGAGCCTTTTGGAGATGATGCTGAGTGCAGACCGCAGATCAACCTGTACTCTTTCAATGCATGTTGAACTGATGTATCCGGTGTAGCACAGAGGTCGATCGTGCTTGTTATCCTTGAGAAGCATATCTTCCGCTGTGAAAGTAATAGTAGGTACATTTGATTGTACATGATGGCATTCAGGGCAAAATGATTGAGCGTCATCTTTAGGGATTTCTGGCATATACGTCAGGAATGATTCTAAATCAGCCAGCGCATCTCTGAGTGCTTCTCTTGTCTCTTTTGAGAGATGAAGGAGCTCGTGTATAGTAATATGAGCGGGGGTATTAGTCATCTGGGCCAATATGTCTAAACGAAAGGGCATGTTTAGCCCTGGGCCTGAAGGCTTCTTCAGGACATGGTCGAACCGGACTTCCCTTGGCGTCTTCTTTCCCTTGGTTGGAACTGAAGTGAGTGCTGAAACTTGTACTGACGCCGTTTGCTGTTGTGTCTCATCAGTAGCTTTTTCATACTGTTTTAAGTATGATTTTCCAGATTGAGTACCTGTTGGCTGAGGTACATTAGCCTGCGTCGTGCAAGCGTGCTTTTCCCCTTCAGAATCGCTGAGAGAAGCTGATGTAAGATTGTCATCGTCTGGCAGGATGGAGATGACATTGCAAGATTTGCCTTTCGATTTGGGCTTCTTTGAATCCCATTGTTTGTCTTGGACAAGGTCTGGGTGTATCCACATAATTTTCCCTGCCTCCAGCGTTAAGGGAACAAGACCCCTATTATCTTGAGTTTTAACTGCAGGATGTTTGACTTCCAGCCGTGGTGCAGGGATTGGATAAGTCCCGTCAGGAACTGTAACCTTTGGGGTTTTGCCGAACTCGAGGGTCACCATGTTTGCAATGACTTTCTTTTGCTCTGACTTCAGTGTCAGGACTCCAGCGTCGATCAAAGCTTGAATTCTGTCCTTGAGGACAAAGCACTTGTCGGTAGGATGGTGAATCATCCTGTGGAAGAGATAGTATTTGGGATCGTTCGTATGTCCTATTTCATTGGTACGTCGAGCATCCGGCAGCTTCAATTTATTCCCTTTGTGGAGTAAATGGAATATTGTGACCACCTGATCGTCTTTGAAAGAGTATTGTTTCAAAGGGAACTTAGACTCCTGATTATTGAAGCCGCTCTTCTTGGCCTTCGACTGAACATTCTCTGACAACTCTACTGACATAGTCTCTTTCCCTTTGGCTTGAGAAGACTGTGCCATGTCACCACGTCCTTTATTATTCATACCCCATTTACCTTTAGGGGTGGATGGTTCGAACTTTTTAGCCGACTTTTCGGCTATCTCAGCTTGCTCGACCAGTTCTTTCTAGGTATGGGCTTTGACAGCCCCCATGCGAACCTCTACTTGGTCTACGAAGTTATGCCTGCACGTCTGTAAGAGCATGGGTAATGGCATTCCTGCTGGGGCACATCAAAGATAAGTTTCTGAACCGCTCAATGTAGTCACGGACAAATTCGCCCTTCTTCTGTACGGCAGAGAGGAGTTTATCCATGGTTACCTCGGTATCGTACTCATAGAAATGAGAAAGGAATTGGGTTTTCAGGTCGATCCAGGAATTGACAGAGCCCAGAGGGAGACTTTGGAACCAGTCAAATGCTACTCCCTTTAAGGTGCCAATGAACAGCCTAGCCATGATAGCATCATTATCTATAACATTACCGGTCTGAGACCGAAAATAGTAGATGTGCTGGTTTGGCGAGCTTCTACCATTGTACGTATATAACGTTGGTGGTTTGAACTTTGGCGGGTACGGTACTGAATCCCACTCCAGCGGGTAAGGACAGACTGCCCCTACTTTCTTTAATTTATCCCTCTGAGCTAGGGATGCGATTTGAGCTTGGATGCCTTTAAGGACTTCAGCGTCCAAAGAAGAACCCTCCTTCGACTTCTCCGTCCTTGGCTGTTCATTGCTAAGATGTTCTTCCTCATCATGGTTACTCCCGGTATCATTATTATTCCAGTTATTGAGGAGTTGAGCGAGCATCTGTTGAATATTATCCAAATCTTCTTGCTGGGTCTTGGACATTTGCTCCTGAGCTTCCACGCATTGATGAAGGTCATCATTACCGTTATCAGCCATATTCACTGATACTCTGTCTGTTCGCACTGAGTTGACTGTCGTCGAAGAGACATACCCACTGTCTTCGTCCTCTTCATTAGACCATTGGACTAACCCTTTCATTAGTTCTGGTGAGGTTACTGCAGTTGAGGAAGATGGTTGTTCATAACTATAGGGTATTGCAACCCTAGATCTGGTTTTTCGGAAGACACCTTCTTCATATACCAAGACTTCGCCCAAGCCTGGGCTATAATCCGGATCTGGGGAACTGTAGGGAGTGTCGTGGGATGCTCATCTGCCCCTACGCAGCTCTCATCCTCTTCCGATCATGTTAACAGATGCAGAGGGTAGATCTTACGCTACGCTCCTTTTGCGATGTTTCACCGGGGCCTGCACCCCAGTCGATCAAAAATTGATCGTTGGCCTGGGAGAGTGGCGAGGATTGGTCCTAGCCGGCAATAGACTGAGTGGACCATCACCAGCTAACATCCCACTTGTTGGCAATAGGAGGGAGAAGTTTCGAAAGATTCTGACTTCCGTTTGTTTGTCAAGAATTCCCGCAAGTCTGACCCAGTTGGGCCTAAATGAACCAGTGCAGAGGCTCTATTAGATTGCGCATAGGACGATGTCCTACTCCTTTTATCACCACAGAGGGATTAGCACTAAATAGTGCTTCAGCTCTAACTTCGCGGCTAAGAACCTTGGAATGTCCTTGGGTGTTGAAGCTGCATAAGCACCTCTGTCAACACTTGGAGACAATCCCTTAGCTCCGCTATAAATCGCGAGCTTAGCGCTTGATGGACTGGGGAGCGAAGCACGCTGTAGTGCTTTCTTCGCTATGTTGTTGCAAAGATGATCAGCCTTAGATAGTGCTTTGGCTCTAAATTTGCGGCTAAAAGCTTTGGAAACGCCTTTGGGCGCTGAAGCTGCATAAGCACCGCTATCAGCACTTAGGGGCAATCCCTTAGCTTCGCTGCAAAGAATGAGTTTAGCACACTGTGGTGCTTTGGTTCGAGCTTCGCGGCTACGAACATCATGCGTACCCTGAGGTCAAGTAGCTTCGCTCATGAGAACGAGGCTGGCGCGAGGAGTTACTCTTCTTGAATTAGGCAAAGGTATGGTCGCCGTTGTGACTTCGCGGCTAGCAGTCTCGCTGGAGCAGGCAGGCATCTTACCTTTTTCTTTGCAAGAGAGACGCACTTGTGGCGTAGCTACGCCTGAGGCTTTATACAGAGCCTTATGCTTTGGCCTCCACGTCTGCTTTGAAAGAGGAGACTTAAGTTCGTAGGGAACCAGATTAGCCACATGCGAGGCTGGGTGGTGTTGGCAGGATTCTGCTTTCGGTTTCTGCTCCAAAACTTTGGCCATGAAGATCTTTCTATGCTTCCGTGCATGGAGCATTAGACCACCCCCAGAGAGGACTTCTTCGAATGTTCCATGGTCGAAGTGAACGACTAGGTTCTCGAAGGTGACGGCTGAAGATTCTGACCCTTGTATTGTGGGCCTGCTCCCTTGTTGCACCAGAGGACAACGGTAGGCTCGCAGAGAGCCTCGTCTGTCTCCACAGAGATTTATTTCGAAAATTTAGCCAGAGGGGCTCTGGCTACACCGGCTTCCTTGAATTCAGAGATAGACCCGAAGGTCTGTTCGTCGCATTCCGCCACTTGATTCTCAACAGTGGAGAAATCATTCCCCAGCGGAGTCGCCATCTTGTTTTCCATTAATTTTGCAAAGGAGAAAACTTACAAAAAAGTGTCGAGGAGCTAAATTATAAGTAACACAAAAGATTACAAGTAGATCTCCTCTGAGATTCTGGAGAAGTGTGCCGATAGGAGTCTGGTCAACGCGCGATCACTTTGTCCCTTTGACGATGCGATCGATGGGATTCCCTTCTTGCCTGGTTCGGGGAATCGGAGAACAGAAGGTTGGTAGAACCCTCTTGTTACTTAGGGACATCTCGAACTCACTAGGAGATTATCCTAAGGGGGAAGGTGTTGGAATTTGACTCCTGCCAAATCAGTGTCTAGGAAGGGGATTGAGGGCCGAAAACTGAAGGTTGGTGATTACTTAATTAAGGAACATCTTTGACGGATAACCTCCCACAAATCTTGTTGGCCCAAAGGCCTTCCACTCTAGTTTTGATGATGATTAACTCATGTAGTTATGTTTACTAATAATCTTGTGATTTTAGTTTCAGATCATTAATCAAGATATTAGTTGGTGATTGCTTCAATAAGATGGTTTGGAAGCTTTCACATGGTGTTTCCAGAGCCCGAGCATCAAGATCATATATAGCACTCGTTGGAGTCAAGCTCGGAGTTTTGGTGTTTTGGATCGAGTCGGCTTGAAGACGGAGTTCATCAAGAAGACTTAGGTATCCTAGTTTAGTTTTGTGTTTAGATCCATATGTAAAGACTAGATAGTGTGATATGCTCAAGTTCACAATACACACACGTTTCATGTTTTGGATTCGTTTTTCGGTCTTTGGTTAACCGATATTGGTTTTCATGAATAGATAGATTCAAAACAAGTTTACATTGTTTAAATGTATATTAGATATGTTCTATATACATACTTGCTTCATATTCTAGACAAACTTATTTTGATATACCTATTCATGAGTTTTGATGTTTTGGTATTTTTAACAAAACATATTTTGGAATTAAAGTCAAAAACTATGATATGTATATGTTCTTGTATATTGGACTTATGTCCATATGCAACATGCCTAAAAGTGTTTAAGTATCATGTTTTTGTATTTCTATGAGTTTTAGGAAAAATCAGATTTCCTATTGAAAAATCCAAGTTTGGTAAAATACAGTTTTTGGTTTTTGATAAAATTTGTAAGACACAAAAATGATTCAAAATGTTTGATATTTGTGATGAAATTTTTATCCCATGTTTATATATCAATGAAAAATGATAAAACTATTTTTATGGATTTTTAGAAGATTAATGGGATTTATTAGAATATTTTTAAACAAGTTTTTCTGACCCAAATTATTGCCTGCCAGGCTCTGGCGGTCGACCGGTCCGGTCGACCGGATTCCAGAGTCGGTCGACCGAACGGTCGACCGACGTGCACAGACCTGTGCATGTTGGCCAGGCACAGGGCTCGGTCGACCGGTCGGTCGACCGGCCAGAGAGCTTTGCTCTCTGTTTTTGGGCGGTCGACCGAACGGTCGACCGGGTTCCTCCAACAGTCATATTTATGACCGTTGGCGGTCGACCGGGCGGCCATCTCAGGCTGAGAATTCAGCCTAACGGCTAGTTTTGTATTGGGGCTATAAATACCCCATTGTTTTGAGTTTTTGATTAAGTTTTTAAGAGCAAAATTTCCAAAGTTTCTCCAGTGTTTTAAACAAGTTTTCAAAAGTGTTTTAGTACCAAAAGATCCATCTTATTTGTTTTAAAGTGTTTTGTTTATTTCAAAGAAAATAGGTTTTTGGGAATTAGTTTCTTGATCTAAAATTCTATATCTATTTGGTATTTTTCCCAAGAGATTTTCTTTGATCAAAACGTTTGATTTTTCTACACTTGAGCTATCTTCTATCCTATTCTATTAGGATCATTGTTTATGGAAAAAGAGATTGTTTGTGGTTGAAAGATACCACCAAATTGTAAACCCTTTTCTTTGTGGTTATCCCTCTTTGGTAGAGGTGGATTTGGGTTGTTGGTTGCTCCCTCTTTGGTAGAGGTTGAGATTGTTGGTTTACTCCCTCTTGGTGAGGTGGAGTTGGTGTTGGTTTGTATCCCTCTTCGGTAGAGGCGATTTGTGGTTGTTTGGCTAAGGCCTATTCCTCTTTGTGAGGTGGATTGTATTTGTATTGCCTCGGTGGCATTGTATTGGTTAAGAGAGGAGTTCGGTACTCCTAGTGGATTAGAAATCTTTCTCGGTGAAGGCGGGGACGTAGAGCTAGGGGCTCAAACCTCGGAACATATCTTTGTGTTTGCGTTTGATCCATTGTCTCTTAACTCTCTCTCTTTATTTGTGTTATGCATCATTCATATCATATTTGCTTGTGTTGTGCCTTGCATTATTTCATATTGCTTATCACCTTTATATGCTTGGCTTGTGTTTGTGTGCCTCACTTGTACTTAACCACGAGAGCTTCATATAGCACCTCAACTCTTATTCAAAGGAATTAAGAGGAGTTAGTCTAGAGCCCTTCACGGGGAATTCGGCTACACTCGTTGGTTGTACTAAGTGTAGTTGTAAATTAGTTTTAATTTTTGCATTTAGTTTTTAGATTAGCATTATCACCTATTCACACCCCCTCTAGGTGATTTCAAATCTTTTCCTGACCTGGCTGATTAACTTGTGGTCAAAGTCTACATTATACCTCCTGTGAACAATCAACAGTTAGGAGTTGTCTAGGTCGAGGTTACCTTAGATTGGCTTGGTTGATTACTCTTGTTGACTGTTGGTAAACTTGTTTGTGATTGTGATTGTGTTTGTATATGCAAGTGTGGTCAAGAGACCCTAATTCATCTGGTTGACTAGAAATACATCACCACCCAAGTTTGAACTAAGACCAGATCCGGTAATGGCTCAATCAACATCATTGCAGGAAAGATTCTATCCCATTAGAACCTCACTTCCATCTTGCATTCTACTTCCATCGGTTGGTGAATATAATTTTGAGCTCAAGCCTCAATTCATCAACACACTCCCCAAGTTTTACGGCTTAGAGTCCGAAGATGCTTACTTCTTCATAAGAGAATTTGAGAAAGTATGTCTAATGATGAAAATCCCACACCTTGTAGACGATGCTATTAGGTTAAGATTTGTCCCTTTCGCTCTTAAGGACCTAGCAAAGAAATGACTTTACAGCTTAGCAGCCGGTTCTATTATATCTTGGGATCGTTTCATCAAGGTCTTCTTGAAGAAATTCTATCCAATTCATAAGATCGCTCTTATTAGGAAGACAATCATGCAATTCAAGTAAGAACCGAGTGAACCGTTCTGGAGGTACTTTGAACGCTTTAAAGACCTCCTTGTCCAATGTCCACATCATGGAATAGAGAAATGGCAACAATGCCAAATTCTTTATGACGTTTAGACTATTCTACCAAAACTCTCTTAGAAAGTATGTGCCAAGGGGGATTCTTGCAGAAGGATGAAATGAAGGATGGGATTTGTATGAAAACCTAACTGAAAAGACCATCCAATGGGAACCTACTAGTGAGACCTCTAGGAATCCAAACTCCATCTCTTCAAAAGGAGGTCTCCATTCTATCGAATCATCCATCGCTAATGAGGCTAAGTTAGCTAACCTAGCAAGAAGACTGGAAGCTCTAGAAACGAAGGAACCAAGTCCAGTCAATCAAGTCAGTCCAAACCAATTTCTAACTCCGGGCTGCACTTACTGTCAAGCCATGAATCATGTGTTTGAGGAGTGCCATGTGTTTCAGGCTCAGCAACAATACCATGAACCAATGAATACGGCCTTTCAAGGCCGAACAATAATCCTTACGCACCAACGTACAATCCTGGCTGGAGAAATCACCCTAATTTCTCATGGAGCCAAAATAACAATGACCATTCATGATCAAATCATGCTAGCCACTTCCATCTTGTCAATAATTCTTCCAATCATCAACCCAACTTTTTCAATTTCCATAATAATTCTCCCAACCATCCACCTATTTTTTCAAACTATCAACAAAACTTTCCCAACCAAGCTCCACAATCCTCCTTCCAGAATCCTCAACTAGGAAGAGAATGACTGACTTTGAGAGAAACATGGAAAGATACATGAAAAACTAAGATTCTCTCATGCAAACTATACAGAGGTTAGAGATTCAAATGAGCCAACTAGCCACTCTACAGAATGAGAGACAGAAGGGTAACCTGCCTAGTCAGCCAATAACCAATCCTAGGAATTCTTAACAAGCTCATTTGGTTGAGGATCAATCATTAAATCAATGTAATGTTTTTTATACATTGAGGTCTGGAAAGAGAGTTGATAATCAAGTGTCAACGCCAACCAATCCCATTCAGCACAACCACAATCAAGCACCACCTCATCCAATCCAAATCCTTCCAAATCTGACGAATCTGAAAAAGATAAGTCAACCAGTCAGGTGCACCAGCCTATAGTACCATTTCCTAATAGGCTGAAAAACAACAAGCAAAATCCACACATGGACAAGATAATTGAGATATTTAATCAAGTGAAGATAAATGTGCCACTTCTTGATGCCATCCAACAAGTCCCTTCCTATGCTAAGTTTCTTAAGGACATGTGCACCAAGAAGAGAAAGACTAATGTATCAAAAAAGGTCTTCTTAACCACTAACATTAGTGAGCTACTATCGGGTCCGATCCCTGTCAAGTACAAGGATCTAGGTAGTCCCACCATTGCCTGCACAATAGGACAAGCCGAGATTAGTCATGCACTTCTTGACTTGGGGGCAAGTATCAACTTGCTTCCATTCTCAGTTTATCAACAACTCGGGTTGGGCGATCTTAGTCCAACTCGAGTCACATCCAACTAGCTGACCGTTCAGTAAAAGTTCCAAAAGGGGAGATTAATGATGTCCTGATTCTGGTAGGGGAGTTTATTTATCCTGTCGATTTCATAGTTCTGGAGACACAACCTGTGTCCAACTCCAATCATAGGGCTCAAACTCCTGTTATCTTAGGGCGACCATTCCTTGCTACTGCCAATGCCATCATCAATTGTAGGAATAGGTCTATGAGGTTAACCTTTGGGGACAAGACTAGAGAAGTCAATGTCTTCATTCTAGGAAAACAACCCCGTGATCATGAGGACCAAACATTTGAAGTCAACCTAATTGAGAACTTAACAAGTGAACATAGGGAAGAATTAGAACTGGAAACTGAGTGTGACTTCGGGTTAGAGTCTGACGACTTTAATCTTGATTAGGTTGTAGATTCTGATGTGAATTGGGCCTCGAACTCTATTTCACCAATAATGGAGCCAACAAATTTGACTAGTCCTTCCAACCAGCCTTCCCCTTCCTTAGAATTGAAAGCCTTACCTGCGCATCTCAAGTACATCTATCTAGGCGAACAAGAGACCTTTCCTATCATCATTGCCTCCCATTTAAATGACGGGAAAGAAGAAGATCTTAAAGCAATTCTGAGAAAACATAGGAAAGCCATTGGTTGGACTATGCCTGACATAAAGGGATTAAGTTCGACCATCGTTCAACATCGCATTCATCTCAATGAAGATGCCACACCTAAAAGAGACCCGCAGCGTAGGTTAACGCTATGATGAAAGAGGCTGTTCATGCTGAAATTATAAAACTCTTAGACAATAGGATAATTTATCCCATTTCTGACAGCCAATGGGTCACTCTTGTCCGCGCTGCTCCAAAGAAATCCGATTTCACCGTAATGGAAAATGAGAACAAAGAGTTGGTCCAAACTCAACTTCCCACGAAGATCCGAGTTTGCATTGACTATAGGAAGCTTAATGCTGCAACTCGTAAGGACCATTTTCCACTTCCCTTCATTGATCAATTGCTTGCGTTTGGTGGGTCACGAGTATTACTGTTTCTTGAACGGTTACTCGGGGTATAATCAGATCCCTATTGCTCCTGAGAACCAAGAAAAGACTATGTTCACATATCCATTTGGGACATTTGCTTATTGTCGAATGCCTTTCGGCTTATGCAATGCCCCAGCAACATTTCAACGCTGCATGTTGAGTCTTTTCTCTGATATGGTAGAACGATTCTTAGAGATCTTTATGGATGATTTCTCCATCTACGGAGATTCATTCACTCAATGTCTCCACCATTTAGAACTTGTCCTCCAACGTTGTGCTGAGAAAAATCTGACACTGAATTGGGAGAAATGCCACTTCATGGTAAAACATGAAATTGTCTTGGGTTATGAAATTTTCAAGAAAGGAATTGAAGTGGATAGAGCTAAAATTGAGGTTATTGCTAAGCTTCCCATGCCCAAATGCGTTAAAGACATTAGATCCTTCTTAGGACACGCTGGTTTCTACCGAAGATTTATCAAGAATTTTAGCAAAATTGCTAGGCCTTGACTAATCTGTTAGCTAAGGATGTGTCCTTCACTTTCAATACTAAATGCATGAATTCTTGGGAGAAGCTTAAGAGAGAGTTTATTTCTGCATCAAGCATATCTGCTCCGGATTGGTCTAAGCTGTTTGAAATCATGTGCGATGCTTTCGATTTTACCATAGGTGCTGTCCTAGGACAACGCATTGATAACAAGCAGCATGTGATTTACTACTCTAGTAGGACTCTCAACGATGCTCAATTGAACTACACTACGACTGAGAAGGAATTCTTGGCAGTAGTGTTTGCCTTAGAGAAATTTCGTCCCTACCTACTAGGGTCCAAGACCACCATTTTCACCGATCATTCTGCGCTTAGGTACCTCATGATGAAGAAGGATGCCAAGGCCCGACTCATTCGTTGGATCCTCCTTCTTCAAGAATTCGATCTTGAGATTCGAGACAAGAAAGGCGTAGAAAATATCATTGCTGACCATCTTTCAGGAATCCCATATTCTCCACGCAACGAATTGCCCATAAATGAGAATTTTCCTGATGAAAATCTCTTAGCTATCTCTAGGGAACCTTGGTTGACTTATATAGTGAATTACTTGGTCACAAATCAAACTCTGTCTCATTGGTCCAAAAACGATATATATCGGTTCTTATCCCAAGTCCAGTATTTCATTGGGAGGAACCGTATCATTTTAAGTACTATTCTGACCAAATTATTAGGAGATGCATTCCCGATGAGGAGGTTAAGAGTGTTCTATCCTTTTGTCACGAACTTGCATGCGGTGGACACTTTGGTCCCCAAAAGACTGCTGAAAAAGTGCTACAAAGCAGGTTCTATTGGCCCACTTTGTTCAAGGATGCTTATGAATTTTGCAAGACGTGCCATAGATGCCAAATGATAGGAAGAATCTCAAAACGAAATATGATCCCCCTCAACCCAATTCTAGAAATAGAACTTTTTGATGTTTGGGGCATCGACTTTATGGGTCCATTTCCTAATTCATTTGGACCCAATACATATTGGTTGCTGTGGATTATATGTCCAAGTGGGTAGAAGACATTCCTTATAAAACTAATGATAACAAAGTTGTCATAAAGTTTTTGAAAGAGAATATTTTTTCACGCTTCGGAACCCCTCGTGCTATCATCAGTGATAATGGCACTCACTTTTGCAATAGATCCTTTGAAGCTCTTATGCGAAAGTATGTCATAACTCACAAGTTGTTCACACCTATCATCCTCAAACCAGTGGGCAGGTTGAGATTTTCAATAGACAAGTCAAACTTATCTTGGAGAAAACTGTGAACCAAAACTGGAAAGATTGGTCCATCAAACTTGTAGATGCCCTATGGGCCTACAGGACCGCTTTCAAGACGATTCTAGGAATGTCTCCTTATAGGTTAGTCTATGGTAAAGCTTGTCACCTACCCGTTGAGTTAGAGCACCGAGCCTTATAGGCAATCAAGCAATTAAATTTCGACTTGACTAAGGCCGGTGACCTTTGAAAGTTACAAATTTCCGAATTAGAGGAGTTAAGAAATGAGGCCTATGAAAATGCTAGGATCACTAAAGATAGAGTTAAGATTTTTCTTAATAAACACATCATAAGAAAAACCTTTGTCCCTAGACAAAAAGTCTTACTCTATAATTCTAGGCTTCACCTTTTTTCAGGAAAATTGAAATCAAGATGGACTGGGCCATTCGTTGTAAAAACTGTGTTTCCACACGGTGCAGTTGAGATCAGTGACACCAAGAATGGAAATGACTTTAAGGTAAATGGTCAACGCCTTAAACCTTTCTTGGAATCGGTGCCAGTAAATGAAACGGCTATGGGTCTTTTTGACCCCGTGTATCGGTAACTCCCCTCTTTTTCATTTTATTTCATGCATCTATATATTTCTTTCATACATTGGGGACAATGCATGAGATAAGTGTGGGGGAGGGTTAACATTAACATGACTAATAAAACAAAAAAAAAATGTAAAAAAAACTTTTTGAAATTTTGAACAATATTTTGATATATTTTTTGTAAGAAATTAAGTCAATTTTAAGGAATAAGAAAATCATAATTAGGATTTCTTATACTTGGTCAAAGTCAGATAACTTGTTTGATTTTTAAGGTTAGGAAGAAAATTTGTGAAAGTAATTTAGTCTTGATATTTACCTTGATAAAATATGCACACTAAATACACTTACACACTTAGGGTTTAAAAATAAAAACTCTTATGCTTTATAAAAAAATATATGTAAAAAAATAATAAACAAGTCTAATTATTGATTAGCTAGGTGCTTTGGCCTAAGCAAGCCTTGGTATTTATGCAAAAGATAATTAGATAAGTTTGAATATATATATATATATATATATATATATATATATATATATATATAGAAATCCTCTGATTAAGCTGGGTATTTGTGCGTCATGAAGCATGAGTATTCACGCCTAAAAGGGGTACATTTTATAAATAAAAATCTTAGTTTCGTGGCCTTGTCTGCTCGAGTGTTTAAGTCCTTAGGGGTCTTTTCTCACCTGGTGCCCTGAAACTATCTGGTATGGGTGTCACCGACTGAAGGCTCATTACATGAGTGATTGAAGCTTTACCTGCACACAAAATACAAAATTTTAGATCGAAGAATAAAGATGTGCAAGTGCTCAATTCTTATCGCTATAGCAAGTGGCTATGCGGGTCGTGATCCACAAGGAGGGTTAGCGATAGAAGCGTTCAAAATTGTATTGAAATCTTTATGAAGAAAAACGAAATTTCTTCTTTGTTTTTAAGAAATAAAAATGAAAGAAGAGTTAAAGGTTAAAGTTAAAAAGAAAGCGATAGAGTAAGAAGGTGGAGAATCAGAAAGCGACTATGTACAAATGAGTTGGAAAAGAAATGATGAAAGATTTGGGAGATGTGGTGATCTATACTAAAGAAATAAAAGAAAAGAAAGAAGGTTGAAGAAATACTTACCTAATTTGATTGATGACTTGGAAACCTTTGCATGTTCTACCTTGCTTTGGAGGCATTCAACGCATAGGTCATAAGATCGAGCTCAGTCCCTGTTCGCATTTTATCATCAAGCCTTACAAGAATGAAGTGATACGGATCTTGAGGAGGAGAACGTCTTCATGAAGTATCATTGGCACTCACAAAGGCTTTTGTATACTTATACTTCTGGATTCACTTGCAAGCTCATCAAAAACAAAAAAGGTAAAGTAGAAAGAGGAATAAGGAAACAAAAGGAAATATGAACATAAAACAAAAACATTTACCTTTATTACTTGCAGAAATAATGGAAGAAAGGAGGAGGGTACATCGGTGTCACTCTCAACATCAGCCTCTCTCTCTTACTTACATGAATCTTCATCCACCTAAGCTTACATACAAATTACATAAAAAGAAAAGAAAAACCTAAACTACAAGAAATGAAAACTAGGCTAAAACCTATCTCTGCATGGTCGTCCCATTTTGCTCAGCTGAAACATGTATTTATAGGCAAAACCCTAACAGGTAGGATCCCAGGAATATTGGGGGAGCAAACGCTCCCCCAACAACATTCAAACAGCCGCGGAAACGCCGCTCTGGCCGCGTTTCCGCGGCCAGGGTGTGGCCAGGAGCCACACCCTGTTGGTGGGTTTCCCTGTTTTGCCTCCTGACTTTACCTGTAGTTGGATTTTCGGTTTGAGTCCGGGAGTGTGACGAAATGGCCTTTGATTCTTGGCTTTAACCGATCGATTCTGAGAGGATTCTTCTCAACCGTTTTCAACCTCTTGAGTTTGCCCTGATTCAGTGAGCTCGAATTAATTCTGATTTAATTCAGAATTTTGATGGGCTTTTGGCCTCATTTCTCTTCAACTCCTTAAGGAATGGGCCTGCAAATAAATTAAGCATTTAATTAGGACAATGCAGTTTTTATTCTATAATAAGTAGGGAAATATGATATTAAATATGCAACATTAGCGACTAATCACACCCCCATACCTATCTTTTGCTCGTCCTCGAGCAAAACAACTAAATTATACTAAGGATTATTAGACCACTTTCGCAGGTCATGCGATTGGACTGAGCATGTGCAACAAGCCGTTAAACGTCTAGGTTACCCCTAGAGGACAAGTTTTGTCTCGTGAGAGTTTTCAGCGGATTGCACCCACAAAATCCATAAAGAAAGAGAAATAAAGAGTTAGTATTTTCGAAAAGTATTTTGAAAGAGAAAAATATTTGAAATATAATTGTAAGATTTAAGCAATCTATAAGTTATAGGAAGACTGAATTTTTCATTCCTAAACTTAGTCTCTATTCAAAAATTTGTTATCAATCAAAGTAAGGAGTCAAATTGTACTTCTCATCTAGTCTATTACTTTACCCTGAGTCATATGCACCTTGTGATCGTGAAATTTTGACGAAGGGTTCATTAACTCTAACTCTTATGCCTTATTTATTTATATA
The DNA here is from genome assembly GCA_038442645.1 of Agave tequilana. NCBI lineage: Eukaryota > Viridiplantae > Streptophyta > Magnoliopsida > Asparagales > Asparagaceae > Agave > Agave tequilana. The sequence continues at coordinate 144,424 of JAVJIF010006361.1, forward strand.
TATATTTTTTGGTGGTATTATTCCTTAGTTCTATTAGGCTTTCTAATCTGCCCATGTAACGAGCCTTTAATCAATGACTCCCAAACTAAACGGTCTTAGGGCACCGGGTGAGAAAACACCCCAAGGACTTAAGGTCTCGAGCAAACAAGGCCACAAAACTAAGGATTTTATTATATGAACCTCTTTTAGGCATGAATACTTATGCTTTATTAGGCACAAATACCCAGCTTAATCAGAGGATTTATATATATATATATATATATATATATATATATATATATATATATATATATATATTAAACTTATCTAATCATCTTTCGCATAAATACTAAGGCTTACTTAGGCCAAAGCACCTAGCTAATCAATAATTAGATTTGTTTATTTCTTTCTTTTTTTTTTAATAAGGCATAAGAATCTTTGTTTTTGAACCCTAAGTGTGTAAGTGTATGAAGTGTGCATATTTCATCAAGGTAAAGATCAAGACTTAATTACTTTGACAAATTATCTTCCTAACCCTAAAAATCAAATAAATAATCTTATTTTGACCAAGTATAAGAAATCCTAATTTGGATTTTCCTATTCCTTAAAATTGGCTTAATTTCTTACAAAAAATATGTCAAAATATTGTTTCTATTTTCAAAAAGTTTTTAAAAGTAAAGAAAATGTTAATAATTTTTTTTTATAAAAGAAAAAACTAAGTTATGTTAGACCCTCCTCCACACCTATCTCATGCATTGTCCTCAATGTATGAATTAATGCATAGATGCATGAAAAAGACGAAAGGGAAGGAAAATGTTACCTTAAGGTGGTGGTTCCGGTGGTGGTCTGATTGGTCCACGAAATGCGGCCCAATCGACTTTTCGTTGGGTTCGGAGGAACCCACCAGAAATCTCTCTAATATAACCCATTAAAATGATGAATCCATAAAGGATTTTTATTAAATATTTGACCCCATCTAATTTTCAAATTTCATAATTGATTTCGGAGTCAAATTTGTCAACTGCTTTGTCCCAAAATGGAGTATGAAATGATAGAATGGTTGACTTGGACTCAGGAAGTACAGGAACTAATACCGACTCAGGAACGTGACTTAAGTCAAGTAAAGGTTCAAGAGTCGAAATAGGTTCAGGAATTGGGTCCAAGTCAAGAAGTTGAAACTCAAGTCCACATTTATTTTCCAACAATGGAATGTGACTTAATATTAGTGATTCAAGTTCAAGAATGATAGGTGTGGGAATCAAAACTGACTCTAAAATATTACTCAAGTCCGGTAACAAAACAGGAGTCAGTATTGATTCGGGAATTTGAACTAGATCACAGATTTGAGCATCTAGGTCACATTTCTCATTGAGTTCAATATCAAAAAAATGAGAACTTGCCAATTTGTCAATAGGATTTTCAAAAGTGTAAAATTGGTCAAGTTCAATATGATCATCAAGAATGAGTGATTCAATTTCTTTATAAATTGGCACAGTATCTAATGTTGACTCGGGGAAAAGATTAAAATCAGGTGAAGACACCGAAGTCATTATTGAATCAGGAAGTAAAATTGAATTACTAAGTTGAGATTCATGATCATATTCATTTCAAGTTCGATTTCAGGAAAAGGATAACTTGCCAAACTGTCAATATTCTTGTCAAAATTTGGAGTTTGGGCTAATTCAAATGATTGTTCTGAAATGGAACCTTGATTTCCAAAACAACCTGACTCATCGGCTCTAGCAGGATGGTTAGTGACATCAGAACTGGTCAAACGGTGGGAACATAGAGATTGGACCATCATATCTATGTCACGATTACGAGCGTTTTGAGCCTGAGTCATGGCGTCAAGCATCTTTTCATAGTTGATAGGTTCATTGTTTTGATGAAAAGATGAAGTATTGTCTTGGAATTGGTGGTGAAATTGTGAGTCCATCAGATTTTGGGATTTTTGTTTGGACTCACGCATACTCATTTCCAAAATTGATAGTTTTCTATTTTGGACTGGTGGAACTGAGTATGAATCTTGAAAATATTGTGGACTAGGTGGAGAAGGAGGACAAGTTGGTTGAAAATTTGACTCGGGGTAGGTGAATCCCCACTGACTCTGTGAAGAGTTGAAATCATTATGGAAATTATAGTTATTAGATTCGGGGCATGGGTTATATTGATTTGGATAAGACCAATTCGGCACACTAGGTTGGTTAAAGTTATGATATGCCGGGTTGGTAGTATCCGAAAAAGAAGTCGGTGTGTAATATGGATTATTATTAAAGTTGGAAAAATTGTTATTATAAGCCATATTACACAATAGAATACAAACAAAAAGAAAGAAAAGCAAATAAAAGGAAAAAGTTCTAACTAAGTTAAGGTAGACCTATGACCTAGACGACTCCTAACTGATTAGACTATCCACAGGAGGTTTAATGTAGACTTTGACCACAAGCTAATCAGCCAGGTCAGGGTAAGGTTGGTGGGAGGTTTTCCGTCAAAGATGTTCCTTAATTAAATAACCACCAACCTTCGGGCTTTCGGCCCTTAATCCCTTTCCTAGATACTGATTTTGCAGGAGTCAAATTCTAACACTTTTCTCCCTTAGGATAATCTCCTAATTGAGTCTGAGATATCCCTAGGGCCAACGTCTACTCATTTTTAGTTAGGCTTAGGTTAGTGAGTGCTTGAAATCTGATTTTTGGGCCAAGGAAGGGTGATTAAATCCCCACCTTATCTTATTAATGGGTGGTGCCCTTAAAATCAATTTGTGCAAGTGTACAAGATATGTAAATAAGATTCACTCAAAGCGATGTAAATCAACCAAGAGATGAGTCCTATTCTAGATACAATGCGAACGTACCTTGCTCCAGCACTCTTCAACAGTAAAATAAAAGAATTGAAAAGACACGTGCCTAAAATGCAAACGTCTAATCAATTTTTATCTTTTTCAACAAGTATTTTACTGTTGGTTTATTAGCAGGCTTATGGTGATGGCATATAAGAAAAACAAATTACAGAAAACTAGAATTTTGCAAGTCAAGCAGCCCTGCAAAAAACAACGTTAGTAGTCAACTCCTTTTTGCCGCGTATCCGCGGCTTTGGCCGCGAAAACGCAGCAAAGCAGAGGGTACTTGGTCTCTGCTTTCTAGAGCAGAGGCCCAAGACCACTTATATGTTACTGCAATCTTATTTTCCTGCTTTGCTTGCCCTATAACCTGCAACAGAGATGAAAGTTCGTTTTAGTTCTAAAAATTTTCAATAAAAATCAGATTTCAATAAAAACGTTACCCTCTTCGGCAACGGCGCCAAAATTTGATTGAAGCTTTACCTGCACACAAAATACAAAAATTTAGATCGAAGAATAAAGATGTACAAGTGCTCAATTCTTACCGCTATAGCAAGTGGCTATGCGGGTCGTGATCCACAAGGAGGGTTAGCGATAGAAGCGTTCAAAGTTTGTATTGAAATCTTTATGAAGAAAAATGAAAGTTCTTCTTTGTTTTTAAGAAATAAAAATGAAAGAAGAGTTAAATGTTAAAGTTAAAAAGAAAGCGATAGAGTAAGAAGGTGGAGAATCAGAAAGCGACTATGTACAAATGAGTTGGAAAAGAAATGATGAAAGATTTGGGAGATGTGGTGATCTATACTAAAGAAATAAAGAAAAGAAAGAAGGTTGAAGAAATACTTACCTAATTTGATTAATGACTTACTTGGAAACCTTTGCATGTTCTACCTTGCTTTGGAGGCATTCAACGCATAGGTCATAAGATCGAGCTCAGTCCCTATTCGCATTATATCATCAAGCCTTGCAAGAATGAAGTGATACGGATCTTGAGGAGGAGAACGTCTTCATGAAGTATCGTTGGCACTCACAAAGGCTTTTGTATACTTATACTTCTGGATTCACTTGCAAGCTCATCAAAAATAAAAGAGGTAAAGTAGAAAGAAAGAGGAATAAGGAAACAAAAGGAAATATGAACATAAAACAAAAACATTTACCTTTATTACTTGCAGAAATAATGGGAGAAAGGAGGAGGGTACATCGGTGTCACTCTCAACATCAGCCTCTCTCTCTCTTACTTACATGAATCTTCATCCAACCTAAGCTTACATACAAATTACATAAAAAGAAAAGAAAAACCTAAACTACAAGAAATGAAAACTAGGCTAAAACCTATCTCTGCATGGTCGTCCCATTTTGCTCAGCTGAAACATGTATTTATAGGCAAAACCCTAACAGGTAGGATCCCAGGAATATTGGGGGAGCAAACGATCCCCCAACAACATTCAAATAGCAACGGAAATGCCGCTCTGGCCACGTTTTCGCGGCTAGGGTGTGGCCAGGTGGCCACACCCTGTTGGTGGGTTTCCCTGATTTTGCCTTCTGACTTTATCTGTAGTTGGATTTTCAGTTTGAGTCCGGGAGATGTGACGAAATGGCCTTTGATTCTTGGCTTTAACCGATCAATTCTGAGAAGATTCTTCTCAACCGGTTTTCAACCTCTTGATTTTGCCCTGATTCAGTGAGCTCGAATTAATTCTGATTTAATTCAGAATTTTGGTGGGCTTTTGGGCTCATTTCTCTTCATCTCCTTAAGGAATAGGCCTGCAAATAAATTAAGCATTTAATTAGGACAATGCAGCTTTATTCTATAATAAGTAGGGAAATATGATATTAAATATGCAACATTAGCGACCAATCAATGAGCAGATTAGAAAGCCAAATAAAATTGAGGAATAAACTCCACCAAAAATAAATATAAATAAGGCATAGGAGTTAATGTTAAAGAACCCTAAGTCAACTTCACAGTCATGATGGTGCATACGATTCAGGGTAAATTAATAGACTAAATGAGAGGTACAAATTGACTCCTTACTTTGATTGATGACATGTTTTTGAATAGAGACCGAGTTTCGGAATAAAAAATTGATATTCCTATAACTTATAGATTACTTAAAGCCTTACAAATATACTTCAAATATTTTCTCCTTTAAAAATGCTTTTCGAAAATACTAACATTTTTTTTGTGGATTTTGTGGGTGCAATCCATTGAAAACCCTCACGAGACAAAACTCGTCCTCTAGGGGTAACCTAGAGGTTTAACGGCTTGTTGCACATGCTCAGTGCATTCGAGTGACTTGCGAAAGTGGTCTAATAATTGATTAGAATTAGTCTGATGTTTTGCTCGAGGGCAAGCAAAAGATAAGTGTGGGTGTGATCAGTCACATATTTTGCATATACATTGTCATCTTATTATACTTTTTAGCTAATAAATCTTATTAATAAGCCTTATTTTTCTTTGTTAAATGTAGGCCCAATTGCTAAAAGAGAGGAAAGAGAAACAAGCCAAAAATCCCACCAAATTCTGACTTAATTAAGAATAAATTCGAATCAAGGAATCAGGGCAAAATCTTGGCATATCAGAGAGGTTGAAAACTGGTTGAAAAGAATCCTCCTAAATCGAGCAGTTGAAGCTAACAATCAAAGACTTTTTCATCAAATCCTAGAGCAGAAACAAGAAAACCAGAAGAAGAAACAAGAGAATCACCAAACCGAGAGAGCCACTCAACTGGGTGTGGCCATCTGGCCACACCAGGGCCACGAAAACGCGGCCCTAGTGATTAGTCTCTAATTTTGCATAATTTTCATTACATTCTCACATTTATTTGATAAAAAATTCTGCTAATAATACCTTGCTTGCTTGATTCTAGATCCATGGTGTGCCAATGAAGAAGAAGACCTAAATCATCATTTAATTGGTGATTAAAGGCCTACCAATTAGCCATTGACTTTAGAGTGGAGATTTCATCATTACAGGGCGTCAAATCGGAAATCCAGGAATACAGAAGGTCAGAAGACAGACTGGGTGACGCGCCACCCGAAACTGGGCACGCGCCGCCCTGACTTGGCCGCGGAAACGCGGCTCCGCGTTTCCGTGGCCAAGTTGGCGCGCGCGCTTGGGTTTTGGGCCACGTGCTTTCCACGTGGCCCCCTTTCTCCTGGTGCCTATAAATATCCCCCCTGGGGTCTTCAGTGCAAGCAGATCAGAGTTAGAGAAAATTTTATAATCTTGTTTTTAGTTTGTAGTTGTTGTTGTTCTTCTTCTAGTTTTAGGTTTTAACCATTAAAGTGAAAGAGAGAGAGTGTGTAAAGAGTTGTATTTGAAGGGTGACAAGATAATACAAGTACTACTTCTCTTCCTTCTTTCCATTTACTTGTCTTTGCATTTGCTTTTACTTAATTGTTGTAGTGTAAACTTGTTGCTCTTTACTTCTTCCCTTTTTGTTTCTCGTTGTAGTGTAACTCTCTTCTTTTCCACTTCTTTTCCTTTGTTGTTTCTTTTCTTTTTATGGCTAACTAACTACTAACCCACTAATTTCTAACACTTGTTTGATAACCCGCATGAGTCAATAGTGCCAAACAAGCCTTGTGCAAATGAGAGCTATGGCATCTTAAGACGAGGGTTCTAACTCTAACTTCCTACAAGTATTTACCTTCGCATATTTCATACTTAAATGGCTTTTTGATGATCTATGAGTTTTGTACTTTGCTTGTTGTTATAAGTTAGAGACTTTTCCATTAAACTTTGCCGATACCAATAGTGCACTCGAGTCTTCCCTTATTCTCGCCTTCTATCGGATCTTGATATGGGAATGTCCGAGTTTTTGCCGTGTAAGGCTAAGTTTTAGGATGAACTTTCACTCGATTTTCACGTGATTAGTTACAATGCACAAGGGTTGTGTTTGCCTATGATCCATCGTGAGGCTATCTTCAAAAAGTTAGAAATTAGTAGGAGCACTTAGTAGGAAGTTAGCCATGCATTTTTTACAACTAAGAAAAAAAATCACTTTTACAAACCACCCAAACATTTTCCAACAATTCTTCAAACAACTTGTTTTCACTTTTCAATTCTTTATTTGACACAAAGATCTTTCTTTCTTCTTGAACTTTGAAGCCGCATCAAGCTTCCATCGCTCTCCCTCCTTGTGGATACGACCCGTATAGCCACTTCGCTACTACGGAAGAATCGCAAAAGCAGTAACATCAACCCACACTTCCTTCTCTTATTTTAGTACTTGCTTTTTGCCGATCAAATTTTGGCGCCGTTTAACAAAGTGGTTGTCAAATTTCTTAAAGATAACATCTTCTCCCGATTTGGCAGCCCGAGAGCGATAATTAGTGATGATGGATCACATTTCTGCAACAGAGTTTTTGAAACTTTGATGCGAAAATATTCCATCAATCACAAGTTATCAACCCCGTATCATCCCCAGACAAATGGGCAGGTAGAAGTCACCAACCGACAGATCAAGCTCATTCTGGAAAAGACTGTCGGACAAAACCGAAAGGATTGGTCGGTTAAGCTCAATGATGCATTGTGGCTTACCGTACCGCATTTAAGACAGTTCTGGGGATGTCTCCTTACAGACTCGTGTTTGGAAAAGCCTATCATCTGCCAGTAGAATTAGAATACCGGGCCCTCTGGGCAATTAAGCAACTCAACTTTGACCTGACCAAGGCCGGTGAACTTAGGAAACTACAGATTTCTGAATTAGAGGAGATACGGAATGAAGCTTATGAGAATGCACGAATCACCAAGAGCAGGACCAAACATTTCCATGACCAATTCATAGCCCAGAAAAACTTTGCCCCGGGAGATAGGGTTCTGCTGTACAATTCTAGGCTTCATATTTTTGCGGGGAAACTAAAAACTCGTTGGTCGGGACCGTTCATTGTGCGCACTATTTTCCCACACGGTGCCGTGTTTATTGCAGATCCTAAAAATAACACGGAATTTAAAGTGAATGGGCAAAGACTGAAGCCCTTCTTGACCACTGAGCCGATGATTCCAGATGATAGTGTGCTGACACTTTTTGCCCCATCATACACCTAACCCCAACAAACAACCAAAAAAAAAGTTTATATGCTTACTCCCTGTACATTCTTTCGCCTATTTGCACTTGGCCGGCCCGAGTCCACGAAGACGGTAACATCATTCCTTCCCCCTATTTATTGCATTTGCATTTCCATCTGCATTCATTGAGGACAATGCATTACATAGGTGTGGGGGGGGGGGTGCTAACACTTTTCTTTTTCTTCTTTCTTCCTTCTTTCAAAAAAAAAAAAACTCAGATTGAAAAGAGATTTCATACTCTTATAAAAATACCAAAAGACTGTAGGAATTACGGGAACCTTAGTAATAAATCTTTATTTTTGCCTAAGTAAACAAGAAAGAATGGTTTGACTAAAAAGATAGGAGGGATAAGAAAAATAACTCATACCTTTATTTAGCCTTAGTAGAATATGCATTATTCACATACGCATGCTTGGGATTTAGAGACACAACTCCTGAAAAAAAAAAGCTGGATAATTGTGCCTCAAGAAGCATGATTATTCATGCCAAAAAATTATATAAATCTTGATTTCGTGGCCTACTCCACTTGCATATTTGACCTGAAGAGTGTTTTTCCACCTGGTGCCCTAAGACCATCTGGTTTGGGAGTCATCGGTTTGATATGTGTTACATAAGTGAAGTAGAAAGCCTAATGAAACCAGGAATAATAAGTAAATATTAATAAAATTAAATAATATTCAAAGTTGAGTCGAAAAATCCCAAGCACATCACACTTACACATTATGCATATCTATCTAAAGTAAAATAAAAGAATGAGTTAGAAGTACAAGACTCTTTCTAAATTTAAAGTAAAACCATGGTTTCTTCTTTTATGAAGGCTAAAGTATAAGAGGATTTATGAGGGTTAGACCTAATTCTTACAACATTCGGTCATTTTTATTTAGATGATTGAAAGTTCTTTTTTTTCATAAAAAAAAAATCTAACAACTAACTTCTTTACTTACTGGATTTTGTGGGTGCAATCCGCTGAAACCCTCAGGAGACAACACTCCTCCTCTAGGAAAAACCTAGAGGTTTAAAGGCTTGTTACACATGCTCAGTGCAATCGCGTCACCTACGAAAGTGGTATAATAATTTTCTTATTTTTGTTTTGCTCGGGACGAGCAAAAGATAAGTGTGGGGGTGTGATTAGTCTCTAATTTTGCATAATTTTCATCACATTCTCACATTTATTTGATAAGAAATTCTGCTAATAATACCTTGCTTGCTTGATTCTAGATCCATGGTGTGCTAATGAAGAAGAAGACCTAAATCACCATTTAATTGGTGATTAAAGGCCTACCAATTAGCCATTGACTTTAGAGTGGAGATTTCATCATTCCAGGGCGTCAAATCGGAAATCCAGGGATACAGAAGTTCAGAAGACAGATTGGGTGACGCGCCACCCGAAACTGGGCGCGCGCCGCCCTGACTTAGCCGCGAAAACGCGGCCCAAGCCGCGTTTCTGCGGCCCAAGCTGCGTTGGCGCGCGGGCGCTTGGGTTTTGGGCCACGTGCTTCCCACGTGGCCCCCTTTCTCCTGGTGCATATAAATATCCCCCCTGGGGTTTTCAGTACAAGCAGATCAGAGTTAGAGAAATTTTGTAATCTTGTTTTTAGTTTGTTGTTGTTCTTCTTCTTCTAGTTTTAGGTTTAGCCAATAAAGTGAAAGAGAGAGAGTGTGTAAAGAGTTGTATTTGAAGGGTGACAAGATAATACAAGTACTACTTCTCTTCCTTCTTCCCATTTACTTGTCTTTGTATTTTCTTTTACTTCATTGTTGTAGTGTAAACTTGTTGCTCTTTACTTCTTCCCTTTATTTGTTTCTCGTTGTAGTGTAACTCTCTTCTTTTCCACTTCTTTTCCTTTGTTGTTTCTTTTCTTTTTATGGCTAACTAACTCTCTCATTGGCATGGCTAACTAACTACTAACCCACTATTTTCTAACACTTGTTGATAACCCGCATGAGTCAATAGTGCCAAACAAGCCTTATGCAAATGAGAGCTATGGCATCTTAAGACGAGGGTTCTAACTCTAACTTCCTACAAGTATTTACCTTCGCATATTTCATACTTAAATGGCTTTTTGATGATCTATGAGTTTTGTACTTTACTTGTTGTTATAAGTTAGAGACTTTTCCTTTAAACTTTGCCGATACCAATAGTGCACTCGAGTCTTCCCTTATTCTCGCCTTCTATCGGATCTTGATATGGGAATGTCCGAGTTTTTGCCGTGTAAGGCTAAGTTTTAGGATGAACTTTCATTCGATTTTCACGTGATTAGTTACAATGCACAAGGGTTGTGTTTGCCTATGATCCATCGTGAGGCTATCTTCAAAAAGTTTGAAATTAGTGGGAGCACTTAGTAGGAAGTTAGCCATGCATTTTACACATAAGAAAAAAAAATCACTTTTTACAAACCACCCAACATTTTCCAACAATTCTTCAAACAACTTGTTTTCACTTTTTAATTCTTTATTTTGACACAAAGAACTTTCTTTCTTCTTGAACTTTGAAGCGGCATCAAGCTTCCATCGCTCTCCCTCCTTATAGATACGACCCGTATAGCCACTTCGCTACTACGGAAGAATCGCAAAAGCAGTAACATCAACCCACACTTCCTTCTCTTATTTTAGTATTTGCTTTTTGCCGATCACCTAGCTGTGTTTCCACGGCTCTATTAAAGAGGTGGGGGGAGCGTTTGCTTCCCCAATCTTCTTAGGATTCCCCCCTCTAGTTTTTCCCTATAAATACGAGTTTCAACAGGGCAAAAGGGAGGAAGACTAGGATTAGAATTTTGGTTTATTCTTTATGGATTTAGGCTCTTTGTTAGATAGTGTAAAAGTTGTATTTTGTTTTGCAATTTGTAGTTCAGTACAAATACTTGTGAGAGAGAGGAACTGAGTGCTTGTAACTTGAAGATTGAAGTGACATCAATACAAGAGTCGAGCTATATTTTCTTCTACTCATTTTACGGTATGTTCTACTTTAAGTACTTACATTGTTCTTTTTTTTCCATGAGTAGCTAGATCGGTTTTCTGGGCTCACTATTGTACCTCTCTCCAATTCTTCTTCTTTTCTGATTTTAATGAAAAAGACCAAAGAATCATTTGCATTCCTAACTAAAGCCTTTCTTCTTGAAAGTGTTCTTGAAGGCACATGAGGATGGGTTTGAATTTTTAAACTCATACTTCTTTTAAGAACGTCTCTTGAACTTGTTTTTATCTTATACTTGCTTCTTCGCGCTTGATGATTTAACATTCGATTCAAAATGGTTTCTTAAAGAAAAGAGTTAACTTTTCCAACAATCTTATATGCTTTACTTCAAACTTTCTAAAGTCAACCTTAAGTTTTGCCTATGATCAAGTTGAGGCACTAAGGATTTCAATAGAAGAATAAACGGTTGAGTAGTGAGATAGCGAGCCCATATTTCTTCTTTATTAAAAAACAACCAAACACTTTTCAAAGCTTTCTAAATCACCTTTTTCAAAAGCCTTCTCCAAGTTCAAAGTTGCAATTTCTCTTTTAATCATCTCCCTTCTTTCCATTCTCTTTTCAACTAAAAAATGAACACAATTCTTTGTCATGAAACAAAACACCGAAAATCTTTCATCGCATTCCTCCTCGTGGACACTACCCGTTAGCCACAAGCTATACGGTAAGTTCTTAACTCTTTGATTGTTCTTTCATTTTAGCAATCATTAAGACAAAAGAAGGTAAGCCCAAACCCGAGAAGCCGACGAGATGCGCGCCAGAAGCGTCTTTTCAAGCTAAACGGAAGGACATACTGGCAACAGAGGCGAAGTCTTCCCTTAAGCTCCAATCAGCTAGAGGTGGTAGTTCTTCAAACCAGCCACACGCCAACAAGTAGTACTCCTTCAAGGACAAGCATGTTGAATCGTTATTCAAGTTACTCAATAAGAGCAACAGACTGAAGCTTCCTAAAGCTAGACGTCCTAAGGAGGTGGGTAAGACTGACAATCCCAATTACTGCTCGTACCACAGGATGTTGGAGCACCCACGAAGAGAGTTGCAACATCTTTAAAGACATCCTCCAAGCTTTGATTGATGCAGAAGTGCTCAAGCTCTACCCGGAGCAGAAAAAGGTGACAGCTAACGTGACGTCACATCTTCAATTCGGGGTACAGCTTTCAACGCCAGCTGGAGTGATTCCCATTCTGAAAGGAGAACTAAGAGTGATCAATACAAATCCACATCACTAGTGGGAGAAAGGCCTTGTACCTGTTCCTACTCCTTAAGGAGTGACCATGTGGTTCATCCATCCTCATGGAAGGCTAGCAGTGGACTACTATTACCAGTAGGAAGTCCAGAGGCAAAGCAAAAGCCTTACCTTGCAATATGGTGTGTGCTTCTTCCAGAGAAGCAGAAGTCGATATCCCCTAGCTAACGATTCTAAGGAGGAGATAATCGTCCTTGCTGTAGAGCTGAGTACAACGCTCGTAGCAAGGACTCGTCCGGGTCAGTCATACCTGAAGAAGTACGAAGAAGTGGTGGTAAGTCCATCTAAACTGACTCAAAAACCAACCAAGTAATCCACAAAGCAACTCGTGGAGAAGCAAAAGGAGCTTCAGTATGCCAAACCTCCCCCAAAAGACAAAGCAGAGGGATCTTCAGCACCTTACCACTTTGATGTCTTGGCTCAGCTGGCACACCCTTTATGAGCTCTTGAGATAATCCAAATCAACAAGGAAAGCTTTGAGAGAAGCTTTAGCCGATGCTGAGGCCTTTATGGCCCGGATTATGGCCCGGATTCTGGCTAAACTAGAGAAAGAAGTTTAAAAAAACTGCCTCCACGCCTCTCAACATGTCTCATGCATAACCTTCATTCCAGACGACATGCAAGTCAAGAGTAGCATGATAGGCCCTTGTACTTCACAGGACACATTGGATCATCTTAGGTGAGCCGCATTCAGGTGGATCCAGGATCTGCATTGAGCATCACGCCCCGTCGCACTTGAAAATTCACACTCATCGATTGAGCGCCACTTAAACTACCATTTATGGCTTCAATGCCAATGGTACGTGCCCGATGGGAAAGATCAAACTCAAATGCCAGATCGGAGACCTGAGATCCGAGGTGACGTGCTATGTTATTGACGTTGACACTTTGTATAACTTACTGCTAGGATGACCTTAGATTGATTGCAACTCCGTCGTCCCTTCTATTCTCCATCAAGTTATGAAGTATGTTGACAATAATGAAAAAGTCCGAACGTTGATTGCTGAGAGGCATCCGTTCAAAGGCGTAGAGAACTACTTCATAGACTCCCTCCTTTATCAGGATTATCTAGAAGCAAATGACAATCCCCAGTAAGAGGAACCAGACTCTGGTAGTGAAGTTGATGTCGAGCCAGAAGTAAAAGAAGAATGTCTTTGGGAGATGAATCCTCTTGTAACGAGCATTAAGAAGCTCGATGTCAATAACACCGTCAATGATATAGGTGAGTGGTATATTAATGACGAGTTAGATTTGGCTTATTTTTCTATGTTTGATTCTGACTCTATCCCATCAGACACTCGTACTGATGTAGATGATGACCCTTAGTCGACAATAGATGCCCTGACATCATTGCATGCACTGGTGAGATCATCTCTCACGGCATGTCAAAGCGTCAGTGATGTACAAGGAACCTTCTTCGAGGTCCCAGCAAGACAGAAAGGTCAAAAGCTGATCCTTTTCAGAAGAGTCGAGTCCAAACCAATGATTCATGAGCCTCAGAATGCGAGACCGAGCTCCCTCAGTTCTCTCATTATGAGCCCAATGTACTCAAAATGATGGAGAACATGGGGTATAACCTAACGAGTGGTCCTGGCTTGAACTTTGGCAAAAGAGACGAATACTGCTTTGATTTTGTTCCAAAAGGGAAAGCCCCTGACTATTATCACCGAACTCGGAGGGGGTTGGGTTATATGTCAACACCAATCCCATCAGCCTCTAATTCTGAAGAATCATTATATCATGACCACTCGTTAGGCACGTCATCGTGGGAGTCAGATGTTGGTGACATCTTAAAAGACCTTTCCGTGAACATGGTTTCAACAAACCACCCAGAAGATGGAGATGTGAAAATGATCCAGTCAGATATAGATCCCTGGATCGAACACCTTAATACTCTCTGAGACATCTGCTTTGAACAGCGTGAATCACCCACAGAGGATAAGGTAACTCAGATTAATCTGAGAGATGAGACTAATGCTAAGCCCATCTTCATAAGCGAAAGTTTACTACCAACCGAGAAAGAAAACCTAATACATCTCGTGCGAGAGTTTATAGATGTCTTCACTTGAAACTATGAGGATATACTTGAGCTTGATCCTCAGATGGCTATGCACCGCCTCAACATTAATCCAGATGTGAAGCCTGTCAAGCAACAACAACAACAACGGTTCTACCCAGAGATAATGAAAGCGATTCAATCGGATGTCAAGAAGCTCATAGACTCCAGTTTCATCAGGAAAGAACAACACCCTGATTGGGTTGCTAATATCGTCCCCGTTAACAAAAAAATGGGAAGATCTGGGTTTGCATTGATTTCCTTGACCTAAATGAAGCTTGTCCTAAAGATGAGTTTCATCTTCCAATCACGGATGTCATGATCGACAATACGTATGGGTTTGAACGAATGTTTTTCATGGATAGATTCTCTAGATACAATTAAATTAAGAGGTACCTGACGATGAGAAGTATACATCCTTCAGAACACTAGGGGTGTATTGCTATATTGTGATGCCCTACGGATTGAAGAATGCGGGGTTGACATATCAGATAGCTATGAACACAATCTTCTACGAGGATTTATACAAAAAGTGAAATGCTACGTAGATGATATTGCCGTGAAAAGTCGTGTCAAAGGTGATTACATAGCAGATCTGAAGACAGTACTCTGATCAGTTACATATATTGCATATATATTATCACATTACCATGTTGATTATCTATAAATCCTATTAATAAGTCTTATTTTTCTTTTATAAAGTGCAGGCCCATTGCTAAAGGAAGGGAAGAGAAATGAGCCCAAAAGCCTATCAAATTCTGATTTAATTCAGAATTAATTCGAAATCAGAAAATCATGACAGAATATGACAAATCAGGGAGGTTGAAAATCAGTTAATTTGGTTTTATAAAAATCTAAATCGGGTAGCTTGAGAATCACCAGAGATCAGATCAGAATCAGAGACAAATAA
>JAVJIF010006362.1:0-226262 GCA_038442645.1 Agave tequilana
AACGGCGCCAAAATTTGATTGATGTTTTACCTGCACAAAAATACAGAATTTCAGAATTTTATAATAATAGTACAAGGTGCTCAATTCTACCGCAATAGCAAGTGGCTATGCGGGGCGTGATCCACAAGGAGGACTAGCGATGGAAGATTTTTAGGAGAGTTCTCTTTTAAGTTACAAAGAATGGTTAAAGTTCTTCTTTTAGTTCTTTAAAAGAAAGAAAAAAATGAAGTTACAGTTAAGTAAGGAAGAAGGTGGGAGATAAAGAAGGTGGAGAAAATAGAAGTGGATATATACAAAGAAATTGAAAAAGAGTAAAAAAGATTTCGATGTTGATGGTATTGGTGATCTAAGCTAAAGGATTAAAAGAAAGAAAACTAAAAAATACTTACCTCCTTTAACCCAATACTTACCTGAATCTGTGACAATGATGTTACTTGAAGTAGAGGTGATCAGCGCATAGCCCATAAGAGTTGGCTCCCATCTCTTTCACATTACATCATGAAGACGATACAAGTATGAAATGATATAGAACGAGACTAAAAATCCATCGTCATGAGCTATTGGTGCACTCGCAAAGGCAAAGCTCTTTCAATGCTGTAAGACTCACTTGGATAGCAATTGGTACCAAAAGAAGAAAAGAAGAAAGAAAGAAGGACACAAAAAACAAAGAAGAACTTACAAATGCAACTATAGATTCAATATTGTAACAATAAGAGAAAAGAAGAATAACTTACACCGATGTCACTCTCAGTACAAGCTTCACTCTCGTTCTCCTATGGAACCCTGATCTCCTCTGAAATACATAAATAAAACTGAAAATTACATAAAAAAGAAAAATAAAAACCTACACTAAAAAGAAGAAAAAAACTGGCATAAAGTCTATCTCTCATGATCGCCCCTCTGGCCTCTGGAAAATCCAGTATTTATAAAACCCAAACGAGGAGAGCGTACGAAGATAAGGGAGCAAATGCTCCACCAACTCCCTTGACAAAGCCGCGAAAACACAACTATAGCCGCATTTTCACAGCCTGGCTGTGGCCAGGTGGCCACAGCCGGGGGTACACCTCCTCGTTTCACGATTCGACTTTATCTGGTTCTGGATTACTCGTTTCAGCTCCTGAATTTGACGAAATGGCCTTTGATTTTGGGCTTTAACTAATAGATTTGTAGAAATTTGTTCTAACTGATTTTCAACCGATCTGATTTGCCCTGATCTACCCTGATTTTTTGAGTTTGAATTAATTCTGAATTAAATCAGAATTTTGATGGGCTTTGGGCTCGTTTCTCTTTCCTTTCCTTTAGTCATGGTCATGCATATAAATTAAACAATAATTAGAATTAAAAGCAGAGTTATTATAATAAGTATGAGAATATGATAATAATTATTCAATATCAGTGACCGATCATCCAAGTTTATAGAAAAATCGTATTTCCTTTAGAAGTATGGTTTTTGGAAAATACCATTTGTTTTAAAGCTAATATTTTTA
This sequence comes from Agave tequilana, assembly GCA_038442645.1. NCBI lineage: Eukaryota > Viridiplantae > Streptophyta > Magnoliopsida > Asparagales > Asparagaceae > Agave > Agave tequilana. The sequence continues at coordinate 1,488 of JAVJIF010006362.1, forward strand.
TATCACAAAATAGTTCAAGTTGTTTGAAATATGTGTTGAATTTTAGTCACACATATTTGTACTTAAAATATATACAAGAACTTATTTTGTAGATTTTGTAGAGTTTTATGGACTTTTATGGATATTTAAAAGATCAAGTTTTCAAACCCTAAAACCTGTTCTGAGCCTGCTGGCGATCGACTGACCGGTCGACCGGACTAGAGCTTGACCTACCGGTTAGTCGACTGATGTACATAGATACGTGCACACTGCCTTGGCCTTAGGCCGATCAAATGTAGGCCGACCGCAGAGAGTTCACTCTCTAGTTCTGGCTTTCGGTCGACCAGGCGGTCAAACTGTTAGGCAAATTGCCTGAGGCGATCGACCGAGCGGTCGATCGATAATCCTAACGATTGAAAATTTAACCGTTGGTGGTCGACCAGGCGGTCGACCAACAGGTCAGTTTTGACCTGTTCTGAACCCTAACGGCTATATTTCCAGACCCCTATAAAAATAGGTCTTTGAGGGCTGTTTTCACCAAGATTTTTAAAAGCAAAATTTTCCACTTTTCCTAAGTTTCATCAAGTTTTTAAAAACAAGTTTTAGTTCTAAAATCTCTATCTTTATTTGTTTTAAAGTTTTTAAAAATCAAAGAAAATCAAGTCTTTGAGAATTATAGTTTTATTCTTCATTTCTCTATCAATTCAAGTGTTTTCCAGGAATTTTTCTTTGTAATTTATTCAAAAACTTTATTTCTCACAAACTTCAGCAATCATCTCAAATCTATCTTTAGAATCTTATTATTGTGAGAAAAATTGTTTGTGATCTTTTGAGATTACTAAGAGAGTTTGTAATCATAGGATCACCAAGTTTTAAACCTTTTTCTTTGCTTTGGCTTTGTGCCTTCCCTCTTATGTAGAGGTGATTGTGTTAGAGGGAGGAGTTGTGTACTCGAGATTTGTAATTGTAATCCTCGGTGGAGGTCACTTTGTGGAAAGTCCTGTGGACATAGTGAAAATCTTTTTATGTGAAGGCGGGGATGTAGAGTAGTGGTTCGAACCTCAAAACATATCATTGTGTTGCGTTTGGATCTTTTCTCTCAACTTTCTCTCTTATATCTTGTATTGTTATTACTTATTCATATTCATATACATGTTAGATATTGTTTGTGTACCCACACTTGTGTTAATCAAGAGATCTTGTTAAAGCACCTCAACTCTTAGTCTAGAGGAATCTAGAGGGGTAGCTCCAGAGGCCTTCATAGGGAATTCAGACTCACTCTTGGTTACACGTTGTGTGTTTGCAATTAAGTTTTTAATTTCACATTATTTGACCTAGATTAGCTAGTATACCTATTCACCCCCTCTAGGTATACTTTCACATTCATCTTAGGTTGGTAACCCCGGACGAACAAAAAATCTTTTTATTGAATTTTTGTTTGTCTGGGGTTGTCAACTCCGAACGAACAGCCTTAGCAATTTATTTGCCTAAGGCTTTGTTACAAAAAAAATATTACCAATCATGGACGAACAAAAAAAAAATTGTTCTTCTGGGGTTAGCACACCGGACGAATGTGGCATGAGAAAAAAAGGCCCAAGGTGAGTTCGTCCGGGTTGGCAACCCGGATGAGCAGTATGTAAAAAAAAAATTACCGAAAACAAGTTGCTCCGGGTTGGCAACCCCAGACCAGCTGACTTGGGCAAAAAAAATCTTTTCCCCACCTGTATCACAAGTATCACAGCATGTATAAATCTCATAAAATCATAAAAATTTAAACAACAATCACAATTATACAATAATATCACAATATCATTACCAGTATCACAAATATCCATGCATCTCGACATATCAAAATAACACAATTTCACAAATTATACCAAGATCGTACACTACATTGCATATTTAATATCACATGTATCACATTTCTTCATTTATTTTTAAATAACACTCTGCTTTTTAATGTATTTTCGTATTTAGTGGTATGCAATGTAACGAAGAAAAGAGAGAGATTGCCTAGTTTATCCAATTAAATTCAAACAATTCAAAAGATCAAGCAAATCAAGAGGATCTATTCAAATCCAAGAAGCCATCTTATCTGAAGACTGGATATATCAAATGAGATAATACCAATCTAAATTCAAAAAAAAAAAATGAATTTTTGAAAACCCAATTAATTTCGCTGAAGATAAATAGATATCTCATCAATTATAAAAGACAAATTAAAAATATAAGAGGATAAATGGATAAAGAGAAGATAAACGGACGAGATGAAGCAATCATATTTGGAGATAAGCAGGAATTTCATGTAAATTCGGAGTTCTAAATCAATTTAGACTCAGATTCAGACTAAACACATTTTAGTATTTTAATCATAACTTTCGCTATGAAAACTCAAATCTGATTATTCAAGATGATCCAGAAAGAAGACTTAAAAGGCTATAGTTCTTATATTGATTATTATTTTTAATTCTGTCATTTGATAAGTCATATTCAACAATCAACAAGCTGCAGACTAATTCAAAATTGAATTTTTACATAAAATCTGGATAAATCAAATCAAGTTTGGAGATAAGGGAAGGATTCAAATTCAGAAATAGCTTGCTTCCCAAGTAAGAGAAAGGATATTATCTTAATATCCAGAGTTCAAATTTAAGTTCTGAAGATATATCTCTATATGGGTGCACAACTTCTACCAAAAGTCTATCTACTATTTCTACTATAAATAGAGGGGCAGAGCCTAGGGAAAAGGGCATCACATCTTCTCAGCACAATTCTGGAGGGAGTTTTAGGGTTATGATTCTTCTTTGTTCATTGTAGTTTTTAATTTGAGAGAAAAAATTGTAAAGAGAAGAAGGAGTGGTTGTAATTAATGGTGACAGCTTCAATAAAGGTTCTTCTATTCTTTTCAATTTAGCTCTTTTTATTTTACTTGTTTCAAATACTTTATTTGCTGTTATTTGCTGCTTTATCCTTTTTTAATTATACCTTCTTTATAGCTTGGATTAGAAAAAGTTTTATGACAGATAAGAGAGGAAAAATTATCTTTAGAGTGACACTAGATATAATCTTCCTTAAAGATAGTTATATTGAGAGTGACAACCAATGGAACTATCTCACTACTCTTCATATTTACTCAACTTAATTTATCGCTTGCTTTCCTTTAGTTACTCCAAGGTATATTCTTTTTTCTTGTTTATTTTCTTTCTTTTTAACTTAGTAATCAAAATAACAAAACCATCTTCTTCTTTCACTTGGAATTCCTTTTAACTTAACTTACTTTTAACTATTTTTATTTATTTTATTTTAAAGCAAAGAAGATCTTTAACCGGTATAGTAACTTAGGAAGAAGACTTACACAACGCTTCCCATGCTATCCCTCCCTGTGGATCACGACCCGTTAGCCCTAGGCTATATGATAGCATTGAGAACCTAGCACTGTTTTAAAACTTCTATATTTTTTGTGCAGGTTTGGCTCAATCACTCAAAGATTGCAAAATTTCTCAAAAATTCATATCATATTAAATTTCACAAATCATATCCGAATATATCAAAATTCATATCAAATATCCAAATATCTTAAATATTCTCAAGAATTCTTTAAATTTCTGAAAATATCCAAATTCAAGTAAAAAAAATCATCCCAAACGCAATAATGCACGTGATACTCGACCTTGTCCATGTCATCGTCCTCACTCACGCCCACATGTAGGGGGTAGCCTAGGATGGTTCGGCCTCCTCGTCCTCCTCATCAGCTCCTCGACAACGTATGTGTCATCCATCAACGGGCTTGTCAGGCTCATCAACAGGTTGAGAAGGTCATTGCTTGTCTTGCATCGGTGTGTGTCGTCCATGTCACGTATAAACGTTGCAGGTCAGCTCACCACGTGGGCGTGCATATCAGCTCCTGCCAACCATCTTCCTGACAAAAGTGACCACCTTCTAGAGTATCAAGACTCTCTGAGTCCCGCCCATCAAACCTTATCTATCATGTTTCCACACAGATAAATGCATCAACCTGTATCATAAAATTTAAAAAATCATATCAATAAATCAAAATTTTTAATATTTATGAGAATTGTGTTGAGATATTATCAACTCCCGCTCATGTACAAAAGCAGGATGGTAACGTTCCGACACAATGACATGCTGAATAATCCAGCACTGGTGATCCCCTCAATACCAGCACATGTAGTGTGAGGGTACTATTGGAGAATATCTCTGGCTCTGAATCTCATTGGCTCAATCACCCCATCAGATAATGTAAGCATTGAGCTCCTGACTCCAGTCACAAACGACGCTTGCTTGCGCGCTCTATTCAGGCCACCTGCTCGAAGGCATCAAGAATGTGCTGCCTAAACTCGAATTGATGGAGGACTCGATCTAAAAGATGCATCTCCAAGATCTCGAAGAAGATCATTGGAGTCCTTGCCTTCCATATCTGAGAGCCCTCTCTACAGACGGTGGCAAAGTCCATAGTGTATCGGCAGTGTATGGCACTGAGATCACTGTCTTATGGCCCTGCGCATCTAGCTCGTTTTTGTATAATTGCAGTAGTCGATATAGATTATTGTCCCAGGTCATCTCGATATTCCATCTGCACCACGCCATACAATTAGAACAAAATAATATATTCAAATAGTTTTATTACTTAAATTGAGTATACTGAATTTGCCTACATCTAAGTGGTAGCTGACCACCCAGCTGAATTTGACGTCTGAGGGTGGACCGACCAACTGACAACTCTCCCCAAGACCATAACTGAGGAAACAAAATAAACACGTGTTAATCACTTATTTATACATAATTAACCTAATTGAAGCATAAATAAAGTATTTAACCCAGATTACCCTCAGGAGTATGTTGTGTCCCCGAAACTATGTAGTATGCTTCGTTGCAACTTTGTACAACTCCCTTTACAAAAATGCAAGCACAGCACCACCCCAGGACATGACACCACATACATAGAAGTCCTCCAATGGTGGTAACTATCTGAACGGTACCCTGTTCGTGGAGTAATTCGGAAACAGGGTAGTGTTGAGCATGTTGAGAATGTATCCACGTGCATGCTGCTGAGCCCACACATCTATCACTAAGTTCTCAGTGAACTGCTAGTGGAGCCACGTCAGCTTCAATGCTCCACCCTCAGAGCCTCACTCGGATGTGATTTCCTTTAAGTACCTTCTTTTATTAGCACAATTTCTTTCATTAAAAGGCTTTACCATCTCTATTTAAATGATAATTTAATGGATAGTTATACTAAATCATAAAGAGTATATTATTATTTTATAACTAGATTTAGTGCATCTTATTAAATGAACTTTCATAATTTTAACAAATAATAAAATTATGAAAATTCTTATTTAAATTGTTAAAATTTAAGTATGCACTCATCTTGTAATTTGCACTTAAAAAATTTATTTGCATCCTTAATCTTTATAAATAAGTTACAAATCAAAATTTTGTTATATATCTATATAACAAAATTATTTTGAAAGCTTCGCCAGTGCACAGTTCACTGCCTCTCCCAAGCCAGGATAAAGGAGCTGGGTTGTGGTAGGCATGTGACAACGTAAAATATTATCACATACTATGAACATAAACCATGAACTAAATTTTGTTGGGGCATTTTCTACTGAACGACGCGCTACATCAGAGCCCGGGTGTAGTGAAAAGTGGGCAAAGGTTGCTAGGTCATCATTCAGAAATGACGCGCCACATCAGCGCTCAGATGTGGTGTCAAATGAGTAAGGGTTCCCACACTTTTATGAGCGGGTGGGGTAAAGAAGTTAGCTCATGAATTTAGGATTAGGTTAGTATCATGGAATATAGGTTCTCTTACAGGTAGATTAGCAGAGTTAGTTGATGTTATGGTTAGACAAAATGTTAGTATTTTTTGTGTGCAGGAAACTAAGTGGGTAGGTGAAAAAGCTATAATATATAAAGCCTTAAGGCTATAGACTTTGGTATACTGGTAGAGATAGAATCATAATAGGGTCGGTGTGATCATAGATAAATAATTGTTTAAGGATGTAGTAGAGGTTAGGAGAAAGGGTGATAGAATTTTACTAATTAAACTTATTTTGGATAGGGAGATTTTTAATATTATCAGTGCCTGTGCACCACAAGTAGACTTGATAAGTCTAGTAAACATCAATTTTGACAGAATTTAGATGAGATTATGCAAGGCATACCCATTAGAGAAAAAACTTTCATAGGCGGTATCCTCAATGGACATGTAGGAACTAGTCGTTATGAGTTTGATAGTGTACATGGAAGATTTGATTTTGGAAAAGAAATGAACTAGGTAACTCGATTCTAGATTTTGCTTTGTCCTATGATTTGATCTTAGCGAATATTTGGTTTAAGAAGAGAGAGTCTCACTTGATCACTTTTAGAAGTGGATCAAGTGCGAGCCAAATAGATTTCTTTTTAAGTAGAAAAGTAGATAGAGGTTGTTGTATGGATTGTAAGGTAGTACTGGGTGAGAGTGTAGTAAAACCCAACAAAAACTCTAATTTTAAATGTCTGGATTAGAAGGAGATTAAAAAGACTAAACATAAGTTAGATCCTAAGATTAAGTGGTGGTGGCTAAAAGAAGATAACCAAGAAATTTTGTAGATCGAGTAGTACATGAAGCAGATTGAAAAGCCCAGATGATCCCAATACAATATGAAACAAAATTACTAGCTGCATTAAAAGAGTAGCTAAAGATGTACTTGATGAGTCACGGGGTGGTGCTCCACCATGTAAGGACGCATCATGGTGAAATGAAGTGGTAAAAGCTGCCATTAAGATCAAACGAGACTCTTACAGAGATTTGAAGAAAGATTGTGATGGAGTGAGTTTTGAAAGGTGGAAGCTAACCAAGAAGGAGGCTAAAAAGTTGCTCAGAATGTAAGAGTTAAAGTGTACAAAGAAGTGTATGAGAAGTTAGACACCAAAGAGGTTGAAAAGGATATATATGATTGCTCGAATAAGGGAGAGAAAGAATAGAGACTTATGTACTGTGAGGTGTGTCAAAGATGAAGATCAGAAGGTTTTAGTTGGAGATGAAAAAATCAAAGAAAGATGGAGAAAAATTTTGATAAATTATTCAATGGTAGTTCTACTCAAGATTTGAATGACCATACAATTCAGTATCAGGATATGGATCGTAATTATATGCACAGAATTAGCGAATCTGAAGTTAAAGAGCCTTGAAGAGAATGAATCAATGGAGATGCTGAGGAGAGGTAGGCGTGAAATAGCTGACAAACCTCTTTAACAAGATCTGTCTAACTAAAAAGATTTCAAATGAGTGGAGGAATAGTACCTTAGTACTTCTCTATAAGAACAAGGGTGATATTCAAAGTTGTTCAAACTATCATGGAATAAAACTCATGTGTCACACTATGAAGCTTTGGGAAAGGGTAATTAAACACAGGTTAAGGCAGAATGTTAAAATATCAGAGAACTGGTTTGGGTTCATGCCGGACGATCGACAACAGAGGCTATTCATTTGCTTCGTCAACTTATAAAGTGATTTCGAGAGAGGAAGAGAAATTTATATATGGTCTTTATTGATTTAGAAAAACGTGCCAAGAGAGGTATTATGGTGGACATTAGTGAAAAAGAGAGTCCCCATCAAATATATTGACATAATTAAGGACACGTACGATGGAGTAGTGACAAATATCAGAACTTGTGGGGGCATAATAAGTGATTTTTCTATCAAAATTGAATTGCATCAAGGATCTGCATGAGTCCATTTTTATGTACCATAGTGATGGATGAGCTTACTAGAGCTATTCAGGATAAGATACCTGAAAATCACCTAGAGGGGGGGTGAATAGGTGATGATGCTAATCAAAGGGCAATTTAAAAATTTAAAGTTACAACAATCACCAATCAAGAATCACAAGATGAATGCAAGCAATTAAGTATGACAATGAATATGATGAGCAATTAATAAGTGCAAGCAAAGTAGAGTAAGGAGTGTAAGAACAAGAAAAGTAAACCAATCGCAAACACAAGGATATGTTATCGAGGTTCGAGCACCCAGCTCTACTCCCCGCCTTCCCCAGAAGGATTCGACCACTTCCACTATCACAAAGATCTCAAATACAATGGAGTACCAAACTCCTACAATCTCAAGTACAAGTAATTCCTTGGTAGTCAAAAGACCACAAACTCTCTCTTTCAAATATCTCTTCCCTTACAAAGGTCCTTAGAGAATATTGAGTAGGAATGAAGCTCTTGTTGTAAGTGAAGAAAGAAAATTAAATCAGAGAGTATTTGAAAGCCCTTCAGAAAATCAGTGAGAAATTCAGCACAAAAACCAAGAAACAAGTCTCTTTTAAAAGCCTTAAACTTTGAATTTTCTAGCAAAAAATTGTTGTAACAAATCTCTCTCCAAACACCCCTATTTATAGGAGAGGGCTAGGGTTTAGGGATAAGATATAATTACTGATGTTTAGGAGGTAATTAACTCAAAATATATCCTTAAACGAATTTTAAAAACAAAAGACAAAAATAAACAGCTCACTTAAAATCTGCCCGTTACTGTTCAACGGACACATCGGTCGACTGGGCCGGTCGACCGGTAGTTCAAAAATCCGACCGTTATAGGCTAGCGGTCGACCGACCCGGCGACTGAGAAAACCTGTGAGCAAAAATAATATATCGGTCGACCGCCCCGGTCGACTGGCAGACATGCACACGGATACGTGCCATCTGCCAGAACCGCGGTCGACTGGTCCGGTCGACCGGACCAGACTGACACAGACTCGGTCGACTGCCCCGGTCGACCGGATCAGGTCAAAAATCAATTTTAGAAAAGAAAACAAAGAGGATTTTGATTTTAACAAAAATACTTTGAACAGGGAATAGTATAAAATATAAAGATGTATATGTAGGCAAAAACTTGTAGGCAAAATATTTTTGTATAATTTATAAGAAATTATTTTGGAATGAGCATGTGCGCAAAAGCGTGTGTGATAGAGCTTCAAACCTATCCACTATTCTTTAACATACTATAAACTGAAAAACAAATTACATGAAGACTTCTTGAGCTATCTTCAAGTCTTTGAGCCATCCAATGCCTTGCTAGTGCCTTCTCTTCTATGATCCTTCCTTGATGTGCAATTTGCCTTCCTTGCTTTGTGGAACTTAGAAGTTCTTGCAATAGCTAAGCGAATGGTCTCTAAACATGGTACAAAACCTGAAACTCATCTTAACAAACTTGTTAGTACCAAATAGCTCATATTTGGTTTGTCATCATCAAAACCAAAAACAAATGGAGAGTGTAACCTTTTGGGCCAACAATCTCCCCCTTTTTGATGATGACAAAACAAATAGGCTATAAACAAAAATATAGGGGAGGAGAAAACTCCCCCTCAAATTGTGCTATATATTTAAACTCAAAACAACTCAAAACACAAGAATTCATAGAAAACATAAAAACATGTTCTTGATATCAAATGAAACCAAATTGAAACAATGCCAATAGAACACAAAATACAAGAGTTCTCAATTTCATAAAACACAAAACTCATAAAACCAAAACAAATGAATTCATATGGAACCAAGACCAAATGGACTTATTTTTGTCCATGTAAACTTATTCTCCCCCTTTTTGTCATACATCAAAAAGGGTTATGAAAAACATGTTTATTCAATAATACAAACATTAAGTTCTCCACAAATAAACGAAAATCTAGCAAAATCAAGAGGTTTAGTGAAAATATTGGCTAGTTGTAAATCCGTGGAAACATAATCAATATCTATATCACCTTTCTCAAAATGATCTCTAAGAAAGTGATATCTAATCTCAATGTGCTTGGTCTTACTATGTTGATTTGCATTTTTGGTCATGTGTATAGTACTAGTATTATCACAAAATATTTTTATATGATCAAAATGCAAATCAAAATCAAGGAGAGTATGTTTCATCCAAAGGACTTGTGCACAACAAGCCCCCGCGGCAACATACTCCGCCTCGGCGGTTGAGAGAGCTACGGAATTTTGTTTCCTAGAGGACCATGAAACAAGACAATTACCAAGAAATTGACATGTCCCACTAGTACTCTTTCTATCTACTCTACAACCGCATAGTCGGCATCCGAATAGCTAGTCATTGAAAAATCTCTAGTTTTCGGATACCAAAGACCCATTCCAATAGTGCCCTTAATATAACGAATAATGCGTTTTACCGCAATAAGATGAGACTCTTTAGGACACGATTGAAATCTAGCACAAAGACACACACTAAACATGATATCCGGCCTACTTGCCGTCAAATATAAAAGACTTCCTATCATGCTTCTATATAATTTAATATCAACATTTTACCTTGTTCGTCCTTATCAAGCTTGGTTGTAGTTGCCATTGGAGTGTTGCAAGCCTTTGATCCTTCAAGCCCAAACTTCTTTACTAGCTCCTTTGCGTACTTGGCTTGGTTAATGAAGGTTCCGTCTTGCAATTGCTTGATTTGGAGTCCAAGGAAGAAATTGAGCTCACCCATGGAAGACATTTCAAATTCTAGTTGCATTACCTTCTCAAAATCCTTGCATAAAAGCTCATTAGTAGATCTAAAAATTATTTCATCAACATAAATTTGCACAATTAAAATATCATTATCAACATGCTTAGTAAAAAGAGTTGTGTCTACTTTGCCTTTAATAAAATCATTTGAAATGAGAAAACTAGAAAGTCTTTCATACCAAGCTCTTGGAGCTTGTTTCAATCCATACAAAACTTTATCAAGTTTAAAAACAAAATCGGGATGAACATGATCAATAAAACCGGGAGGTTGAGAAACATAAACTTCTTCATTTATAAAACCATTCAAAAATGCACTTTTCACATCCATTTGAAAAAGTTTAAAATTTTTAAAACATGCAAAAGCTAGTGTCATCCGTATGGCTTCAAGCCGTGCTACGGGTGCAAAGGTCTCCTCAAAGTCAATTCCCTCAACTTGAGTGTAACCTTGGGCCACTAACCTAGCTTTATTCCTAATGACATTTCCGGACTCATCCATCTTGTTTCTAAAGATCCACTTAGTACCAATTATTGGTCTATCGTGGGGCTTAGGAACAAGGTGCCAAACTTGGTTGCGCTCAAATTGATTGAGTTCCTCTTGCATGGCAAGCAACCAATATGGGTCCGTCTCGGCTTCGAGAATGCCTTTGGGTTCAAAATGGAGATGAAAGCAAAGTTACCACATAGGTCATGGAGTTTGGAGCGCGTTGTGACTCCTTTAGATGCATCACCCAAGATGAGCTCCTTAGGATGATTTGTAGCGTATCTCCAAGCTTTAGGAAGCGGTTGAGTGCTTTCCTCCTTATCCTCTTGAACTTCACCAATAGGGTCTAGCTTTTCTTCTTGAGCGGGTGAGTCCTTCAAGGATAGTCTCTCCATGTCTTCACCTAATGGTTCAATCTCTACAACATTCTCAACAACCACATTAGATTCTTCAAACTTAACATGCATGGATTCTTCAATGGTTTGAGAAGATCTAATGAAAACTCTATATGCTTTGCTAGTAGAGGAATATCCAACAAAGATAGCCTCATAAGCCTTAGCATCAAATTTACCCAAATTATCCTTAGTATTCAAAACAAAACACTTGCATCCAAAAACTTTAAAATATGCAACATTTGGTTTTCTAGAATGATACATTTCAAAAGAAGTTTTTGAAGAATTTTTGCATAAATAAATACGATTCGATATATAGCATGCGGTGTTTACGGCCTCGGCCCATAAGTATTGAGGGAGGTCATACTCACTTATCATTGTCCTAGCCATCTCTTGAAGTGTTCTATTTTTCCTTTCTACAACTCCATTTTATTGTGGAGTTCTAGGACAAGACATTTCATGCTTAATTCCCTTTTCATCACAATAAGTCATGAAGAGTTGGTTAATAAACTCACCACCTCTATCACTCCTTATTCTTAAAATCGGAAAACCCTTTTCTTTTCAACTCTTTTTCGAAAAATCTTAAAATGAGAAAAAGTTTGATATTTATGTTGCAAAAAGAAAACCCAAGTAAAACGGGAGAAATCATCAACCAAAACAAATGCAAATCTACTTCCATTTAAACTTTTAGTTTTAGTTGGTCCAAAAAGATCCATATGAATTAATTCTAAAGGCCTAGTTGACATGATATCCTTGATTGGTTTAAAGGAAGACTTGGTTTGTTCCCAAGTTGGCACGCACCACAAATGCGGTCTTTCTCAAAATTCAAGCAAGGTATACCCTTCACCAATTCCTTTGAATTAATCCTAGAAATATGGTCAAAAGATGCATGTCCTAATCTTCTATGCCAAAGCCAAGAATTTTCATCAAAAGCATTCAAGCATTTAGTAGAACAATCTAAATTAAGCATGTCAATGATATAAACATTATTATCACGAAAACCGGTAAGAATACAATCATTAGATTTAACATCAAAAATCTTGCAAGAAGTGTCATCAAAAACAACTTTAAGTCCACGGTCACAAAGTTGACTAATGCTAAGCAAATTATGTTTTAAACCATCTACTAAAACAACATTCTCAATAGTAGGAGATGCACCAATTTGAATGTTACCTATACCGATGATAGTTCCTTTGGAGTCATCCCGAAGGTGACGGTGCCACCTTCCATGTACCTTGATAGGGTTGTGAAGTTGTTGATGTCCCATGTCATGTGTCTTGAACAACCACTATCAAGGTACCACCGCTCCCTACGTCTTGGAGCTTTGGTGCGTACCTACATCAAATAATTTAAGAGTTGATTTTGGTACCCACATTTTCTTGGGTCCTCTAGGGTTAGTGTCATAAACCCAAACAAGATTATTTGTTCTATTTAGTTGATCATAACAAAACTTAGCTAAATGTTCATTTTTACCACAATATGTGCATCTATATATTCTACCATATTTAAAAGCATAATGGGTGTGTGATTTGTGAGCATGAGCATTGTGAGCATGAGCAGAGAGGTGTTAGCATGAGAATTTTTATCTTGTGAAATTTTAGCATGAGTAGTGTGCTTTTTAGAAAACATGTCCTCAAGTTTCTTAGTATTGAAAGCACAATCATTTAAAACTTTTTCAAAATCATTCATTTTGGATTTAAAAGAAGAAATTTCTTTTTCATCAATAATAGGAGATTTTGCCTTACAAGTACTCTTGTAGGCACAAAATTCTTTTTGCATGGAAATGAAATTAGAAGAAATATCATCTTTTTCTTTAGAAACAATGGCGAGTTGATTCTTAAGAAAAACAACTTCTTTTTGTAATTTTAAGCATTCAAGTTTCTTATTATCATAAGTTTCAGAAAGTTCTACAAAGGCATATACTAGAACTTCCTTACTTAGTTCATCATCTTCATCATCAAGGGATTGAGGGGTTACCTTAGGTGTGTTTGCCATGAAACACATATTAGCTTGATCCACCTCCTCTTCGGACTCGCTTTCCGAATCCCATGTTGCTTTGTATGCTTTCTTTTCCTCCGGCTTCTTTGGCTTGAAGGAGGAAGTCATCTTCTTCTTGAACTCCGGACAATCCGCCATGATATGTCCGGGTTTGCGGCAATTATAGCAAATGATCTTCCGCTCCTCTTTGCCTTCGAATTTTCTCCGGAAGTTGAACTTGTTCTTTCGGTACAACCTCTTGACATTCCGCACAAGTAGAGTTAGCTCCTCATCTTCTTCTTCGTCTTCATCATCGTCATCATTGGTGGATGAAGTCTTGAAGGTTACGGATTTCTTCTTTGAAGTAGTGGCTTCTTCTCTTGCCTTCTTCTCCATCTCATGGGTCTTTAGGTTCCCAATGAGACTAATGATGTCCATCTCGTCCTTGTCGTTCAACTCCTTTAAGGTGGTGGCCTTGATCTCCCATGAAGAAGAAGCGCCCGAATCACTTTCCGCACCTTTTGATCGTTGGAGATGTCATCACCTAATGAAGAAAGACCATTAGTGATTTTAGTGAAACGAGTAATCATACTATCAATAGATTCTTCATCAAGCATTTGAATGACTCATATTGGGACCTCAAGAGATCTATTTTAGCTTTCTTGACTTGTGAAGTCCTTTCGTGTGTGACCAATAAATGTTGTCAAATCTCATAGGCGGATTGGCAATGAATTACCCGTGTAAGGTCATCCTCATTCAAGGCGGTTAATAGGGAGTTTTGGGCTTTGGAGTTAGCCTTATATTCTCTAAAGTTGAAGTCGGTCCAAGTGCTCTCATCACTATCGGGTGCTACATAGGGTTTAGTCAAGGACTTGGCCACTAAGCTACCCAAATATTGCAAAAATTTAGTCATCCTAACCTTCCAAATTGGAAAATTAAGTCCATCAAATTTAGGAGGGGTTTTGATGTTATCGGCCATGTTTACTAGTGATGAATGAATGAATGAATGAATGTTGATTAGCAAATATTAAGGATCTCTCTATGGATGTTAAGCCAAACCTAGAGTCCAAGCTCTGATACCAATTGAAAATCACCTAGAGGGGGGGTGAATAGGTGATGATGCTAATCAAAGGGCAATTTAAAAATTTAAAGCTACAACAATCACCAATCAAGAATCACAAGATGAATGCAAGCAATTAAGTATGACAATGAATATGATGAGCAATTAATAAGTGCAAGCAAAGTAGAGTAAGGAGTGTAAGAACAAGAAAAGTAAACCAATCGCAAACACAAGGATATGTTATCGAGGTTCGAGCACCCAGCTCTACTCCCCGCCTTCCCCAGAAGGATTCCGACCACTTCCACTATCACAAAGATCTCAAATACAATGGAGTACCCAACTCCTATCTCAAGTACAAGTAATTTCCTTGGTAGTCAAAAGACCACAAACTCTCTCTTTCAAATATCTCTTCCCTTACAAAGGTCCTTAGAGAATATTGAGTAGGAATGAAGCTCTTGTTGTAAGTGAAGAAAGAAAATAAATCAGAGAGTATTTGAAAGCCCTTCAGAAAATCAGTGAGAAATTCAGCACAAAAACCAAGAAACAAGTCTCTTTTGAAAGCCTTAAACTTTTGAATTTTCTAGCAAAAATTGTTGTAACAAATCTCTCTCCAAACACCCCTATTTATAGGAGAGGGCTAGGGTTTAGGGATAAGATATAATTACTGATGTTTAGGAGGTAATTAACTCAAAATATATCCTTAAACGAATTTTTAAAAACAAAAGACAAAAATAAACAGCTCACTTAAAATCTGCCCGTTACTGTTCAACGGACACATCGGTCGACTGGGCCGGTCGACCGGTAGTTCAAAAATCCGACCGTTATAGGCTAGCGGTCGACCGACCCGGTCGACTGAGAAAACCTGTGAGCAAAAATAATATATCGGTCGACCGCCCCGGTCGACTGGCAGACATGTACACAGATACGTGCATCTGCCAGAACCGCGGTCGACTGGTCCGGTCGACCGGACCAGACTGACACAGACTCGGTCGACTGCCCCGGTCGACCGGATCAGGTCAAAAATCAATTTTAGAAAAGAAAACAAAGAGGATTTTGATTTTAACAAAAATACTTTTGAACAGGGAATAGTATAAAATATAAAGATGTATCTGTAGGCAAAAACTTGTAGGCAAAATATTTTTGTATAATTTATAAGAAATTATTTTGGAATGAGCATGTGCGCAAAAGCGTGTGTGATAGAGCTTCAAACCTATCCACTATTCTTTAACATACTATAAACTGAAAAACAAATTACATGAAGACTTCTTAAGCTATCTTCAAGTCTTTGAGCCATCCAATGCCTTGCTAGTGCCTTCTCTTCTATGATCCTTCCTTGATGTGCAATTTGCCTTCCTTACTTTGTGGAACTTAGAAGTTCTTGCAATAGCTAAGCGAATGGTCTCTAAACATGGTACAAAACCTGAAACTCATCTTAACAAACTTGTTAGTACCAAATAGCTTATATTTGGTTTGTCATCATCAAAACGAAAAACAAATGGAGAGTGTAACCTTTGGGCCAACAATACCGTGGTGTATGCTATTTGCTAATGATATTGTCCTAGTCGATGAGATGAGAGCTGGGGTAAATGCCAAATTGGAGCTATGGAGGCAACTCTAGAATCTCGAGGTTTTAGATTAAGTAGGGCCAAAAACAGAGTATATGGAGTATAAATTCAGTAAACAGGAAATTTGAGATTATAGTATTATGAGACTAGATGGACAAGAAATATCGATGAGCAGTCATTTTAAGTACTTGGATTCTATTATCTAAAAGGATGGGGAGATCAATTGTGATGTCAACCATAAGATCCAAGCCGGCTGGTTGAAATGGAGAAGCGCAACAGGAGTTTTATGTGATGATAACATTCTGTTATGGCTAAAGGGAAAGTTTATAGGACTGCTATTAGGCCAGATTTGTTATATAGCACATAATGTTGGGCTATAAAGAGATATCATACTCAGAAGATGAGTATAGTAGAGATGCGCATGCTTTATTGGATGTGTGTTGACACGAGGAGAGATAAGGTGAGAAATGAGGATATTCATACGAAGATAGGCATAGCCCATATAGAAGAGAAGATGAGAGAAAACCGCTTATGATGGTTTGATCATGTGCGACGTAGGCCTACAGATGCGCCAATCCGGCGAGTAGAGCGTGTCAAATTAGAGCAGTTAAAAGAGCGCAGGGGAGACTGAAGAAAACATGGATGGAGGTAATACGACAAGATATAGAGGCTAAAGGTCATAGTAAGGCATATTGCTCGATAAGAATGAGTGGAGAAAGGTGATTCACGTGCCCGATCCGACGTAATTCTCTTTTTGTTCAAGTAGCCTACCCTAAATACTTGGGACAAATGGCTTAGTTGTTGTTATATTAAAATCATTTTGAAACTTTGAGTGCATGATTCTTTTGACTAAGTTTTAAAATTCGTTTTCATAGTCTTGCACAAATGAAAATCTTCAAGTTCTTCTGTAAATATTTTACTTCATAAAGTAAGGACATTACTTTGAATATTCATAAATTGTATACATATCTAAAGATTTAAAGGTTCTTTGACTAAGAGAGTGATTACATGATTATATCTTGAAGATCTTAAGTATAACATTTTCAAAGATAAAGTTTTATTTGCAAAAACATGAACAAGTTGCATGTATAGAGGGAAATAAATATATTCTCATTACTAAATTAAGGCTATAGTAATTTGCCCAAAGATGAAAATTCATATATGATACTAATAAGAAATTACATGGCGAGCAAATTAGGAATCCTTGTTGCCCAGTAAGAAGCCACTTTGCAGTCATTTTATGTATTTATAAATTTCAATCTTTCACATCATTATTTCAAAAAGCAAAATGGATAATAAAGAATTTTCTCTCAAGAACATATTCAGTTTATAGCGTACTAGAAATTTTGATATTTCAATTTTGATCATTTTTATCAATTCTATGCGTAAACTAAAATATTATTTGTTGACATATTAAAATGAAAGAACGTTTTCATGCATATATATATATATATATAATATATATATATATATATATATATATATATTATATATATATGGGTTACTGTACCTCAGCCGATAGCTGAGAGAGTTTCTCAGCCGGCATGACGTGGCTTCATATTAGCCATAGAGAAGTCAAAAATTTAGGCGGTAAAAGAAGACCGTCAACCACTTTTTGTTACCCAATGACTAAAATACCCTCAGTTTCACATTTAACCTGGCTACAACTGTCCCTCCACTAAAAAATTACAGATCTGAAAATTTTGAGTATTTTCAAACAAAAAAATTACAGATCTTGATTACTAAATTTTAGAAAAATAAATTATTTTAAAAGCAACCATGGTCACATTAATGTTCGAGTTTTTTTAAAGATGTTTTAATCACAATAAAAATCTATTACTGTGATTTGAAACAGTTTATTTTATTTTATATTTTTATTTTCTGAAACTGCAATCGAAGTCGCAGTTTCTGAAAAGAAAAATTTGGATTTAAATTTTTAATATCATTTTCACTTTTTAGATTTATTTTTATTTTACATTGCGACCTTTGGTCGCAGTGTCGCAGCCTTTTTTTTATTTTTTCGATTAGGGTCGCAGTATTTTTTGACCTTGCTAAGCTAAATAGGATACTACAACCGTGGTCGCAGTCTTATGAAATAAGAGTCGAGTCAATTGAAGCAGTGACAATAATCTCGTAAGTTAATTAATTAAGATGATTAGAAGATTGCGACTTCGGTTGCAGTCTTATGTAACAGTAATCTCTTTGAGAATGTTTTTGTTTGATAACAATGCGACCTTGTCATAATATTTTTTTATTAAATAATCTAAATAGAATATTGCGACCATGGTCGCATTCTTATGAAACAAGAGACATAGTCAATTGAAGCAGTGAACAAGGTCTCAAAAGTTAAGTAATTAAGATGGTTAGAAGACTGCGACCGAAGACTGCGACATTGGTCGAAGTCTTATATAATAGTAGCCTTTTTGAAAAGTTTGTTTGATAATGTTGCGACCTTAGTCGTAGTATTATATAACTTAATTTTCATTTTTGCGACCAAAGTCGTAGTCTTTTTATTAATAAATTTTAATTGGACTGCAACTTTTGGTCACATTATAATAATAAATTGTCAGATAAAATTGAATTCTGTGATCATAGTCGTAGTATGAAATTTCATCTTCAAATCATTTGTTTTGCAAGACAGCGACCAAGATCTGACAGCGTAAGGAAACACAGAGAGATAGACATATAAAAGGGGAGAAAAAATAATAATAAAGAATATAAAACTAATACATTATTCTAAGAAAAGACAAACGATAGGGGCTTTTAGTAATTTCAATTATTTTCAAAAGTGGGACGTCATTTTAGATTGTCCAATTTATGTGGCTCATAATATGCCACGTCACCGCAGGCTGAGAGGGACTCTCAGCTGTCGGCTGGTATACATATTTCTGATATATATATATATATATTTTCTCCCAAAAGGGGGCTCCACATAAAATGACAGATTATTCTTGCATTAAAATTAAACGATCTTAAACTAAAATATCACCAATTGCTTTAAATCCATTTTGATAACGAATATCAGGAGCTAAAGTATATGATTATGAAAAGTCAACATCTGACTATCACTACTTGAAATTGAAAGCTATTAAGCTATAATATGACCTGGACCTTTATATATATATTATATATATATATATATATATATAATTATATATATATATATATATATATATATATATATAGAGAGAGAGAGAGAGAGAGAAATATATATCAGCCCGCGGGCTGAGAGTACTCTCTCAGCCTGCGGTGACGTGGCTCAATTTGTCACCTCACTAACTTGCGGCCCGCTTATAGGGAGAAGTTAAATACCAAGTACCCCTTATGAAAAGCTACTTTTTCTTTAACTTTCCTTATTGTTTATTATTTTTTTGCCCAAAAGGCAATTTTTGGAGCGCACGTTGTCAGACTTGTTTATTATTATTATTTTCCCCTTTCTTTTTGCCGCTCTTTATATGATTTAGGTTATTGATTATAAATTATTTTTTCCCCCTATTTCCTTACCTCTCTTTGTCAGATCTATGTTCTCCTATATAGTTTATTTTTTTGTGTATATACTTGGTCGCAATGTTGTTATTGATAAAGAGGGCCAGCATCTAGGGTCGCAGTACAATGAATGCGACTTAGGTCGCAGTACGTTAGGTAGGTGTTTCCTTTATATTGACACGCATAGCGACCAAGGTCGCAGTGTTGTTGTTGATTAATACTAAAGACCAGCAACTGCGACCAAGGTCGCAGTGTATTTTATAGGTCGCAGTACGTTAGGTAGGTGTTTCCTTATATTGACACGCATAGCGACCAAGATCGCAGTGTTGTTGTTGATTAATACTAAAGACCAGCAACTGCGATCAAGGTCGCAGTGTATTTTATTAAGACTCGGCTAACAACTGCGATCAAAGTCATATATATTTAAAAAAAAAGTATGACTGCTTTAATTTAAAAAAAGTCATATATATCCTTCATTTTAAAATTAACCTTAGAAAACAGATTCATATATATTTAAAAAAAACAAAATACAATTTTTAAACTTCTAATCCTCGTCATCACCATCGTAATCAGATTCGTCGTCAAGAGTATGACTGCTTTCGTCTTCCGTATCGCTTTCCGTCCCTTCCTCCTCTTCAGCGACAATCTCCTCTTCGCTTTCTTCCTCTTCATGTTTGTATTTTGGTTCATCAATGAACTCCCAGAACGGGTCGTCTGTATCAAGCTCATCCTCTGACCCGTAGCGAGGCATATCTTCAGAACTATACATCCAATCATCATTAGATGATTGGCTTCTTTCCGGTGAAGACGGTGGAGAAGACATTTTTTGAGTCTATTTTCGAACAGTGAGAGTAACGAGTTTGAGCAAAAATAATTTAGTATGTTGTAATCCTTTGCTGATGACCTTTATATATTTTTAATCCAGAATTCCAAAGGGTTTAAGCTCTCAAACCACGTGAATATCTCCCAAACTTATTTTCTACCTTTTTCCAAAAATTGTGTATACTTCCTAGGTGACTGTTCAGTTATCCAAAACAGTTTAAAAGTTAATACACTATAACTTTAAATTACTTTGAACTCCAAAACAGTACATTATTGCGACCATAGTCACATTGGGAACTGATAAATAATTAACTGCGACCATAAATTGTCAACCGTTAGCCATCAAATACTGTCCTTCGTATAATTTCTGAATGTTTGTCCGATCCTCCTATGAACAATTAAATTGGTGTTTACATATATTATGCGACCATGGACTGGGACTATGATCGCAGTACCGCGACTATGATCGCAGTACTTAACGAGAGTGATAGTATAATCACAGTTTACGTATTATTTATATTTTTTGTTCTTTATTTTGTGAATGTTGTCTGATCCTCCTAGGAACAATTAAATTGTTTTTACATATATTATGCGACCATAGACTGCGACTATGATCGCAGTACCGCGACTATGGTCGCAGTATTTAACGAGAGCGATAGTATAATCACAGTTTATGTATATTTTATATTCTTTTTGTTCTTTATTTTTGACTGTTGTCTGAATAAGGACTGATTCTATAGTCGCAGTTCACCGTATCTTTTGTCTCAGCCGCCTATAACGTATGAATTATTTTTAATTATTGCATCCGTAGTAGGACTGCGACTATGGTCGCAGTGTTTAAGAGCAGCAGTCGCAGTTTAGATATGTAATTAAAAGAGCTTATAAGTTAATATAGTGAGAAAGAGACCTTGCAAAAAAATAGAATTAAAAGCTTTTAAAAGAAGACAAAATATAATTGAATATCAGAAGATTAGGAAATCTTAATCTTCGTCATTATCACCATCATAAGCAGATTCATCGTCTTCATTCTTCTGCTCTTCGTCTTCATCACTTATTTCCTCATCATCTTGCTGTTTTTGAGGTTTTTTTTGTTTCACCGATGAACTCTCAGAATGGATCGTCTCTATCAAGCTCTTCGTCTAACCCATTGCTAGGAAGCGAGCCTACAGCATCAGAGAACATGCTTTCATCAAGCATGTCTCCGTCAAGTGGCAGAGGAATAATGTCTTCTTCACTAACCCACATGAAAACTTCATTATCATCATGAATAGGAGGATCAGTTAATACATTATTTGATGTAGTGAGATAGTCAAAAGGAGTGAAGTCCAGACTGGTATCAGATTCACTAGATATTCCTGAAGACAAAGGACCGGTGGGGGAACGATTGAAGTTGAAATCTAAGTGTTCAGAGGAAGAAGATGGGGAAGACATGATTCAAGAATGAATTTTTTTGGAAGTTTTTGAAATCAAATTGAAAAGGAAGAGCAAAAAATAGTTTTTAGGTATGAGATAATATATTAGTAACAAGCATTATATAAAGGTCAATATTGTGGAAGAACATGAATAGTAATAATAATTGTTACAGGTGATGGTTGAGTATGATAAGAAGTGATAAAAAAATAAATATTTAATTGAAGATTTATTGCGGGATATTCCGAAGAGTTCTTTTTCTCTCCAGAGGTTTAATACATGAAGTACAAATTAACTTTTTATAGAATTGTTTGCCTATACCTTTAGATTACGTATGGTGCACATCTTTCCTTTCTCGAGATTAACATTAGTGCATCTCTTTTTTTTAGACTGTTGTTGTATCACGGTAGAAAGAATATTAATTACTTCATTTAATTCAGTGTAATTAATATAATAATTTTTATAAGATTTGATATACGCGAATTGATCTCAGGGTCGCATGTCTAATCCACCCTAGTCGCATATTAAAAATCTTTTACATAAGGCATGGGAAAGAAGATTGCGACTTTGGTCGCAGTACTGAAGAAGGTCGCATTGTTGTACGATAGAATGCGACTAGGGTCGCAGATGTTATATAAAGAAGTTTTATTATACAACGACTGCGACTAGTGATTGCGACTGTATCGCAGTTGTCATATAAAATTGAAATTATATTGTATTAGGTCGCATAAAAACATTTTGTTATAGTATGAGTGCGACAAGTGACTGCGACTGTGTCGCAGTTGTTATATTGTATTAAGTCTGTGACCATGGCATGTTTTTTAAATTTTCAATGCTCCTGCTTATTTTACATTATATTGATCCAATTTTTTTAATTATATTTTCGATGTATTAAAATTACTAATTTTATAACTGTAGATATATTCAACTGAAATTTTGTTTGTTCATGACTTTATTCTACTTTAAAATTAAAAAAGGGGTATTTTTGTCAATTTGTTTCACGATTGTTTAGGCGGGATTTTTTTGATTTTTTTGATTTTTTTGGCGCCAACACACTGCGGCCGATGTGTGGCATATATTCAGCCACGTCCCGCCGGCTGAGAAACTCTCTCAGCCTGCAGGCTGAGGTACAGTAACCCCATATATATACATACATATACATATATATATATATATATATATATATATATATATATATATATATATATATATATCATTTTGATAGGGGTCTTTTTAGGAGTTTGGTCCTATATACATCAAAGGAGATGGGGTTAAGCCCAAAGATGAACTAACTGAAATTAAAAACCCAACCTTTTTGATTGGCAAACTATTCCAATGAAAAATATTCAATGTAGTAAAACAAGCTGAACTGGTGACACTTGTATGAAGCATCGATCCAGATATATTATATCTTATTTGTAACATGTGTAGCTACTACCCTTTCTCTATGATGACGATGCTCTTAAGATACAGCTGGCTGGATGAGTTTTAACTCTTAACAAGTGCAATACATGAATTGTAAAAGGTATAATATCCAACTGTAGTACACTTGGAGGACTTACCTACGTGAGAGGAACAGTGATGGCAGCGGTTGGGGCATGGCTGACCACTAAAAACTCTAATGAGTCGCTTATTGTGAGCATGACCATTAACGCTCAACTTACTCATTCAATAGATGAGGATGTACTGTGTGTGTCTTTTGCTAATTCTGATAAAGAAGGCTAGTTAAGTTTAGCTACTATGTCTCTCAGATTAAATGGAATTCACTAAGCGTGATTAAGGCCGCAAGCCACCTATCCTGAATTCAAAGTATGAAGTTGCCTAACATTAGTTTATCCCTAATCTACTCTAATCACCATCTCTTCTCAGATCCCCTTGCCACTGCCCCTCTCTTCCATCTCCATCCTCACAACCGCAAACACACCACTACCGTCATCTCCACAGCCAAGCTCCATGACCCCATGGCCAGGCTGCCGCCACCAACACACCCCCGCACGCCATAGCCTCTGTTGGCCTAAAAGCCATTAGCCCTACTTTTGATGATAACAAAACATATGTAGTTATGTTTTTAACAATTTTGTTTAACAAAGTTTCAAGTTAACTATTTGTTGCATTTCAGCTCCATCACAAGACTCACACATTTGAAAGTCAAGGAGATGTAGATCCTAGAGTCTAAGCACATAGAAGAGTTTAAGGATCAAGTATACTAGAGAAGACTATATCAAGATTTGTATTTTTACCTTTTGTATTTTAGATAGGATTTATAATCGTTTATTAAAACCAAGATGATATAGGCTGATAGCTTTTGGGATTGAGACACACACAAACATATTTCATGCTACTATGTGTTTTTAAAAAGAGTTCATAACTATTCACTTTATCATTTTCAAAATCGAGTTTTGGAAAAATGAGTTTCGAAAAAAATCAGTTTTTGATTTATAAAAGTGTTTTTACAAAATATGGTTCTAACTTTGTTTTGTGTTAATCCATGATCACACACTAGTTCTACAAGTCCCTAGAACTCTATTTTGTGTTTAAAGATCAACGGTTATTTTGTCGGAAAAAGAATGGTTTCAAAAAGATTTCTATACCTTGCTTTTGGCCTATTGTCGGTCGACCGACCGGTCGACCGTAGGCAGAGCAAAATTGCTCTGTCGGTCGACCGAGCAGTCAACTGACATGCACCAAAGTGCATTTGTGCACTTTGATCGACCAGGCGGTCGACTGACTGCAAGAGTTTTGCTCTCGTTTGGGTCTGGTCAACCGCTCCGATCGACCGACAGAGAGTTTAGCTCTCGGTTGGGAACAACGGTCTACCGCCATCTCCAACAGTCGAAAATCCGACCGTGGGTGGTCGACCGACAGAAGAATTTTCTTCTGTGTTTTTTCCCAACGACTATATTCTGTTTATTTTTTTCTGCGTCTTTTCCCAACGGCTCTTTTAGGTTTTTTACTCATGTTTTCATCTCCTATAATAGTGGGACTGTTGAAAAACTCAACAACAAGATTTCTAAAGTTTAGATCAAGTTTTTACAAGTTTACATCAAGATTTAGCCTTTTCTTAAAAGATTTCTTTTTGAGCCAAAATTCAACATTCTTGATTTTTAGCTTGAGCCTTCCTTCTACATCTCTACAAGCTATTTTCTCTACACAATCCTAAAAAGTTTCACCTTCTCATCTTGGTTATAGAATTGTGCTTGTGAGCAATTGTGATCACGTGAAGATCACTGATTTTCTTCTATTGAGAAGTTGTACAGGTTACGACCTCAATTGAGCTAGTAAGCTTCGTGTTGGTGTTGTAGAACCGCTAGAGAGGACTTGTGAGTCCATTGAGTTCTAGTGAGAACTTGTAATGATTGAATATCTAGTGAGATCAGTTATAGTGAAAATCCTTCATAGTGTTGAAGGTGGGGATGTAGAGCAGTGGCTCGACTCTCGAAATAAATCATCGTGCTTGCGATTGCGTACTCTTTCTCTCTTCACTCTACCCTCTCTTTAATTACTTGCACTCTTATATTGTTTACTTATTTGCAAGTATTTCTTAAGTTACGATTTGTATTTGCTAGGTTGCTAGCAAGTAAATTTTGATTCCATATTTTTGCCATTTAGTATGGTCATCACCTATACACCCCCTCTAGGTGATTTACAATTGATTTCAGAGCCTAACCCTAGTTTTGGTTTAACCACCTTAGGGAGATCCTTTCATTTGGCTATATTTATTTGTTACATTTGTTATTTGTTTGTGCACTTATACTTATTTTCATGGTATCACATGACTTCTCTAGCATCAAGTCCCCACCCAAATTTGATGGGTTGAACTTCCCCATTTGAAAGGTCAAAATGAACCTATTCCTTAAGTTCCTAAGAGTTAGAGTTGCCTATCAAAGAATTGATGAACCTCACGATGATGAGGATACATGGTCCGAAGCAACCGCTAAGGATTATGAGGCCAATGCTAAAGCCCAATATGTACTTACACTAGCATTAAATGATGATGATCTTTCTCGTATAATTAATTGCAAATCCGCTTATGAGGTTTGGAATGATCTTATCATTACTCATGTGGGGACGTCGCAAGTCAAGATCTAAAGTTGACTTGCTCCGTTCTCAATATGAGAATTTTTATATGCTTGAAAATGAAAGTATCGATTAGATACTTACTCAGTTCACCAAGATCACATATGGTTATCTTCTTTTTGGTGACACCATTGACAATGACTAAAAAATTCGGAAGGTCATTAGATCTCTTCTCAAAGCTTGGGAAGTCAAGGTAGCAACTCTCAAGGAGCTCAATGATAGAGAGAAGACGGACTTCTGGCTTCATTAGAAATCTCAAAACCCATGAGATGAAAATTAACGTATGAGAAGAAAGGGCTGTTGGCCCGGAGGCTTTCCTCTCTAGTTTTGATGATGATTAAGTCATGTAGTTATGTGTACTAATAATCTTGTGATTTTAGTTTCAGATCATTAGCAAGATATTAGTTAGTGATTGCTTCAAAAAGAGGAGTTTGGAAGCCTTCACTTGGTGATTCCCGAGCCGAGCGTCAAGATCATACATAACCTTACTCGTTGAATCACGGAGTTTGGATCGGGTCGACTTGAAGATGAAGATCATCAAGAAGACTTAGGTATCCTAGTTTAGTTTAGTGTGTTTAGATCCATTAAAAAGCTTAGAATAGTTGATATGCTCAAGTGCACAATGCACACAAGTTTTATGTTTGGATTTGATTTTCATGAATAGATTGATCAAAACAAGTTTACTTTGTTTTCATATATATTAGATGTGCTCTATATATACATACATGCTTACATGACTTATATAAACTTATTTTGATATGCCTATTCATGAGTTTTAGGAAAAATCAGAATTCCTATTGAAAAATTCAAGTTTGATAAAATAAAAGTTTTGGTTTTTGATAAAAATGATAAGACACAAAAATAGTTCAAATTGCTTGATATTTGAGTTAAAATGTTTATCACATGTTTATATATCAATGCAAAATGTTAAAACTATTTTTGGGGATTTTTAGAAGTTTTTAAAAGAATTTTCAAAAATAATTTTAACCCCAGTTTCTGACCCAGAACAGTGGCTGACAGGCCAGGTCGGCCGACCGCACGGTGGACCGAACCAAGGGCCGGTCGACCCGCCGGTCAATCGACGTGCACAGAGCTGTGCACGTCTGGCAGCACAGTGGGCCGGCCGACCGACCGGTCGACCGGACCAGAGAGCTCTGCTCTCGGTCGACGGCGGCGGTCGACCGGATTGCTCCAACGGTCATATTTTTGACCGTTGGCTGTCGACCGGCCGGTCGACCGCAAGCCTGTCAGGCTGCCAGATCAGCCTAACGGCTAGTTTTCCTTGGGGCTATAAATACCCCATCTCTTGGGGATTTAGATAAGATTTTCTGAGCTAATTTTTCCCTACTTTCTGGTTTTAAAAGAAGTTTTCAAAAGTGTTTTGAAGAGCCAAAAGATCAATCTTGTTTGTTTTTAAAGTGTTTTTTTATTTTCAAAGAAAATAGGTTTTTGGGAATTGGTTTCTTGTTCTTCATTTCTATATCAATTTGGTATTTTTCCAAGAGATTTTCTTTGATCAAAACACTTGTTTTTTTCACACTTGAGCTATATCTTCTATCCTAGTCTATTAGGATCTTTGTTTGTGGAAAAGAGAAGTGTTTGAGGTTGATTAAGCCTCCAAGTTGTAAACCCTCCTTGTTTTGTTGTATCCCTCTTTGGTAGAGGTTGATCGGAGTGGTATTGTTTGGATCCCTCTTCGGTAGAGGTGATTGTGTTTGTTGTTGGCTACGGGCCCTATCCCTCTTCGGTAGAGGTGGATTGTGGTTGTATTGCCTCGGTGGCATTGTAAGGTTGAGAGAGGAATTCGGTACTCCTTAGTGGATTGGAAATCCTTCTCGGTGAAGGCGGGGACGTAGAGCTAGGGGCTCGAACCTCGAAACATATCCTTGTGTTTGCGTTTGATCCATTGTATCTCTAACCCTCTCTCTCTTTTATTTGTGCAAAGCATCATTCTTAGCATCATATCATATTTGCTTGTGTTATGCCTTACAACATTCATATTGTTGTATATCCTTTATATGCTTGGCTTGTTTGTGTGTGCCTCACTTATACTTAATCACAAGAGCTTCATATAGCACCTCAACCCATATCTAGGGGAATCAAGAGGAGTTAGTCCAGAGCCCTTCACGGGGAATTCGGCTACACTTGTTGGTTGTATTAAGTGTGATTGCAAAATTATTTTAGCTTCCGCATTTAGTTTCTAGATTAGCATTATCACCTATTCACCCCCCTCTAGGTGATTTACAATTAGTATCAGAGCCTACGCTCCTGATACTTAGGCTTAACATCCTAGGAGTGAGATCCTTGTTTGCTAATCTAGTTTTCATTTGCTTGTTTGCACACATATAGTTTATACCATGGACTTCATTACCCCACCTATGTTTGACCCTTCCAATATCATTATTTGGAAGACTAAGATGTCCGTTTATTTACTAACCCTAGGATAAAAGGTTCACCTTGCCATTACCAAGGAATCCTTCCTTAGTGATAGCAAGCATATAGGGGCCAATGCACAAACCCTTGAGGCCATTAGAAGCACGCTTTCAAAAGAATATCTTATGCTTGTTTCTAATCTTGATTCCGCTTTTGCAGTGTGGAACAAGTTGACAACAACCACCACCTCCGAGCTTCAAATGCCAATCCAACAAGAGGAGGAGTCTAGTGGAGAATCCGAGTCACAATGCTTCATGATCCAAGGGAATGACTCCCTTGAGGTACAATCGAAAACTCAACTAGATAGTTTTGATTCTATTTCTTCATGTGATGAATTTGTTTATGCTCATGTTTTGAATGAAGAACTATCTATAGTTTGTGAAAAATTGTTTGAAAAATATAAGATTTTGAAAAAGAAAAGTCTAGGCCTTAACAATGATAATAAAAATTTGATTTCTAGACTTAACAATATTTTGCAAGAGAAAGAGGAGATTTCTAATGAGAGGGATTCATTAAAATCTCAACTTGATCTTGTCCTAAAAGAAATGAGTTTTTGAAAAATAAAAATGATTGTGATAATGTGTTGAGAAATTTGTTTAAATAAAAGAAATCTTTAAAAAATGATATTGTTTCTCATGTTTGCCATGCTAGGGTAGTATCACACACTTCACCTATTGCATGCCACACTTCTTAATTAACAATGATATATCTTTGCTTAAGAAGAGTGTTGATTGTTTGGGCTCCACTTTGAGCCAATGTGTTGTTGGGCATACACGATTGGAATCTTTGTTTCGAAAGAAACAAGTTCTATCTATTCATGCACGCCCTCCACGGCATACACATGCTTCTCACGGACACCATAACACGATGTATGCTCATGTATACACTTGTACACATTGTGGACGTAAAGGCCACCTTGCTAAGTTTTGTTATGATCGTATACATGTTTCTAATTTAGCAAATAATTTTGTTTGGGTTAGAGAAGGTACTAACCCCCATGGACCCAAAAAGTTGTGGGTACCAAAGACCACCCCTCGTGTTTATGATGTAGGTGTGGGCTCTCGCATGACGTGAGAGTTGAGGTACCTTGGAGTGGATGCGTTTCGAGCTTCATGGAAATCATTTGGATGCATCACTTTCAAGGAAGGTTTGGTGGAAAGACCACCATATTTTGGAGATAAGGAGAATTGCCTTCTAGGTTTTGATAACGGTCTCTTACTCCTTATTTATTTATGCATACTTTTCATGTTCATTATTTGTAGCATATTTTGTTGTTTATATGATCATTATGAAAATAACATGATTATTAGATCATTGACATGCATGTATAGCCTTTTGAGACCCCATGTTTAAATATGGTCTATTATTTTGTGTTCTCACCGTTTGTTTAGCTATCATGTTTATCATAGGTTTAATAACATGTGAATTTCATAATAATCATGTTTATGTTTTTTATGTTGATTTATGATTTGAATATATGTTTAAATGTTAGTTTTCATTAAGACTAGGTATATATTTGTGCATACAGTGGGCCACAAATAAATCTATATATGTTTGAGTTTGAATGCTTATTTGAACCCATTAGGTATATATTTTAAATTCTATTCCCATTTTTGGATTTGTTTCATGTTTTAGTGTTTATGTTTAACTTCATGTATATGTCCATTTTATCCAAATTATTGTTATACATATACATCCTTTTGAGCCATGTGCCTTCATGCATATATCTTTGTGGACTCGTTGTGTTTGGATATGTATGTATACTTTAGTTTGTATAGGACATACATATACCTTGAAGATTAAATAAGTTTTGATGATTTACATGTTTTTATGTTTAAGGAATATTGAGCTAAATTGAATACTTTCATGATCATGTTCTTCACATTGTACTTGTACACTCACATATTGTTTACTCATGTGTTTGTTTTCATGAGTCATATTTATGCTTTATTGATTATGAGTGTTGACTATTTGTGAATTTCATGTTTATGAAAAACAATTTTGTTTTATTCCTTACTTGAAGGATTTCGTACTAGTTTACAAGTTTTTTCATTTAACTAGTTGAGATATTCTTCATTTTGGTAGAGTTTTCAAACACACTTTATTTTTCAAATCTATTTTTTTTGAAAACCCCTACCATCTAAAGGGCGGTTGGATGGGAGATCATGCTCATGTATGCCTTATAGTGAAATTTTTTTTAAACTTGAACATGATTGGGAGGATAGGAAATATGAGGTATACACTTGATATTATTGTTGTTTCAATTGGTATCATTGGATTCTTTCAATTGGTATCAATCTTGACTTTTTTTATACTCATATATTATCGTATATGTATGCTTGCATTTCAAAGAATATCAATTTCAATTGGTATCTACTTTTCATACATATATATGTTGTGTTTATGCTAAGCTTGAGTTTCAATTTTGTTTCAATTGATTAGTTTTTCAATTGCTTTTCAATTGATATCTCATTTTAAGCCTACGCATTGTTTTAGTTGGTATTTCATAAAGGGGGAGAAAATTTGTTTTTATATTTCAATTGGTATTTGATTTCCACTCCCTTGCTTTATGAATAGAAATAACAATTTCAATTTGGTATCATATGTTTAAAAAGAATAATACTTTTAATTGTATCAAATTTGTTTTATTGAGAAAATTCGATTTTCAATTGAGAAAATTCAAAATTTTGTTTAAAGATAAATAGTCAAAAGTTTTGATTTGTATTGCCTATATGCAAGGAGAGCTTAACATCTCTTCTACATATAGATTCATGATGAGTGTATCTTGTATTGAAGAGCAGACAATCTCTTCTTTATGTGGTACACGTGTGTAGGGGGAGCTTCACATCTCCTCTTATGCATTGCATAGTGTACGTTATGTGAATTAAGGCTTGTCATCCCTCCTTCATGTAATGTATCTATGTAGGGAAGCTTCACATCTTCCTCTTCATGAATATATATAGCATATACCATTTATTTTATCGATCTATGTTTACTTTCAATTGGTATCAAGATGCTACTTTGACATATTTTCAATTGATATCTTAATTGATTGTCACCCCTTTTTGGTTTGTTTTTGTTTTAGATAAAAAGGGGAGAACATTGTCTTTATTTACCCCTTATTGATGATTGTTTCTTTGTATTAAAAAGGGGGAGAAGATTTTGTTTTATTTTGGTTTTTACCCTTTTGTTGATGATTGACAAAAAGGGAGAGAAAGATTTTGAGTTTGATTGTGTTTTATATATGCATGTTTATGTTTTGCATATATTAAGTTTAATTTAGTTTAATTTTAATTGGTATCTAGAGCATGAGTTTAATTTAGTTTAATTTTAATTGGTATCTAGAGCACGTTTTGTTTTTGAACATTTCATTGTGTATCTAAAGCCTTTTATTGTTTATGCATATATATGCATTCATGTTTAAGAGCCTTCATTGCATATTCATTATGTTTATTTGTTTATGCATGAGTTAAGGGGGAGCTTCTTTGAAGCTTAACTTTAATCCATGCATATATAACTCCAAGAGTTTTGTCATCATCAAAAAGGGGAGATTGTTGGCCCGGAGGCTTTCCTCTCTAGTTTTGATGATGATTAACTCATGTAGTTATGTGTACTAATAATCTTGTGATTTTAGTTTCAGATCATTTAGCAAGATATTAGTTAGTAATTGCTTCAAAAAGAGGAGTTTGGAAGCCTTCACTTGGTGATTCCTGAGCCCGAGCGTCAAGATCATACATAGCCTTACTCGTTGGATCACGGAGTTTGGATCGGGTCGACTTGAAGATGAAGATCGTCAAGAAGACTTAGGTATCCTAGTTTAGTTTAGTGTGTTTAGATCCATTTGTAAAGCTTAGAATAGTTGATATGCTCAAGTGCACAACACACACAAGTTTTATGTTTGGATTTGGTTTTCATGAATAGATTGATCAAAACAAGTTTACTTTGTTTTCATATATATTAGATGTGCTCTATATACATACATGCTTACATGACTTATATAAACTTATTTTGATATGCCTATTCATGAGTTTTAGGAAAATCAGAATTCCTATTGAAAAATCTAAGTTTGATAAAATACAAGTTTTGGTTTTTGATAAAAATGATAAGACACAAAAATAGTTCAAATTGCTTGATATTTGAGTTAAAATGTTTATCACATGTTTATATATCAATGCAAAATGTTAAAACTATTTTTGGGGATTTTAGAAGTTTTTAAAAGAATTTTCAAAAATAATTTTAACCCCAGTTTCTGACCCAGAACAGTGGCTGACAAGCCAGGTCGGCCGACCGCACGGTCGACCGAACCAAGGGCCGGTCAACCCGCCGGTCGATCGACGTGCACAGAGCTGTGCACGTCTGGCAGCACAGTGGGCCGGCCGACCGACCGGTCGACCGGACCAGAGAGCTCTGCTCTCTGTATCTGGGCGGTCGACCGGGCGGTTGACCGGATTGCTCCAACGGTCATATTTTTGACCGTTGGCGGTTGACCGCAAGCCTGTCAGGCTGCCAGATCAGCCTAACGGCTAGTTTTCCTTTGGGGCTATAAATACCCCATCTCTTTGGGGATTTAGATAAGATTTTCTGAGCTAATTTTTTCCTACTTTCTGGTTTTAAAAGAAGTTGTCAAAAGTGTTTTGAAGAGCCAAAAGATCAATCTTGTTTGTTTTTAAAGTGTTTTGTTATTTTCAAAGAAAATAGGTTTTTGGGAATTGGTTTCTTGTTCTTCATTTCTATATCAATTTGGTATTTTTTCAAGAGATTTTCTTTAATCAAAACACTTGTTTTTTTTCACACTTGAGCTATATCTTCTATCCTATTCTATTAGGATCTTTGTTTGTGGAAAAGAGAAGTGTTTGAGGTTGATTAAGCCTCCAAGTTGTAAACCCTCCTTGTTTTGTTGTATCCCTCTTTGATAGAGGTTGATCGGAGTGGTATTGTTTGGATCCCTCTTCGGTAGAGGTGATTGTGTTTGTTGTTGGCTACGGGCCCTATCCCTCTTCGGTAGAGGTGGATTGTGGTTGTATTGCCTCGGTGGCATTGTAAGGTTGAGAGAGGAGTTCGGTACTTCTTAGTGGATTGGAAATCCTTCTCGGTGAAGGCGGGGACGTAGAGCTAGGGGCTCGAACCTCGAAACATATCCTTGTGTTTGCGTTTGATCCATTGTATCTCTAACCCTCTCTCTCTCTTTTATTTGTGCAAAGCATCATTCTTAGCATCATATCATATTTGCTTGTGTTGTGCCTTGCATCATTCATATTGTTGTATATCCTTTATATGCTTGGCTTGTTTGTGTGTGCCTCACTTATACTTAACACAAGAGCTTCATATAGCAACTCAACCCATATCTAGGGGAATCAAGAGGAGTTAGTCCAGAGCCCTTCATGGGGAATTCGGCTACACTTGTTGGTTGTATTAAGTGTGATTGCAAAATTGTTTTAGCTTCCGCATTTAGTTTCTAGATTAGCATTATCACCTATTCACCCCCCTCTAGGTGATTTACAAGGGCGACTCCGAAGAAGAAAGTAATAGCTTTCAAGGCTACTCCATCATCCTTTGATGAAGAAAAATCATCGAAAAATGGTGATGAGGACTTTGACATGCTCAATAGAAAAGTGGGCAAAATATTTTACAAGAAGAAAAGACAAAGTAAATTCCGAAGAGGAAGACATCAAAGAAGATTTGAAAAGAAGAAGAAGGAGATGGGTCTTTGTTTTCATTGCAAGGAGACGGGTCATCTAATTGCAGATTGCCCTTCACTTCAATCCACTACCTCCAAGAATGTGCATAAGAAGAAGAACGCAATGATAGCCACTTTGGATGATTCGAAAATGGATTCCGAAGAGGAGATTGATGTCGCACATGTTTGCTTCATGGCAAACGGAGAGGAAGCTTCCATGGTAAATCTCGAAACCTCTTTAGAAGATAATAATTTAACTATGGATGAACTAGCATAATTTATTAAAGAATTATAAAATAGAGATGAAATATCTCTTGCACAAAATAAAAAACTGGAAAAGAAAAATAATTTTCTAAAGAATAAGTTAGAAATTATTTTTAAAGAGAAAAACGACTTATCCATTTCTCTTGAGAAAATGAAAAAGGATTTTGATAAATATAAACTTGTTTGCAAGGGGAAAAGTGCTAATATTACTTTTAACAAAAATGAATTTTTGGATATCTAAAAGCATATTGATGTTTTGGATACCATTTTAAAAAAGTGTGCTTTTGACATGAACAAATTTGCTTCTTTGTTTCCAAAGGGAAAAACCTAAAAGAAACATACATCTCATTCATCTAACGCACACCATGAAAAACATGCACAACATGCACATGTACACACACATCAACATAACCATGCTTTCATGTATGGCAAAGTGTACACGTGTGCACATTGTGAATGCAAAGGTCATTTAGCAAAATTTTGTTATATTAAATTAAACAAGTTAAATAAAAATGTTTGGGTTTGAGAGAGTACTAACCCTATAGGACCCATAAAGATTTAGGTACCAAAGAACACACCAAATTTGATTGATGTAGGCGTGTCGTCTTTCTCCAAAACATAGGTGGAGATGGTACCTTGGTGGTGGACGCATCAAAGCTCAAAGGATCAACCGCCATATTGCATCGCTATCAAGAGGCACCTATTTTAGAGATTGCCCATGGTTTGATAACTTCTCCACTTAAAAATTTTATTTCTAACTAGATCTATACATGCGTAAAATTAGCTAGTTTTTATTTTGTGGTAATATGCTTTAGTGGTAAATACATGCTTATTTTTGTTTTTATAGCTTGCCTATATTTGAACTAGTTTGTTAACATTGCTTTTGTTCTTTACTAGCCCATGATTTGCTTACCCATGTGTAGAGTATTTTCCCATACTCACTTAGTTGATAGATATCTTTGCATGTATTTGTATATAGATAAATTTATTTGCTCATATACATGTATAATATTTTTGTCTAAATATCTATTTTGTGGTTGGGTATTGTATTTAAACTATATTTAAGCAATAAATCAAGATAGTAATTGTGTGCTTCAACTCTTATCTAGAGAAATGACGAGAAGAAGTTCGGAACCCGTTAAGGGTATTCGGCTTCAATATCTTATTTTAATAGCTTAATATATGAGTTAAGTATTGAAAAATATATTGATAATATAATAATAATATTATTAAAATAAAAATGCTTCGATATCATTGTTATGTGTTTTTCATGCATATAAGATTTTGGTGTTAGTTCTCTATTTTATGTATAAAATAATGCAAGTAAAAATGATTTTTAAAAGCCCTAAATTCCTTCTTTTTAAAACTATTTTAAGGTTATTCTGGTCGACCGAGTTGACCTGAAATAGGTCCATCGACAGGATGGTAGATCGAAGTAGCCTGTTATACAAAAAAAAAAATTTGGCCTAAAGCCGGTCGACTGTGAGTCGGGTCTGGCTGTGTTTTACCTGTTTTTAAAGCCCCTAAATCCTAATATTTTTCTCATTTCTCATCTCCACCATCTCTCTCTTTCTCCTCCCTATTTTTCCTTCACACCTCTTCACTCTAATCCTCCCAAATCACCTCTAATCCCAAATCAAACTCTAAAATTGGTTGGATCTCTCCTCAACACTCTAGATCTGTTTGATTTCAAGGAGAATTTTTAGTTTTTCAAGGTATAATCTCTCATCTCTCAAAATGTTCTTGATTTCATAGTTTTTTCTAGAAATCTTTCGATATTTCATGCCAAATCCTTGTATATCATCTTTACCGTGTCAAAAAAGGCTAGATCTGAGAAGGGCAAATAACCTGAACCATCCTCTAACCCTTTTATTTCTCAAAATTCTTCTTATAGATTTTTAGTGATTCATAGCAAGCATGTTATTTCTGGTAGAACTGTTGTGCTCGCTGATTTTTAGCACCTAAATCTAGCTAGCATTTTGAACACAAGCTCCCTTGAACATCTTGTTACCATTAAGGAATCAGTTTATCCTGAGCTTGTGCATTATTTTTACTCTAACATGACTTTTCAAAACAATCACGTCAGATCTAGGGTTCTAGCCAAAGACATTAACATTTCTCTAGATCAATTTGCCTATCTGCTACACCTCTCTTGTGAGGGTGTAGATATTTACAATGTTGAACTCCATGATTTTGATTATCTTAACGGTGAATCTGCTCTCACCGCATCTCTTCTGCTTCATGATGATGATAATCCCGCTTTAGTTATGAATGAGGAGGTGAAGTATTATACACTCACTAACCAAGTCCTAACCAAAATCATGTTCTATAATCTCCTGCTAAAATCAGGAGAATATAGTCATACACGGGGTTCTGCTCCCCTCTTGATCCATTGCCTTCTGAAAGGCATTAGAGTTAATATTCTTAAGCTCATCATCAATTACATAACTTCTGAGCACCTTCTGATCCCAAACCGGCACTTGCTATTTGGGATGCTCATTACCCGCCTCCTTAAATAATTAAATTTGATCTCTCTACTGAACGGTCCATCGAACCTCAGTTGATATCAACAGCACTCTTCTAAAGAGGATGCGTACTAGGGAGCGTGTTCCTGCTTCTCAGCCCCCTTCTATCATTCCTGTTGTTGTCCCTGGATCCTCTTTAGCCTCTTCTGCCTCTTTTGATTTATACTCAATTTGCTCTGCTCAGCTTCGGAAGCATGATTTGAAGGTGACAGCAAATTTTCGAAGGATGGAGGAAATAGTTGACAATAACTTGTAGTACATCTACGCTTCTATTCACTATCTCTAGACTTTTGTCGATGAGACCTACAGTAAGAATGCATAGCTTATTCCACTTTTGAGAGGCCACTCGCAGCCCCTTCCTACATCGGATCCTCTGTTTGATACTTGGGTACCTCCTCTAGCTCCTTCCGAGGCTCCTGCTTCTCCTGAAGATCCTGACTTTCAGGAAGATTGACCCCTTTTGTTGATGATAAAAATGGGGAGAGACATTCTATAGAGTTTTCTTTGGAAGTTATCTTGGCTGTTTTTATTTGAGTTTTTATTTATATACATTTTATTTTGTGGACATGTAGTATTTGGTGGACATGTGTTTTTACATTGTAGTACTTATTTTGCAGTATATAACTTGTTTTGAGGTTGACAAGAACCTCTGTATGGACAGAGTTATTTTATGATATCACTATTATCTTTAAGAAGTTATGTATCTCTTTCTTTCTGTTGATATAGTTGATACATATCTTCTGTGTGTGGTATGTGGTATGTTTGTATTTTTTGTGTGTCCTTTGTAAACCAACCATCTACCACTTGTCTTTGGAGGTTGGAGGTTATTGGTTGGTTGGAGGAAACTATTTTTGCATACATCATTGTAATTCTGTATTTTTGATATGTATAGATAGGTTGCATAGAGCGTGATTGATATATCTTATTCATATGCTTTTATTAATGCATCTAACTTATATGTCACATTTTGATATATGCATGTGTTTAGGGGGAGCTTCGCTTGAAGTCTTTTCCTAAATTATTTATGATAACTCCATGTGTTTTGGCATCATAAAAAAGGGGGAGATTGTTGGCCCAAAGGCCATTAGCCCTAGTTTTGATGATAACAAAACATATGTAGTTACGTATTTAATAATTTTATTTAACAAAGTTTCAGGTTAACTATTTATTACATTTCGGCTCCATCACAAGCTCACACATTTGAAAGCCAAGAAGATATAGATCCCAGAGCCTAAGCACATAGAAGAGCTCAAGAATCAAGTATACTAGAGAAGACTATATCAAGATTTGTATTTTTACTTTTTGTATTTTAGATAGGATTTATAGTCGTTTGTTAAAACCAAGATGATATAGGTTGATGGCTTTGGGGATTGACACACACACAAACATATTTCATGCTCCTATGTGTTTTTAAAAAAGTTCATAACTATTCTCTTTATCGTTTTCAAAATCGAGTTTCGAAAAAACGAGTTTCAAAAAAATCAAGTTTTCTACTTAGAAAAGTGTTTTTACAAAATATGGTTCTAACTTTATTTTGTGTTGATCCATGATCACACACTGGTTCTACAAGTCCCTAGAACTCTATTTTGTATTTAAAGATCAACAGTTATTTTGTCAGAAAAAGAATGGTTTCAAAAAGATTTCTATACCTTACTTTTTGCTCAATGTCGGTCGACCGACCGGTCGACGTAGGCAGAGAAAAATTGCTCTATCGGTCGACCAAGTGGTGATTGACATGAACTAAAGTGCATTTGTGCACTTCAGTCGACCAGGCAGTCGACCGACTGTAAAAGCTTTGCTCTCGGCTGGGTCTGGTCGATCGCCCCGATCGATCGACAGAGAGTTTAGCTCTCTGGTGGGAACAATGGTCGACTGACCAATCGACCGCTATCCCTAACGGTCAGAAATCTGACCATTGGTGGTTGACCGGCCAGTCGACCAACAGAAGAATTTTCTTCTGTATTTTTCCCAACGGCTATAATCTATTTTGTCCTTTTCTGGGTCATTTTCCAATGACTCTTTTGGATTTTCTACTCATGTTTACATCCCCTATAAATAGTGGGACTGTAGAAAAACTCAATATCAAGATTTCTAAAGTTTAGATCAAGCTTTTACAAGTTTACATCAAGGTTTAGTTTTATCTTAAAAGATTTTTTTTAACTCAAAATTTCACATTCTTGATTTTTAGCTTGAGCCATCCCTCTACATCTCTACAAGTTATTTTCACTACACAATCCCAAAGAGTTTTACCTCCTCATTTTGGCTATAGGATTGTGCTTGTGAGCCATTTGTGATCAAGTGAAGATCACCGATTTTCTTCTATTGAGAAGTTGTAGAGGTTGCGGTCTCAAGTGAGCTAGTGAGCTCCGTGTTGGTGTTGCGGCACCGCGAGAGAGTACTTGTGAGTCCATTGAATTCTAGTGAGAACGTGTAACAGTTGACGATTTAGTGAGATCAGTCATAATGAAAATCCTTCATAGTGTTGAAGGCGGGGACGTAGAGCAGTGGCTCGAACCTCGAAATAAATCATCATGTTTGCGATTGCTTACTCTTTCTCTCTTCACTCTACTCTCTTTCTTTAATTACTTGCACTCTTATATTGTTTACTTATTTGTAAGTATTTCTTAAGTTGTGATTGGTATTTGCTAGTTTGCTAGCAAATATATTTTAATCCCGCATTTTTGCCATTTAGTATAGCCATCACCTATTCACCCCCTCTAGGTGATTTACAGCCTCCTCTATCTCCTCCCATAGCAGAACCCCATCAGGCCAACCTCCTCTTGGCCTTCTCCTCCATCGGCCTTGCTCCCTGTCGGTCTTCTCCTTCTCCTTGAGAACCCCACGCAATCCCGACCAGCTACACCCAGGCCTTCTCCCATCTACGCACCCCCTCTAGGGTCGAACACAGTAGCTCGAGCACCCTCTACTTAGCCGGCAACTCAATCAACTTTGGCAGCACTCCTCTCCTTCTTCGTGTGCTGATGAACACTGCCGAGCTCCACGAGCACCTTCGGCAGCCCGCACCTCCTCCAATCCTCTCCGGTGAACTCCGCGAACCTTCAACCTCCTCCGCGGCCTTCGTCTCTGCTGGCAAGCCACTCCTTGGCCTAGCCATGAGCCTCCCTCTTCCTTTCAGGTTATTATTTCTCTCTCCTTCTAATTATTAGGGTGTAAATATGTGTGTGTGTGTGTGTGTGTGTGTGTGTGTGTGTGATGTTTTAATTGATGGAAGTATGTATGAGTCTGTGAGTTGAGTGTTGTATGTGTTTTAATATATATGGGTGTTTTTAATTTGTGTGGGTACATTAGTAAATTAGTTTATGTCAGTATGTGTGTGTGCTGGATGTGCATAAAGATACATGTAAATAAAAGAGTTTAATTATGTATTAATGGGGGTGTGCGTGTGTTTATATATGTATAATTGCATGTGTATTAATGTATATATAATGTATGCATGCGTGGATAAGTATATATGGGTATGTACAAGTATGTAGGAGTATGTATATGTTATGTGCGAATAATTGTATGCTACAGCATTGCGTACTCGCTCGTGCGATCCGACTCAGTAACAGGAGACCCGGACCCGATTCGGATTTGTGCTCGTCATGGACCTGATAGACGGCGATTCCGTTTCAAAATCACATCATTTCATGTGAGTGTTTATTTTTCATTTGGCTATTTTAGTCATGCATTTTATTATGTCATTCCATGTGATCGTTTTATAAATTTTCAGTTAACTGCATTTCACGTTTACTTATTTTCATGTTAAATTATTGTTCACACATGTTAATTATAGTTCATGTCCATTAAATAGTCATGAGAGTGCTACCCACATTACTGTTTATTTACTTATTCATGTTATTTCTTATTCCAGTTTATATTATTATCATATGTTCACATTTATATGAATGTGCATCTTCTCTTTTATTCTTACACATTCACTAAGAGTTCTGACTCCCTGAATTGCATATCCAGATCTATGGCTATTTATTATTGATCAGGTATTTGGAGAGGATCACAGACATCTTGAGGAGCTGGAGTTCTCTTGCTCGATTCACCAGTCTCGGCATCTTTCTTGCTATTCTTTATTCCTGTTATTTTCATGATTCTATACATTGGACTCATGATTGTTCTATTCCATTTCTTATTTCTGAGATCATGTGTAGACATTATATGTATTATTCCATTGATGTTGATTCTTCATAGTGATTATATAGCTCATTCAGGTTACTTTAGGCATAGCGTGTATACGTAGGGTACTTTCCTCGTGTATATACGTCGCCGACTCTCGTCGCTACTCTGTTTTCATGTATTTTAGAAAGTAGGGCATGACAGAGTTTTCTTGGTATCAGAGCCAGGTTTACTCAAAGAGGACCAAGTTCTTACCGTTGACCTGAGACAAGTTATAATAACACTGCAGTAAACATATAATATTCATAGTATGATAATCAGTCCACTTGTGAATTGCCCATCCTCCCTTTGAATATCCATCTCTTTGATATTTTTGATATCCTTGATTCTAACTCTTCTTTTAGAGTGATCGGAATTCCATCTTGATGCTTGTTCTTCTTTTCGATTCTATTTCTCCGATTTTGTCTTTTGAGTTTGATCACTCCATGCTGAAGCCGGTAGCAGAGATTAGAGCATGCAACGGAATCGTGGTGTCCTAGAGAGGCGATGTGGAAGCTTGCTTATTTTCTCCCTTAACTTTGATTTTTTTTATCATTCCCTACTTTATCGAAATTTCGAGGATGAAATTTTTATAAGGTGGGTAGAATGTAATATTTCTATTTTATAATACTGTATTATAAATATTTATTGGATTTACTATTCAATTTTTATTTATTGATTAATTTATTTTTGTATAAATACATGTGTATACGTATGATGTATTTATGTTCGTAATTTGTGTGTATACTAGTATATGGGCGGTTATAAGTATACATATGCATTTTATCTTTCTATTATCATTATTAATATTTAAATAGTTTATGATGAGTTTTACTTGTTATTTATTAACCTTCAAAATTATTGTCGGTATTATTATTAACATTCTTCTTTTTCTTATTATTATTTTTGTATGTCTTGATCTGAGCCTAGCCCTCTCTCTTTCCTTTCATTTTCTTTTCATTTCTATTTTCATTTTATTATTTTCCTTTTCCCCCAAGATCCAACCCGTTAGCTCAAGTCCACCAACCCGAAACCCATTACCCAATATTTAAATCCTAATTCAAAACTAAATCCTAACAACCTATACTAATCCCAACAACACAATCCTAATCCCTAATGTATTCTAATCACCATCTCTTCTCAGATGCCCTTGCCACAGCCCCCCTCTCTTCCATCTCCACCCTCACAACCACAACACACCACCATCGTCAGCTCCACAGCCAAGCTTCATGACCCCATGGCCATGCTGCCGCCACCAATACACCCCCGCACGCCATGGCCTCCTCCATCTTCTCCCATAGCACACCCCATCAGGATAACCTCTTCTCGGCCTTCATCTCCATCGGCCTTGTTCCTGCCGGTCTTCTCCTTCTTGTGAGAACCCCACGCAACCCCTATCAACTACACCCAGGCCTTCTCCCATCTGCACACCCCCTCCAAGGCCGAACACATCAGCCTGAGCACCTTCTGATTGGCTGACAGCTCGAGTAACTTTGGCAGCACTCTCTCCTTCTTCGCGTGCCGGTGAACACCACCGAGCTCCTCGAGCACCTTCGGCAACCTGCACCTTCTCCAATCCTCTCCGACGAACTCCGCGAACCCTTAACCTCCTTCGCGGCCTTCGTCTCCGCCGGCGAGCCACTCCTTGGCCTAGCCATGAGCCTCCCTTTTCCTTTCAAGTTATTCTTTCTCTCTCTTTCTAATTATTAGGGTGTAACTATGTGTGTGTGTGTGTGTGATGTTTTAATTGACGGAAGTATGTATGCGTGTGTGAGTTGAGTGTTGTATGTGTTTTGATGTATATGGGTGTTTTTAATTTGTGTGGGTATGTTAGTAAATTAGTGTGTGTTAGTATGTGTGTGTGTGTTGGCTGTGCATAAGGGTACATGTAAATAAAAGAGTGTAATTATGTATTAATGGGTATGTGTGTGTGTGTGTGTGTTTATATATGTATAAATTCAAGTGTATTAATGTATATATAATGTATGCATGTATGGATAAGTATAAATGGGTATGTACAAATATGTAGGAGTACGTATATGTTATGTGCAAACGGTTGCATGCTACATCATTACGGACTCATTCGTACGATCCGACCCAGTAACAGGAGACTCAGACCTGATTTAGATTTGTGCTCGCTATGGACCCGATAGACGGCGATTCGGTTTCAAAACTACATCATTTCTTGTGAGTGTTTATTTTTCATTTGGCTATTTTAGTCGTGCATTTTATTATGTCATTCCATGTGATCGTTTTATATATTTTCAATAAACTACATTTTACGTTTACTTATTTTCATATTAAATTATTGTTCACACATGTTAATTATAGTTCATGTCTATTAAATAGTCATGAGAGTGCTTTAAATTACTTGAAAAAAGTATGTCTATTGTTAATAAATGTTCAATTGGTGAGTTATTGATTTAAATATTAATTGTTTAGTTATTTATAGTATGGACTATGGAGTTTTTAGTAAGGAACTTTGTAACGTTGGTTGTTCAAGTTATTGATGAGTTGGGAGC
Organism: Agave tequilana; assembly: GCA_038442645.1. NCBI lineage: Eukaryota > Viridiplantae > Streptophyta > Magnoliopsida > Asparagales > Asparagaceae > Agave > Agave tequilana. The sequence goes on from JAVJIF010006362.1 coordinate 44,849, forward strand.
CAGAGTTAATGATGTCTCAATTGATCCATTTAGATCTGTTAGTTGACTTAATTCAAAGTTGAGATTGACTTGGGACTGGGACTGGACAGACTAGTTGTATAGTAGTTTTACAGGTTACACAATAGGGTAGTAACCATGGATTATTATATAGTGGGAGAGCAAAATATTTTGGAGATGATGGACCAGATTCATCTTTCGTGTCAATGTATTTGGATTCAATATTTGTCACGGATTATAATGAAGTAGGAGATATGGGTATTGGTGATTGATAAAATAGGAGATTCTTTATTAAAAAAATGAGATCTTAGACTTGTTAGTAGAGTCGATTGCAGTAGAGTTGACTTTGACTTGAGAAATTTGTGTTAGATTGGACTGGTCAAGACTAGTGGATTATACGTTTGTATATTCAATTAGTTACCTTGGATTGGAATCCTTTTGATTGAGCTTGATGGAAGTGAGAGTTTACCGATGATCTTGATTGGATTTGGATAGCAATGACTGTTAGATATGGTGAAGTGTGCATTTAATTTAAATATTAAGACTTGTATACATCAGTGATTTAGAGGAGGGACATATTGATGACTCAGAGATTAGAGTAAATTGATAATAATGAGAGAGTTGATTGATTATTTATCGGACCTGTCGGTTACTGTACATGATTACTCTGATATGAATTGATACTTGATATTCAGATGATTGTATTGAGACTGTAAGTTGATAGATCAGTTACAAATATATCGTAGTACAAATGGATGAGATGTTAGTCAGTTCTAGATGAGACTATTATTGAGCAATATCTAGATTTATTATAGTATTGATCATGTTATTAAAAATTACTAGGAAAATATTGTGAGACCATAACATATGCATTGTTCCATTGTTCTACCGTTTACACGATAATATTGTCCACATTGTTATTGTTACATCATTGATATTGTTACTGTCACCGTATCATCCTAGTAATCGAAATAACATAGATATTGGTTGATCTAAATAATAATATAATAGACAACTTATATTGAGATTAGGAAAATTGATGGAGGAGATATCGTCTGTATTTTGCGTGGACCTAGGATACAGGTTGCGCATCCGAGATACGGTTTCACTGCAAGGTTCTAGGGGATACTGACATCCCGTATTTTTTATTGTTATTGTTATTGACTACCTAGCGGTAAGACCCAGTTCAGTGCCAGGTGATTGGGTCGTGGTTTCCACTAAAGTATGGACAATGTCTCCAACTTATCAGAGTTAATAACTCATGACTTTGATTGACACATGTGATAGGGTAGTGATTGCATACATTTATTACATTATTCTTTATTACATTTTCATATTTATCATGTAATAAATCTGCTAAATTTCTTGTCTTAAATGTCTATTTTGCAGAAGATAATCATCGGGAGAAAGGTGATAAAATTAAATAAATATCAGTTAAATTCAGATTTAAGTAGATCTATTTGGTTAGAGGAGGATGATCCCAAATCTAGTTGGTTAAATTCAGTTTTTAATGAATCAAGTGGTTAAAGCTGAAAATCAACCGAGGATAACGTCAAATATAGAGTCCAATCCAAAGGGATAAATGGATAGAGAGAAGATCAACGGATGAGATGAAGCAATTTGACTCGGATTCTGACTGGATACATTTTAGTATTTGAATCATAACGTTCGCTACTGAAACTCAAATTAGATAATTCAAGATGATCTAAAAAAAGACTTAAAGGGTTACAACTCTTAAGTTGATTACTATTTCTAATTCTGTCATTTGATAATTTATATTAAGCAATCAACACGCCACTAAGCTGCAGATCAGAACTGAATATCCACATCAAGTCAAGTTTGAAAATAAGAGGAGGATTCAAATTCAAAAATAGTCAAATTTTCCTATCTTCGTACTCCTCTAACCTCTACATTTCTCTTATAAATACCTACATCTCAAAGGCAAAGAGAACGACCAAGCAGAGAGTAGAACTTAGGCTATATTGTAGTTTGTAACTTAGGTTTTTTTTTTTTATGTAATTTTTGTTTTATTTATGTAACTGAGAGGAGAGGAGAGTTTCATGGAGGAATAAGAGCAAGTTTGTACTGAGGGTGACACCGGTATAAGTAATCTTTTCTTTCATTATTATTTGAATCGAATCGAAGTTTTCTTTTTCTTCTTTACTCTTATTTTTATTTGTTTCCCTCTTCTGTGCTTGTGAATCCAAATGACTCTGATAGCCTCGAAGTTGCCTTGCCCTTGACAGTGCCATTGATGGCTTATGGTGATGGATATCCATTTCTATAGTAGTGTAGTTTGCCCCTTCATTTCATAGTGTAAATCGGGAATGGGGAAGCTCCTATTCGTCATACTTCACTCGCCTTCAAACAAAGGTACATCATCGATGTGGTTCAAAGGTAAGAAGGCGCCAAAGAGGTAAGTAAGTTTTTTAGGTTTTAGTTTTCTTTTCTTTTAATTTTAGTGTAAATTACCAACACTATCAATACCCAACTCTTTTTATCACTCTTTTCGATTTCTTTGTACATATCCACTTTCATTTTCTCCACCTTCTCAATCTACCACTTTCTTCCTAACTTAACTTTAACATATTTTTCTTTTTTTCTTTTTAAGAACTAAAAGAAGATCTTTAACCATTCTTTGAAACCAAAAAGAGAACTTAATAAAAAGCTTCCATCGCTAGTCCCTCCTTGTGGATCACGACCCGCATAGCCACTTGCTATCGCGGGAGTATTGAGCACCTTGCACTCTTTATCTTAAGTTCTGAATTCTGTATTTTTGTGTGCAGGTTTTAACTCAATCAAATTTTAGCGCTGTTGCCGGGGAGGGACGGTATGTTATTCTCTTTTAGATTTATATTTTTTATTAACTTTCATCTTTGTTCTTGGTGTATAGGTTCAACAAGGAATTTTTGCTGCAGTGGACATATAAGTGGTCCTGAACTCTGCTCAAGAAAGTAGAGCCAGCAGCCCTCAGATTTGCTACATTCCTGTGGCAATCTCAGTGAACTACTAACCTGTATTTTCTGCAGGTTGGCTGAATTGCATAGTTTAATCTCTGTAACATTTATTTCCTTATCTGACTCACTGTATATATATTTCTAATACAATTGTAAAAAGTTGATTGTAAATGCTAAAAATGATTTAGACTTTGCATTTAGGCACGTGTCATTTTCATTACATTTTCTATTTACTGTTGAAGAGTGCTGAAGCCAAGGTATGTGTGCATAGCATTTAGTATAAGGTTCATTCTTGTATGAAATATTGCTTAAGTATTACTTTTTTCTATATACTTGTACACTGCACTAAATTGATTTAAGAGCTTGTCCTATAAACAAGATAAGGTAGGGAAGTCATTACCCTTCCTTAACCCACAAACAATCTCCTAACTCACTAACCCAAGCCTAACTAAAACTGAGTAAACGTTGGCCCTAGGGACATCTCGGACTCAAATAGTAGACTGGCCTAAGGGGAAAGTTGATTTGAATCTGACTCTTGCCAAATTAGTGACTAAGGTTGGGGATAGAGGGTGAAACCCGAAGGCTGATGGTTTAGAATAATTAGGCCCGTCGCTTTTGCGCGGATACCTTCTACCAATCTTGCCCCTACCTGGCCGATTAACTTGTGGTCAGATTCAGCAATATACCCCTGTGGACAATCTAACCAGTTAGGAATCATCTAGGACTAAGGTTTACTCTAACTTAGGTTAGATTTTTTTCTTTTTATTTGTTTACTTATTTGTTTATTTTTCTTTGTTTGTGTTTAACATTTCCTGTGTGATATGGCTAATAATAATAATTTTTTCAATTTTAATGGTAATTCATATTACACCCCGACATCTTTTTTAGATATTACAACCTGATATATTATAACTTTAACCAACCTAGAGTGCCGGATTGGTCTTATCCGAATCAATATAACCCATGCTCCCAATCTTATGACCATAATTTCCAAAATAATTTCAACTCTTCACAGAGTCAATGGGGATTCACCTCCCCCGAGTCCAATTTTCAACCAACTTGTCCTCCTTATCTACCTTGTGTGGCCCAAAGGCCCATCACTCTAGTTTTGATGATGATCAACTCATGTAGTTATGTTTACTAATGATCTTGTGTTTAATTAGTGACAGATTATGATCAAGATCTTAGTAGGTGCATAGCTTCAACAAAGGATTTGAAGTCAAGTTTTTGGAGCTAGCACGGTGTTTGGACCAAGTCAAGAAGATGAGAAGGCTTCAAGTGAAGACTTCAAGAAGATGAAGACTTGTGTCTAGGTATAAGATTTTTGCTTTTAGTTAAAATGTAAAGGATAGAGTAGTTGGTGGATTGCTCAAGTATATATCACACACACACTCTTGATTTAGTTGTCTTTTCATAAAGAATTTTCAGATTTAGAAAAGGCTTTCATTTTGGAAAAATAATTTTTGGTTTTTGGAATTTCTTATATGCATGTCTTTTATCCAAAATCATATTTAGAGCTTAATGCCAAAAACATAGATATTTCATCTTAATTGTGTAGTGGATCATATCCATACACACTATGCTTTAATGAATTCAAAATATCTTGTTTTTGTATCATGAAGAAGTTTGGAAAACAAGTTTTAGAAAAATACTAGTTTTCAATTGAGCCAATATTTCTAACTTACAAAAATAGTTCAAATCTTTTATAACATGCCTTGATTTTGTGCAAGCATGTTTGTTTATCAAAGTATACTGGTAAAACTATTTTTGTAGATTTTTATGTATTTTATGAGATTTTTATGTGAGCCAAAAGACCAAGTTTTAATCCCTGATTTTCTGTTCCAGGCTTCAGCCAAGTCGACTAGTCGACCTACCAAGTCGACTAGGGCTGAAGTCGGTCGACCGGCTCGGTCGACCGACGTGCACAGACGTGCACGCCTTGACCTGGCAGATGGCCGGTCGACCGACCCAGTCGACCAGAACTGAGAGCAGTGCTCTTTGTTTATTTCGGTCGGCCGGGCGGTCGACCGGAGGCTCCAACGGTCGGATTTTTGACCGTTGGTGGTCGACCGGCCGGTCGACCACAGGCCTGACAGAACCCCAACGGCTAGTTTTTCTGAGCCTATATATTTGGAGGTTTGGCCATTGTTTTTCACTAAGTTTTCTAGTGGGTTTTAAGCCAGTTTTTCCTACTTCATTAAAAGAGTTTTTCCCACTAAATTGAGAGCTAATACTTCCAATCAAAAGGGGAGTTTTTATCAAGAGTGTTTAAAAGAGATTCTTTGAGTTTTCCTCCACCATCTCTTTCCTTGTTTTTCTCACAAACACTTGAGCAACCCATTGAGCTATTCATTCTATAGGAGTGTTTTTTTGAGAGGATTTTAGGTGATCAAGAGTTGTGATCACCAAAGTTCATCTTTGTTCTTTGAAGAGGCGGACGAGTGTGTTCGCACTGTTTCGGGTCCTAGTGGGGACTCGGTGTTTCGGGTTCGGGTGCGAACTCTTTGTTTGAGGTGCGGCCTCGGCGACCCGGTGGGCTTGCGGCGTGTACGGACTAGGGAGTCCGAGAGCTTGTAGGTGTTGTGGCACCGGTGATCCATTGGGATCGATTATAGTGGAAATCCTTCGTGTGTCGAAGGCGGGGATGTAGAGCAAGTGTGCTCGAACCTCGAAAAAAATCCCTTGTGTTTGCGATTGCTCTCTCTCTCTCTCTCTCTTTGTCTCTTGTTTATATCTTGCATGCTATTATTGTGTTAATCTTTATATGCTTGATATACTTATGAGCTCATATTGATATACTTGCTTGGGTTTGTTTGCTAACACTTGTATTCAACCAAGAGAGCCAACGCGGCACCTCAACCCTTATCAAGGGGAATCTAGAGGAGTTTGTCTAGAGCCCTTCAGGGGAATTCGGTAACACTCTTGTGTTATACGTGGTGTTTAGTATAAGAGTTTAGTTTAGGTCATAATAGCTTTTACTCCGCATTGTTTTGCATTAAGTGACCATTAGATTAGCCATCACCTATTCACCCCCCCTCTAGGTGTACTTTCAATTGGTATCAGAGCATTTTTAACTGGTATCAGAGCACTTACAATTGGTATCAGAGCTTAGTACTCTGATTTGGGTCTTACAACCTAGAGTTAAAGATCCTCATTTTTAGGCTAATCACAATATTTTGTTCACACACCATGGACTTTATGTCACCACCCACCTTTGACATTCTTAACATTCAAATTTGAAAGGTTAAGATGTCTTTGTACCTCAAAGCCCTAGGCATTCATGTATATCTTGCCACTACTAATAATGCATATTATTTAGATGGTAAGAATTTTGAGGCTAATGCAAAAGCCCTTCATGCTTTAAAGTCTACCCTAAATGATGATTATTTATTTAGGGTTTCTAATGTTGATTCGGCTTTTGTAGCTTGGAACATCATCACCTCCCTTGGCGAAAAGGATCTATATTATGCCGGGAGCGATTCGGACGTTGGAAGCAACACCTCCAACTTGTGCTATATGGTCCAAGGGGATAACCCCCTTGAGGTAACTACCGAATCCGAGGTAGATGAAGATAATAACATGTCATATGATGAGCTATCTACATTTTGTCAATTATTGCTTGAAAAATATGACATGATTAAGAAAGATAATAAAAATTTGAAAAAGAAATTTGATTGCATGCATATAGAACAAGATTCATTTAGAAACAAGATTGCATGCTTAGAAAAAGAAAAGGAAGATTTGAAAAATGAGAATGTTTCCTTATTTTCAAAATTGAATGATTTGTGTGAAGGAAACAATACCTTGAAAAATAAAATTGATTTGGTGGAAAAAAAAAAGAAGTTATTTTTCAAGAAAATAAATCTTTGAAAAGAAAAGTTTTTGAAAAGGAAAAAGATTTTGTTTCTAAAAAGAAAAAGAAAAATGATTCTTTATCTCATCATGCTTTACATGCCACCACTAATGAGATTAAAGATTTGAAAAATAAAATGGATTGTTTGAGTTCAACTTTGAACTCTTGTGCATTTAACCATACTAGGTTGGAGTCAATGTTTTCAAAGAAACAAACTCCACACATTCATGCACAACATCATCATGCATTTGCTTATGTTGCACGTCATGATCACACTCCTACACATAAGCATCCTAAGGTGTACACATGTACACATTGTGGCCGCAAAGGCCATTTAGCAAATTTTATTATGACAAGTTGCATCTTTTAATTTTGCTAATAATAAAAATTTTTGGGTTCCTTACAAGACTAACCCCAAAGGACCCAAGAAAATATGGGTACCAAAACCCCCACCCCATGTTTTTGATATAGGTGAGGGATCTCTCAAGACGTGAGAGATTTGGTGCCTTGATGGTGGATGCAAATGGACTTGATGGATACACATTTGATGCATCACTATCAAGGAGATTTTGGTGGGATGACCACCATGATTGGAGCTTTGGAGTTGGGAACAGTCTCTAAACTCCTACTTTTTATGTACATGCTTTTTACATATATCATATTCATAGCATGTTCATATTTTAATTGTTTTTTTGTGCTTCATGTGATGATAACATGCTTAGATGTAGTTTTTATCAAAACTTGTATTATACATGTACAAATAGTGAGCTACATTTGTTTTATATATGATTGCACTTCATACTCATTTGTACCCACTATATGCATATGAATAGACTAGTTTTGATGATTCTCATTTATACATGCTTTGCCAATTTTTATGCTTTACTTCATGTATATGTATTAAATTCAAATCTAATAAATATACATGTATACTCGTGAGTCTCTTGCCTTCATGCAAATACATTTGATAGACTCTTTTATGTTTGGGATATGTATGTGTATTGTTAGTTTTGGATAAATCATACATATACCATGAAGATTAGTGTTTTAATGAAAAATGATTTTTATTAAAATGTGACTTATGATCTTTTTGAGCTTAAATGACTATTTTCATAAAAATGCTATTTACATGATCTTTTAACACTCACATCTTCATTTATTATTTCATGACTTAGTTTCATGATCATTTTGAGCTTTATAGTTCATGAGTGATTAAATCTTTATGTACTTAGTTATGTTTTATGAAAAACATATGATTTGATGTATTTGAAGGATTTTTAACTAGCTGTTCAAAAACTATTTTATACTAGTTATTTATTCTTCAATAAGTCTATAAGTTTTACACATGATCCTATTTTTAATCCATTGGATAAATTCTTTTGTATTCTCAAGATTTGATGCTTCATGAATTGAATATTAGTTTAAATGTTAGTTTTTGTACACACTAGGATTTATGCTTGTACATATTATGGGTCACAAATAAATCTATATATGGTTAGGCTTGATTGCTTATTTGTGCCCATTAGGTGTGCTAGTATAGCCTAGTTTTGATGATCCTTACATTTTTTAAACTTGTATTCCATTTTGGATTTGTGTTATGATCATGTGCTTTCATTTCATGTATATGTTTATTTTGTCAAACTTTAAGATATACATGTATACCTCTTGAGTCATTTGCCTTTCATGCAAATCTATATATATGGACTCAATTGTGTTTAGGGATATGTATGTATACTTCTTGTGTTGTCAAAACATACATATACCTTGAAATATAATTTTTTTTTAATAAAAACTTTGTGGTGATTTTTATGTTTTCAAAATTTATGATAATTTTCACATTGTCTTATTTAAAGGAATATTGAGCTTCATTGCCATTTTCATGTGATTTACACATATTTCATGAAAAATATTTTTATGTTATTCCTTGATTGAAGGATTCCATACTAGTTTTCAAACATTTTCATTTAACTAGTTCGAGTTCTTCATGTGGTAGATTATATGATGTATACACTTAAGCTTATTTTTCTATTGGTATCATTGGATATTTTCAATTGGTATCAATATGAACTTCTTTTGTATATACTCATATTTTGTTTTCCCATATATGTATGTATCAATTTCATTTGGTATACTCATTTTTTATACATATATATGAGTTATTTGTGCTTGAGTTAAAATTGTTTTACATGTTTAAAGCACAAAATTGTTTATGATAAGAAAATAAATATTATAAGAAAAATTCTCAAGATTTGTTTTATTGAGAAAATTAAAAATTTTGTTTTATAAGAAAAATTCAAAATTTTTGATTTGTATTGCCTATATGCAAGGAGAGCTTAACATCTCTTCTACATATAAATTCATGTAGAGTGTATTGTATATTGAGGAGCTTGACAACTCTTCTTTATGTGGTACACGTCTGTAGGGGGAGCTTCACATCTCTGCTTATGCATTACATATTATATGTTATGTGAATTAGGGCTTGTCATCCCTCTTTCATGTAATGTATATGTGTAGGGAAGTTACTTAACCGTCTTCCTCTTCATGAATGTATATCGCATATAACCTTTTATTGATATGTTTGTTTTGACCCCTTTATTGGTTTCTTTGTTTATGACAAAAAGGGGGAGAAAATTTGTTGATTGTGTTTTTACCCCTTTGTTGATGATTGACAAAAATGGGGAGAAGTATTTGAGATATATACATGTTTTTGGTTAAAGGATTTATGTTATGCATATATGTTTTGTTGTGCAAAGAGGAGAAAAAGATTTTGTGATTTTGTTTTATGCTTGATTAGCATGTTTACTCCTACATTTGCATACATGTTTATGTGCCTCAATGCATATTTATTTGTTTCTGTGGTATGCATGAGTTAAGGGGGAGCTTCTTTGAAGCTTTACTTTAATCCATGCATATATAACTTCATGAGTTTTGTCATCATCAAAAAGGGGGAGATTGTTGGCCCAAAGGCCCATCACTCTAGTTTTGATGATGATCAACTCATGTAGTTATGTTTACTAATGATCTTGTGTTTAATTAGTGACAGATTTATGATCAAGATCTTAGTAGGTGCATAGCTTCAACAAAGGATTTGAAGTCAAGTTTTTGGAGCTAGCACGGTGTTTGGACCAAGTCAAGAAGATGAGAAAGCTTCAAGTGAAGACTTCAAGAAGATGAAGACTTGTGTCTAGGTATAAGATTTTTGCTTTTAGTTAAAATGTAAAGGATAGAGTAGTTGGTGGATTGCTCAAGTATATATCACACACACACTCTTGATTTAGTTGTCTTTTCATAAAAGAATTTTCAGATTTAGAAAAGGCTTTCATTTTGGAAAAATACTTTTTGGTTTTGGAATTTCTTATATGCATGTCTTTTATCCAAAACCATATTTAGAGCTTAATGCCAAAAACATAGATATTTCATCTTATTGTGTAGTGGATCATATCCATACACACTATGCTTTAATGAATTCAAAATATCTTGTTTTTGTATCATGAAGAAGTTTGGAAAACAAGTTTTAGAAAAATACTAGTTTTCAATTGAGCCAATATTTCCAACTTACAAAAATAGTCCAAATCTTTTATAACATACCTTGATTTTGTGCATGTTTGTTTATCAAAGTATACTGGTAAAACTATTTTTATAGAGTATTTTATGGGATTTTTATGTGAGCCAAAAGACCAAGTTTTAATCCCAGATTTTCTGTTCCAGGCTTCAGCCAAGTCGACTAGTCGACCTACCAAGTCGACTAGGGCTGAAGTCGGTCGACCGGCTCGGTCGACCGACGTGCACAGACGTGCACGCCTTGACCTGGCAGATGGCCGGTCGACCGACCCAGTCGACCAGAACTGAGAGCAGTGCTCTCTGTTTATTTCGGTCGGCCGGGCGGTCGACCGGAGGCTCCAACGGTCAGATTTTTGACCGTTGGCGGTCGACCGGCCAGTCGACCGACAGGCCTGACAGAACCCCAACGGCTAGTTTTTCTGAGCCTATATATTTGGGGGTTTGGCCATTGTTTTTCACCAAGATTTCTAGTGGGTTTTAAGCCAGTTTTTCCTACTTCATTAAAAGAGTTTTTCCCACTAAATTGAGAGCTAATACTTCCAATCAAAAGGGGAGTTTTTATCAAGAGTGTTTAAAAGAGATTCTTTGAGTTTTCCTCCACCATCTCTTTCCTTGTTTTTCTCGCAAACACTTGAGCAACCCATTGAGCTATTCATTCTATAGGAGTGTTTTTGTGAGAGGATTTTAGATGATCAAGAGTTGTGATCACCAAAGTTCATCTTTGTTCTTTGAAGAGGCGGACGAGTGTGTTCGCACTGTTTCGGGTCCTAGTGGGGACTCGGTGTTTCGGGTTCGGGTGCGAACTCTTTGTTTGAGGTGCGGCCTCGGCGACCCGGTGGGCTTGCGGTGTGTACGGACTAGGGAGTCCGAGAGCTTGTAGGTGTTTGCGGCACCGAGTGATCCATTGGGATCGATTATAGTGGAAATCCTTCGTGTGTCGAAGGCGGGGATGTAGAGCAAGTGTGCTCGAACCTCGAAACAAATCCCTTGTGTTTGCAATTGCTCTCTCTCTCTCTCTCTCTCTTTGTCTCTTGTTTATATCTTGCATGCTATTATTGTGTTAATCTTTATATGCTTGATATACTTGTGAGCTCATATTGATATACTTGCTTGGGTTTGTTTGCTAACACTTGTATTCAACCAAGAGAGCCAACGCGGCACCTCAACCCTTATCAAGGGGAATCTAGAGGAGTTTGTCCAGAGCCCTTCACGGAGAATTCGGCAACACTCTTGTGTTATACGTGGTGTTTAGTGTAAGAGTTTAGTTTAGGTCATAATAGCTTTTACTTTCGCATTATTTTGCATTAAGTGACCATTAGATTAGCCATCACCTATTCACCCCCCCTCTAGGTGTACTTTCAATTGGTATCAGAGCATTTTCAACTGGTATCAGAGCACTTACACCTTATCCATAATATTTTCAAGATTCATACTCAGTTCCACCATTTCAAAATAAAAGACCATCAATCTTGGAAATGAGCATGCGTGAGTCCAAGCAACAATCACAAAATCTGACGCTCACAATTTCACTACAAATTCTAAAACAAAACTTCATCTTTTATAGTCCAATCGCAACAAAACGATAAACCAATCGACTATAAAAAGATGCTTGAAGCCATAACTCAAACTCAAATCGTTCGTAATCATGACATAGATATAATGTTCCAAACTCTCCATTCTCACAGTTTGACCATTTCTGATGTTGCTAACCATTCTATTAGAGCCGAAGAATCATGTTGTTTTGAAAAATAAGATTCCATTTCAGCACACCCATTTGAACTTGCCCAAACGCTAAATTTTAAAAATCACATTGACATTTTGGCAAGTTATCCATTTTCTAAAATTGTACTTGAGAATGAATATGACCATGAAGCTCAACTTGGTAATTCAATTCTACTTCCTGATTCAATAATGACTCCGGTGTCTTAACCTAATTTCAATCTTTTTCCCGAGTCAATATTGGATCCTGTGCCAGTTTACCATGAAATTGAATCGCAAATCTTTTATGATCATCATATTGAACTTGACCAATTTCATACTTTTGAAAGTCTCATTGACAAATTGACAAGTTCTTATTTTTATGAAATTGAACTCAATGAGAAATGTGACCTAGATTTTCAAATTTATGATCCAGTTCAAATTCCTGAATCAATATAGACTCATGTTTTGTTACCCAACTTGAATAATATTTTAGAGTCAGTTTTGATTCCTACACCTGTCATTCTTGAGCTTGAATCACTAATATTAAGTCACATTCCGTTGTGAGAAAATGAATGTGGACTTGAGTTTCAACTTCTTGATTTGGACCCACTTCCTAAACCAATATCGACTCCTGAATCTTTACTTGACTTAAGTCACTTTCCTGAGTCGGTATTAGTTCCCGTACTTTCTAAGTCCAAGTCAATCATTCCATCTTTTCACACTCTATTTTGGGACAAGGGTGTTGATAAAATTGACTCCGAAATTATTTGTAAAATTTGAAAATTAGACGGGATAAAATTCTTAATAAAAATCATTCATATATACATCATTTTAGTGGGTTATATTAGAGAGATTTCTTGTAGGTTCCTTCGAATTCCATGCAAATTCGATTGGGCCGCATTTCGTGGACCAATCAGACCACCACTAGAACCACCACCTTAAGGTAATATTTTCCTTCCCTTTCTTCTTTTTCATGCATCTATGCATTAATTCATATATTGAGGACGATGTATGAGAGAGGTGTGGGGGAATGTTCAAACATAACTTAGATTTTCCTTTTTATTAAAAAAAGTAACATTTTCTCTACTTTTAAAAACTTTTTGACAATAGAAACAATATTTTGACATATTTTTTGTAAGAAATCAAGTCAATTTTAAGGAATAGGAGAATCATAATTAGGATTTATTATACTTGGTCAAAATAAGATTATTTGTTTGATTTTCAAGGTTAGGAAGAAAATTTGAAAAGGTAATTTAGTCTTGATCTTTACCTTGATGAAATATACACACTTCATACACTTACACACTTAGGGTTCAAAAACAAAGATTCTTATGCCTTAAAAAATTAAAAAAAGAAAAAAATATATCTATGGAAGATAAAACTAATCTAATTATTGATTAGCTAGGTTCTTTGCCTTAGTATTTATGCGAAAGATGATTAGATAAGTTTGAGAAAAATTATATATATAAAAATCCTCAGATTAAGCTGGGTATTTGTGCCTAATAAAGCATAAGTATTCACGCCTAAAAGCGGTTTATATAATAAAATCCTTAGTTTTGAGGCCTTGTTTGCTCGAGTCCTTAAGTTCTTGGGGTGTTTTCTCACCCAAATGAAAAAACACCTAGAGGGGGGGTGAATAGGTGTAAGTGCTAATCTAAGAAACTAAATGCAAACTAAGTGCGCTAAATGCGGAAGCTAATGCAAATGTTGCACAAACTTGATACAATACAACAAGTGTAGCCGAATTCCCCTTGCGAGGCTCTGGACTAACTCCTCTTGATTCCCCTTTAAATGGGTTGAGGTGCTATGTGAAACTCTTGTTGGATGAGTACAAATTAGGCACACACACACAAGCAATCCAAGCAATAAGAAATATGTGCACACACAATCAAGCCAAGCAATCAAGGATAAATTACAATATGAAATAATGCAAGGCAACACAAGCAATAATATATGGCAATATGAATTATGCTCAACACAAGCAAATATGATATGATGATATGAAGTATGATGCTTTGCACAATATAAATGAGAGAGAGTTAGAGAGACAATGGATCAATACGCAAACACCAAGATTTGTTTCGAGGTTCGAGCACCTTGCTCTACATCCCCGCCTACACCACCGTGTAGGATTTCCACTATCTCAACTCCCACCGAGGGAACCTCTACCGAAGAGGATTTCTACAACTCAAGGAGTACAGAACTCCTCTCTCAATACAAACCACAACACCTCACACTAGAGGTGTCAACCAACAACCACACCTCTACCTAAGAGGCTTACAAACACAATCCCAATCACCTCACACTTGAGGGATCCAAACCAATACCACTCCGATCACCTTTACCGAAGAGGGATTCACAAATAAAAGGAGGGTTACAACACAAGAGGTTTACAACAACAACCTCAAACACTTCTCTTTCTTTCTTTTTTCACAAAACAAAGATCCTAATAGTTTAGGATAGTATGATATAGCTCAAGTGTGGAAACTATGTGTTTTGGAAAACAAGAACTCAAAGAAAACACTTGGGAAATTTCTTGTAAAAGATAAAGAATGAAAGCCAATACAAAAATCCCAAATTCCAATTTCTTTGATTTTTCAAAAACCCAAAAACACAAAGAATAAATCTTGTTAGCACTTAAAACTCTTTTAAAACTCTTTTAAATACTTCAGAAAACTGGTATTTTTCTTCTTGAAAAACTTGGCCAAAATCCCCAAAGAGATGGGTTTATATAGCCCCTAGGAAAAACTAGCCGTTAGGCTGATGTGACAGTCTGACCAACTGCCGTCGACCGGCCCGGTCGACCGCCAACGGTCAAAAATGTGACCGTTGGGCAACATCGGTCGACCGGTCCGGTCGACCGAAAATTCCCGAGAGCAGAGCTCTCATCCCGGTCGACCGGCCCGGTCGACCGGCTCTGTGCCTAACAGACGTGCACGTCCGTGCACGTCGGTCGACCGGATCGGTCGACCGGCCCTTTGGTGCGGTCGACCGTCCCGGTCGACCGACCAGCCTGTCAGCACAGTCCAGGTCAGAAAAATAGTGTAAAATATTTTCTAAAAATCTTTTAACACTTCTAAAAAATTCACAAAATTTGTTTTATCATTTTATATTAAAACATACACCTGTGATAAAAATTTCAAGACAATATATCAACATATCAATTTATTTTTGTGTCTTGCAAATTTTATCAAAAACAAAACTTGTATTTTTATCAAACTTGATTTTTCCAAAACATGAATAGGGATATCAAAATAAGTTTGTTTAGCAAGTTAAACCATGTATGTATAACTAGAATACATCTACTATACATATAAAACATGTAAACTTGTTTTGATCAACTATTCATAAAAAACCAAATATCAAATCATAAAACGAGTGTTTTGTGCACTTGAGCATATCAACTATACTAAGATTTACAAATGGATCTAAAACTCATAATCTAAACTAGGATACCTAAGTCTTCCTTGAGGAACTCCATCTTCAAGTAGACTTGCTCCCAAACGCGATCCACCGAGTGCAAAGGGTATGATCTTTAAGCTTTGGCACCGGAATCACCATGATAAGCTTCTAATCATCTTGTTGAAGCTAATCACCAACTAATATCCTGTTAATGATCTGAAACTTAGAAACACAAGAATATTAGTAAACATAACTACATGAGTGTTGATCATCATCAAAACTAGAGTGGAAGGCCATTGGGCCAACAATCTCCCCCTTTTTGATGATGACAAAACTCATGGAGTTATATATGCATGGATTAAAGTTAAGCTTCAAAGAAGCTCCCCCTTAACTCATGCATAAACAAATAAACAATAATATGCAATGCGTGACAATACTCATGCATAAACAAATAAACAATAATATGCAAAACATGACAATGCATATAAACATGGTGCTCTAGATACCAATGGAATATTCAACATAAAATATGCTCTAGATACCAATTACAAAGCAAACTTTATAAATCAATCAAACTTACTATTCTTGAGATTAAAACATAATATATGCATATAAAACATAAGCATGCATATAAAACACAAATACTTCTCCCCCTTTTTGTCAATCATCAACAAAGGGGTAAACAATCAAAACCATAGAGAAAATGAGGGGTAAAAATCTTTCTTCCCCTTTTTGTCAATCAAAACAATGCAAACAATGTTCTCCCCCTTTTTGTCTAAAACAAAAAAAGGCAAAGTCAATGAGGGGTGACTACAAATATGATACCAATTGAAAAGATTTTACATAGAAACATTGATACCAATTGTAAGAATTGTTCATTTTAAAAACATATAAACAAGAAGATCAAATACAAAATCATCATATGTTTAAAATAACAACTTTTAATCATAAAGAGTGGGAGTACAAATACCAATTGAAATACAAAATCAAATTTTCTCCCCCTTTATGAAATACAAACTAAAGTCATGCATAGTCTTGATAACAATTTAAAAGTAATCAATTTAAACAAAATTGAAACTCAAGCACTAGCATAAACACAAACATATATATGTATGAAAGATAGATACCAATAGAAATTGATATACTTGAAATTTAAAGCATACATACATACAAAACATATATGAGTATACAAGAAGATCAAAATGATACCAATTGAAAGAGTTCAATGATACCAATTGACATAACAATAAGTTCAAGTGTATACATCATATTCTCTACCACCCAATCATAATTCAAGTTTTAAAGATTTTCAATTTAGGGCATACATGAACATGATCTCCCATCCTACCGCCCTTGGAAGGTAGGGGTTTTCAAAGATAGATTTGAAAGTGTAGTTTTGTTTGAAAATCACTACCAAAATGAAGAACACCGCAACTAGTTAAATGGAAAACTTGTTAACTAGTACGAAATCCTTCAAGCAAGGAATAAAACAAAATTGTTTTTCATAAACATGAAATTCACATCATATCAAACACTCAAGTTCAATTAGGCATAAATAAGACTCATGAAAACAAAACATGAGCAAGCAATAGATGTAAGTGTACAAATAATATGTGAAGATCATAATCATGAAAAATATTTCATTAAGCTCAATTTTTCTTTAAAACACGAAATCATCAAAACTATCTAATCTTCAAGGCATATGTATGTCTAATACAATCTAACGTATACATACATATCCAAAACATAAAGAGTCCACAAGATATATGCATTAAGGCACGTGGCTCAAAAAGGATACTCATGTATAGTCAATAGTTTGGATAAGATGGACATAAACATGAAGTTAAATATTGACACATAAACATGAAAACATGTAAGGCTAAATTTTCATCAAAGCAATTTTCATTTCAAGGTATATGTATGATTTGTCAACACAAGAAGTATACATACATATCCCTTAAACACACTTTGAGTCCATAATATAGATTTGCATGAAAGGCAAATGACTCAAGGGGTATACATGTATATCTTAAAGTTTGGCAATACAAACATATACATGAAGTGAAATACACAATCATAAAACTAATTCAAAAATGGAATACAAGTTTGAAATGTATGAATCATCAAAACTAGACTATACTAGCACATCTAATGGGTTCAAATAAGCAATCAAGCTCAACATATATAGATTTATTTGTAACCCACTCTATGTACAAGTATATAACTAGTCTTAATGAAAACAAACATCTAAACATATATTCAAAACATGAAGCATCAAAATAAGTATAAAAGTCATCATGATAAAACTAAAACATGATTACTATGTAAATTCACATGTATTAGATTCATGATGTACATTATAGCTTAAACAAAAGTGAGAACACTAAATATGGGTTCATATAAGCATATGTGTCTCAAATACTATACATGTATGTCAAGGATCTAATAAACATGGAATGAACATACTAATCCATAGACATCAAAAACATGCTATAAACATTAAAACATGGAAAGCATGTAAACAATAAATGGGAGTAAAGGATTGTTACCAAAACCGAAGAAGCAACTCTCCTTGTCTCCAAAACATGGTGGTCATCTCCACCAAATCTTCCCTTGAAAGTGATGCATCCAATTTGATTTCCATGAAGTCCGGAACGCATCCACTCCAAGGTGTCATCACTCTCACGTCATGTGAGAGCCCACACCTACATCAAAAACAATAGGAGGGGTGGTCTTTGGTACCCATATCTTCTTGGGTCCATGGGGGTTAGTCCCTTCTCTAACCCAAACAAATTTCTTTGCTAAATTAGTAGTATGTAATCTATCAAAACAAAATTAGCAAGGTGGCCCTTACGTCCACAATGTGTACATGTGTACACATGAGCATACATGTGAGGAGTGTGTCCGTGAGGAGCATGTGTATGCCGTGTAGGGTGTGCATGCATAAAAGTTGGAACTTGTTTCTTTCGAACCAAGGTTTCCAACCGTGAGTGGTTCATGGCACATTGGCTCATAGTGGAGCCCAAACAATCTACTCTCTTCTTAAGCATACAAATATCATCATTAATCTTAGAAGAAGAGGTACATGCATTAGGTAGTCTAGATGATGAGGCTACACTAGCATGGCAAACATGAGAATCAATCTTATTATGTAAAACAATATTTTTCTTTAAACACACATCTAAATCATTTGTAATGGAAATAATTTTATTTTTCAAATCAACATTCTCTTTTAAATAAAATCAACTTTTGAAGACAAGTTATCATTTTTCTTCAAAAGAGCATGGCAATCATTTTTAGACTTTAAAAATTTATTTTCTTTTAAAGCAAGTTCCAATTGAGATCTCAATGAATCCCTTTCATTATAGACCTCAACTTTCTCTTGCAAAACACAATCAAGTCTAGAGTGCAAACATTCATTTTCTTTTTCAATATCTAGACTTTTCTTTTTCAAAATTTTATACTTCTCAATTAATTTTTCACACACAATAGATAGTTCTTCATTTAAAGCATGGAGATCAACAAAATCATTTGAAGAACTAGCACAATCATTACTATCTAGTTGAGTTTCCGATTGTACCTCAAGGGAGTCATTCCCTTGGACCATGTAGCATTGTTGTGGTTCAGATTCTCCACTAGATTCCTCTTCTTGTTGAATTTGGACTTGAAGCTTGGAGGTGGTGATTGTTGTCAACTTGTTCCACACTGCAAAAGCGGAATCAAGATTAGAAACACATAAAAGATATTCTTTAGGTAAAGTGCTTCTAATAGCCTCTAGGGCTTGTGCATTGGCCCCTATATGATTGCGATCACTAAGGAAGGATTCCTTGGTAATAGCAAGATAGACTTTATGACCTAGGGTTTGCAAATAAACGGTCATCCTAATCTTCCAAACATGAATGTTGGAAGGGTCATACATAGGTGGGGTCATGAAGGCCATGGTAAACTAAATGAATGTGCAAACAAACAAATGCAAATAAGATTAGCAAGCAAATGGATCACTCCTAGGATGTTAAGCCTAAGTATCAGGAGCACTAGCTCTGATACCAATTGAAAAAACACCTAGAGGGGGGGTGAATAGGTGTAAGTGCTAATCTAAGAAACTAAATGCAAACTAAGTGCGCTAAATGCGGAAGCTAATGCAAATGTTGCACAAACTTGATACAATACAACAAGTGTAGCCGAATTCCCCTTGCGAGGCTCTGGACTAACTCCTCTTGATTCCCCTTTAAATGGGTTGAGGTGCTATGTGAAGCTCTTGTTGGATGAGTACAAATTAGGCACACACACACAAGCAATCCAAGCAATAAGAAATATGTGCACACACAATTAAGCCAAGCAATCAAGGATAAATTACAATATGAAATAATGCAAGGCAACACAAGCAATAATATATGGCAATATGAATTATGCTCAACACAAGCAAATATGATATGATGATATGAAGTATGATGCTTTGCACAATATAAATGAGAGAGAGTTAGAGAGACAATGGATCAATACGCAAACACCAAGATTTGTTTCGAGATTCGAGCACCTTGCTCTACATCCCCGCCTACACCACCGTGTAGGATTTCCACTATCTCAACTCCCACCGAGGGAACCTCTACCGAAGAGGATTTCTACAACTCAAGGAGTACAGAACTCCTCTCTCAATACAAACCACAACACCTCACACTAGAGGTGTCAACCAACAACCACACCTCTACCTAAGAGGCTTACAAACACAATCCCAATCACCTCACACTTGAGGGATCCAAACCAATACCACTCCGATCACCTCTACCGAAGAGGGATTCACAAATAAAAGGAGGGTTACAACACAAGAGGTTTACAACAACAACCTCAAACACTTCTCTTTCTTTCTTTTTCCACAAAACAAAGATCCTAATAGTTTAGGATAGTATGATATAGCTCAAGTGTGGAAACTGTGTGTTTTGGAAAACAAGAACTCAAAGAAAACACTTGGGAAATTTCTTGTAAAAGATAAAGAATGAAAGCCAATACAAAAATCCCAAATTCCAATTTCTTTGATTTTTCAAAAACCCAAAAACACAAAGAATAAATCTTGTTAGCACTTAAAACTCTTTTAAAACTCTTTTAAATACTTCAGAAAACTGGTATTTTTCTTCTTGAAAAACTTGGCCAAAATCCCCAAAGAGATGGGGTTTATATAGCCCCTAGGAAAAACTAGCCGTTAGGCTGATGTGGCAGTCTGACCAACTGCCGGTCGACCGGCCCGGTCGACCGCCAACGGTCAAAAATGTGACCGTTGGGCAACATCGGTCGACCGGTCCGGTCGACCGAAAATTCCCGAGAGCAGAGCTCTCATCCCGGTCGACCGGCCCGGTCGACCGGCTCTGTGCCTAACAGACGTGCACGTCCGTGCACGTCGGTCGACCGGATCGGTCGACCGGCCCTTTGGTGCGGTCGACCGTCCCGGTCGACCGACCAGCCTGTCAGCACAGTCCAGGTCAGAAAAATAGTGTAAAATATTTTCTAAAAATCTTTTAACACTTCTAAAAAATTCACAAAATTTGTTTTATCATTTTATATTAAAACATACACCTGTGATAAAAATTTCAAGACAATATATCAACATATCAATTTATTTTTGTGTCTTGCAAATTTTATCAAAAACAAAACTTGTATTTTTATCAAACTTGATTTTTCCAAAACATGAATAGGGATATCAAAATAAGTTTGTTTAGCAAGTTAAACCATGTATGTATAACTAGAATACATCTACTATACATATAAAACATGTAAACTTGTTTTGATCAACTATTCATAAAAAACCAAATATCAAATCATAAAACGAGTGTTTTGTGCACTTGAGCATATCAACTATACTAAGATTTACAAATGGATCTAAAACTCATAATCTAAACTAGGATACCTAAGTCTTCCTTGAGGAACTCCATCTTCAAGTAGACTTGCTCCCAAACGCGATCCACCGAGTGCAAAGGGTATGATCTTTAAGCTTTGGCACCGGAATCACCATGATAAGCTTCTAATCATCTTGTTGAAGCTAATCACCAACTAATATCCTGTTAATGATCTGAAACTTAGAAACACAAGAATATTAGTAAACATAACTACATGAGTGTTGATCATCATCAAAACTAGAGTGGAAGGCCATTGGGCCAACACCAAACCCTAAGACCATTTGGTTTGGGAGTCACCGATTAAAGGCTCATTACATGGACAAATTAGAAAGCCTAATAGAACTAAGAAATAATACTACCAAAAATAAAATAAATATATATAAATAAATAAATAAGGCATTAGAGTTAGAGTTAAAGAACCCTTAGTCAAAACTTTACGGTCACGAAGGTGCATATGACTTAGGGTAAAGTAATAGACTAGATGAGAAGTACAATTTGACTCCTTACTTGATTGATCACAAATTTTTGAATAGAGACTAAGTTTAAGAATGAAAATTTTGGTTTTCTATAACTTATAGATTACTTAAATCTTACAATAATATTTCAAATATTTTTCTTTCAAAATGTGTTTTTAAAATACTAATATTTTTCTCTTTCTTTATAGATTTTGTGGGTGTAATCCACTGAAAACTCTCACGAGACAAAACTCGTCCTTTAGGGGAAACCTAGAGGTTTAACGACTTGTTGCACATGCTCAGTGCAATCGCGTGATGTACGAAGTGGTCTAATAATCTTTGGTTTAGTTTTTGTATTTTGCTCGAGGACGAGCAAAAGATAGGTGTGGCGGTGTGATTGCACACATTTATTGCATTATTCTTTATTACATTTTCACATTTATCATGTAATAAATCTGCTAAATTTTTTGTCTTAAATGTCTATTTTGCAGAAGATAATTATGGGGAGAAAGAGGATAAAATCAAATAAATATCAGTTAAATTCAGATTTAACTAGATCTATTTGGTTAGAGGAGGATATCCCAAATCTAGTTCGTTAAATTCAGTTTTTGATGAATCCAGTGGTTAAAGTAAAAGATCAACTGAGAATAATGTAAAATACAGAGTGCAATCCAAAGCAATAAATGGATAGAGAGAAGATCAACAGATGAGATGAAACAATTTTGACTCGGATTTTAATTGGATACATTTTAGTATTTGAATCATAACGTTCGCTACCGAAGCTTAAATCAGATGATTCAAAATGATCCAGAAAGAAGACTTAAAGAGCTACAACTCTTAAGTTGATCACTATTTCTAATTCTATTATTTGATAAGTTATATTCAGCCACGAAGCTGCATATCAGAACTGAATATCTACATCAAATCAAGTTTGGAGATAAGGGAAGATTCAAATTCAGAAATAGTCAACTTTCCCTATCTTCGTACTCCTCTAACCTCTGCATTTCTCTTATAAATACCTATAATCTCAAAGGCAAAGAGGACGATTAAGCAGAGAGTAGAACTTAGGATATATTGCAGTTTGTAACTTAGGTTTTTTATTTTCTTTATGTAATTTTTGTTTTATTTATGTAACTAAGAGAAGAGGAGAGTTTTATGAAGGAATAAGAGCAAGCTTGTACTGAGGGTGACACCGGTATAAGTAATCTTTTCTTTCATTGTTATTTGAATCGAATCGAAGTTTTCTTTTTCTTCTTTACTCTTGTTTATATTTGCTTCCCTCTTTTGTGCTTGTGAATCTAAATGACTCCGATAGCCTCGAAGTTGCCTTGCCCTTGCAAGTGCCGTTGATGGCTTTTGGTGATAGATATCCATTTCTATGATAGTGTAGTGTGCCCCTTCATTTCATAGTGTAAATCGGGAATGGGAAAGATCCTATTTGTCATACTTCGCTCGCCTTCAAACAAAGGTACATCGTCAGTACGGGTCAAAGGTAAGCAGGCGCTGAAGAGGTAAGTAAGTTTTTTAGGTTTTAGTTTTCTTTTTTTTAATTTTAGTGTAAATTGTCAACACCATCAACACTAACTCTTTTATCACTCTTTTCAATTTCTTTGTACATATCCACTTTCATTTTCTCCACCTTCTCAATCTTCCATTTTCTTCCTAACTTAACTTTAACCTATTTTTCTTTTTTCTTTTTAAGAACTAAAAGAAGATCTTTAACCATTCTTTGTAACCTAAAAGAGAACTTATTAAAAAGTTTCCATCGCTATTCCCTTCTTGTGGAGCACGACCCGCATAACCACTTGCTATCGCGGTAGTATTGAGCACCTTGCACTCTTTATTCTTAAGTTCTGAAATTCTGTATTTTTGTATGCAGGTTTTAACTCAACAGGTAGTATGGGATGCGTCTACTACATGTGACAATTGGTGCTCGCTGACATAATAAATAATAATGTACTGTAACTGATTGTCTTTACCTGATACATGTTTGTGATGTTAGACACCCGATGATACACCTGACCTGATTTGAACATTTGATTATACTTGTGACCGGTGTACATCTTACTCTAGTACTGACTGACTCTACCCACCTGATATATATAAATCGTGATAGACACCTGATTGGATATCTGACTGGACACATACTCTACTGTATGCTACCCACATTACTGTTTATTTACTTATTCATGTCATTTCTTATTCCAGTTTATATTATTATCATATGTTCACATTTATATGTATGTGCATCTTCCCCTTCATTCTTATACATTCACTAAGAGTTTTGACTTCCTGGATTTGTATATCCAGATCTGTGGCTATTTATCACTGATCAGGTATTTGGAGAGGATTACAGACATCTTGAGGAGCTGGAGTTCTCATACTCGATTCACCAGTCTCGATATCTTGCTTGCTATTCTTTATTCCTGTTATTTTCATGATTCTATACATTGGACTCTTGCTTGTTCTATTCCATTTCTTATTTCATCTGAGATCATGTATAGACATTATATGTATTATTGTAGTGATGTTGATTCTTCATAGTGATTTTATAGCTCGGTCAGTTACTTTAGACTTAGCGTGTATACGTGGAGTATTTTTCTTCCGTATATATGTTGCCGACTCTTGTCGCAACTCCGTTTCTATCCATTTTGGGAAGCGAGGCGTGACAATTACTATATTTAATTTGATCGTTCAAATCTGAAGATACGGGAAATATTCGCATTAAAGCAACCGTTACACACATGGAGCTATTGAAATGGGGTGTTATTCAGCCTATAAATAGATCCCTCATTTCATAACTGAGAATACAACAATCAAAAGCTTCTCCTCCAAAGCTTTTCTCTCCTCTCCATTTCTGATTTCTTCTGCTACAGCCATTTGCTAGCATGAAGAAGTTCTGTTCTTGTTTAAATTAAACTTTTGTTTTAGTTTAATGGGCAACCATTATTCATTTGAGCAGGAGACTCGTGCACACGCTCACGCTGGGTGCTGATTATTTTGGGAGATCTTTTATCGCTAGTTGATGAAACTGACTCAACGTCCGAGCGATAGGGCAGTGAATGACATGACTGATCTCCTATAGACCAGCTTTATTTTTAATTGTTTATTTATTCTTTCATGATTTATATATCAGTTTATTTACATGTTTAAGCGTTAAAAGTTGTATGCTAGAAAAATATATTTATTTCATTCTTGTTATCACAAATTTATGTTTTAGAATTTGTAAAGTTAAAATTATTCAAAATAAGAAACTACAGCATTGTGACCAATTTGACTTGGTAATCTCACTTGAAAATTGGGTGGTATTCCCTGCTAATGCTAAAAAGTATAGAGTTAAAATTGAGTGCAATATGTTAAAATTTTCTGGTGACATTTGTGCTTTAGAGAGCTATACTGTCAAATATGACAATTTTTTTTTTTTTTTTTTAAGGTTCTCTTCAATCAAAATTGTTGTACTATTTGGATGCTTGAGGTACACATTTTTGATCTTACAAAAAATGAATGTTGGACAAAGAAGTTTTATGTTTATTTTGCTGGTTTTGGTTTGGAGGGATTTGGGTTTAAAGAAATACTGTTTGGGTGAGTGATGTAAGAAAGAGGGTCATGACGAGGGAGGGAAGAAAGAAAGTATACAACGGTGACAAGAAAGAGGAGAGAGGGGGCGCGATCTATGAGAGAGTTAATGTATAAAGGTGACAGGAGAGAAAAGAGCGAGGTGAGTGATTGGGGGAGAGACCTAACACTTTCCAACTAATTCCTCCAAATAACAAATTTGATTGGACAAAGGAAAAGAGAAGAAAATATTGTTTATTAGTTTTCTTACAATCAAACACCGTATTTGTTTTTCCTTAATCGTGAATCTCACTCTTTTCTTTACGGATAAACAGGAGAGACAAATTACTACGCATGGTTGTATAAGACAACACATATTTCTCAAGTGTAAGATCAAAGCTGATCAACCCAAGCTCATTTTTTTATTTTTTAATTTAAATTTACAAGTATGATTTATGAACATTTTCAGTATTTTCATAATTAATTAATTAAAAATTAATCAAAAACGACTGAAGGAAGGTTTTCTCCCTTCACTCCTATAGAAACTTTGTCTGTCCGTCCGTCCGTCCGTCTTCCGCGCGCGAGAAAGAGCAGCGGAGAGATAGCGCCGCCGGCTACCGCCTTCCACCCTCCTTCCTCCCTCTCTATCTCCCCTCCGCCTCCTTCCTCTTCCTCCTTCTTTTTCACTCTCCTTTTCCGTTACTCTGTCGGTTAGTTTTCACCACCTACGGAGCAGTATACTAGTATTATTCAAAAGTTACCACCACTCACACTTCCGTGCCTGTGGAAAAACTTACACCTTTTTCTAGGGTACGTACAAACATCTACCCATCTGGATACACCACCATCACAAGCAGCATCAAAATGGATGGATGGATGGAGGGAGGGGAAAAAAGGCATGGTCTTTATTATTGGGGGGCAATAAATCCGCCCCACAAACAGCGCCGATGTCCTGTGCCTGAATATCAAACAAATTTAGCAGCAGCAGCAGCAGCAGCAGCTACCACCTTCTAGGGCAGTGAAGTAGCAGCTCCCCTTCTCTTTCACTAATCTCTCCCCTCCATTTTCTAGGGTTTCCCAAAATTTCCCTCCCAATCTCTGCATCAATCGATGGCCAAGACCAAGCCGGGCAAAAAAGACCTCGATTCCTACACCATCAAAAGCACCAACAAAGTCGTCCGAGGTAACGAAAGTTTCGAAAAAATTAGTCAAAGACCCTACCTTGTCCCTTTCCCCTTTCATTTCCCCTCATTTGATTCTCTGATCGGTCTTTCAGCTGGCGATTGCGTCCTGATGCGGCCGTCGGACTCCGACAAGCCCCCGTACGTGGCTCGCGTGGAGAAGATCGAGGCTGATCACCGCAACAATGTGAAAGTTAGGGTTCGGTGGTACTACCGCCCCGAGGAGTCGATGGGAGGGAGGAGGCAGTTCCATGGAGCGAAAGAGCTGTTCTTGTCTGATCACTACGATGTGCAGAGCGCGCATACGATTGAGGGGAAATGTGTGGTGCATTCTTTCAAGAACTATACCAAGCTGGAGACTGTTGGGGCTGAGGATTACTTTTGTAGGTTTGAGTACAAGGCTGCCACTGGGGGTTTCACGCCTGATCGAGTTGCTGTGTGAGTCATTGATGGTTTTTATTGTTGGGTTTGTTCTTTTGAGAGCTGCATGTTGCTAAAAATGGGACTTTGTTATTGAAGGTACTGCAAGTGCGAGATGCCATATAATCCGGATGATCTCATGGTTCAGTGCGAGGGATGCAAGGACTGGTAAATTGTTCAAATTTTTGGTTCTTGGTTCAGTGAAATTTTAGTGTGCATTGCATGTTCTATCCGCATTCATCTGGATTTATGGTTTCACATGTTTCCATCCCCTTTTAGTTTAATAATGATATGTACAATGTGGCGTCTATACTTAATTTTCTTTCTCAACATCGCATGACCTTGCTGGTGATATCTGGTTACTTATAGTAATGGGGTGGCGGGACATCAAGCATTTTGAAACACATGGCTTATTAGATGTTCCTCTTTTATGTTATGAATGGAAAGCCATCAGTACCTTGTGTATGTCGTTGATATTGCCCTCTCAAGTAGCTTGGATTGTCACGCGTGGCAGCTTTCTTTAAGATGTTTTTTTGTGTTGGTGTTGATAAAGAAAGTGCCATCAGTGTTTTAAATATTGGTTATCGGTGATATATCGGTCAGCAAAATTATATACCAGATATCGGATACTGGATGATATATCACGATATGGTACTAAATACCGTACATCAAATCAGACATCATACCAGACGAAGAATAAACATTTGATTGCCTACATACATCATATGAAACTATTTAAAGCAAGTTTACGGTCATGGACTCATAGGAGATACTTAGTTTTTTGTAGAAACTCCTTAAATATGTTTGTAAAAGCTCCTCAAATGTGTTTGTAGGCGATATATCAAATATTTTCATCTCGGATATTGGCCGATATAATGGCCACATGGCGATATATCGGCCCATATCAGTCCAAAACGATATCCGGTAAAACTTTACATTTATCATATAATTTTGAATAAAATACCGGTATCTTGGCCGATATACCGGTATATCGGCCGGTATTTAAAACAATGAGTGCCATTGGTTGTCCACTATCGACATGGATATTCTCTTTCGTGAGACATGCGAGAAATGATAATAAATCTCATCGTTAATTTGGAATAAAAAAATAGATACTTATCATTCATTGGCGGGGGATAAACCTTTGGCAAAGAAGGGAACCATACCCAATATCTTCTTCTACGATCCAGTGCGTCTATCAATTAAGGTTTATACTAAGAAGCAGATGGTATTACTAATTAAATCCCTATCTAATGTGTTTGTTCTTATTGTTGTCTACCACTTTTTTTGTTATTAATTTTTCATTCATTTCTTATCTTCTAATTAAAGTAGAACACAAGCATGGGCGCCTAAGTTCTTAATTTGATCGATAATTTTTTTATTGTGAAGTGTACTTGACAGCTGTTTGGTTCTTGAGCACAATTGTGCTCTACCTAGACTGACTAATTTTAGATGACACCTTAATGAAGATTGCTTTACTTACTATAATCATGCAAACATTTTTTGAAATCCCAATTGATTTTGAAAGGCACTGTTTGAAGAAAGTCATCTTTTAACAGAATCCTATAGTCAACGATAATATTTCTATTATCAAATAGATTTCAGCAACATACCTTTTGAACTTCGGTCTTTAAACTGCTTCCCTTCCACTATGATGATCTTTGTGCATTGCAAGGTTCACTAAAAAATGACCCTTACCATGGGTTTGTGGCCTTATTTGGCAACACGAGTTGCAAGAGTTAGGCTAACTCTTTCAAACACTTATTTAGATTTAGGGTGTAATTTTCACATGGCTTGTCAAGGGCAAATTTGGGATTTAAAAAAAAAAATGCCCTTTGCCACCTACTTTTTGGAGGCAAAGTACTTAACTCATACACCAATTCCAAATTAGTGTAGGAGTTGACCAACTCTAACCTCATATTCTCTTTCCAATTCTTCTCTCTAAAACCCCTAACTGTACTCTCCCAACTCTACTTTCAAACAAAGCCTGTTCCGCTGAAACTCAGACTTGTTGAGTTTTATTCTTGTTACTTGTTAGCTTGCCAATTGTTACCTTACATGTAGTCTGTTCTTTTGTTTATGAATTGTTACATTACATTTTGTTTCTTGATTCTCATGTTTTTGAATGAATTGCATGATTCTATTACATTCAACTCCTTAAAAGTTTAATCTTATGTTTTAGTCCACCTATTTTTATCCTATTTCCTCCATTGCGAAGCTGCGTGTAATTTGCAATGAATTCTAAGAAATTTTCTACGTAGCATGTACCCGATTGATCTTAAGTTACATCATTTGGTACTTATATGAGCAGCCAGTTTATGGGATACCTGTACTCCTTGGAACTTTATAGCATAACATACATCTAGTAGACTAGTTAAAAAATATTAAATAGGTATTCCGAAGGCATTATGAAAGTTCATTCACTTTTGTCTACTTAGACTTTTTATGTACTATATTCAATAAATTAGCCGATTAGATGCTCTTAAACTGAATAAATCTTGGAAGGTAATATTATTCAGTTATAATCCGTAAAGCTTAAGATAGATAACACTTGGATCCTTATAATGCTAATATAATTGAGTTCACGTGTCTTCATGTTATTATTTACTAGTCAATGATTAGTGCATGTCATTGTAAAGCTGATGGAAAGTGAAGGGCAACTGGAGGAGAATGAAGGCTGGGAAGAAGAATAATTTGTTGGTTTGTTTGCATAATTTGACAGAAGATGTTATTGGTTGGCTTCATTCTTCCGTCCTATGTACACTGGTGTTCTTCAGGAAGAAAAGAGTGCCTACATAGCTGTCTAGAGGCACACTTAGAGTCTTAGACCTGGGTGCCCACTTAGTACATCAGTTGCCTGGACATCCCTTTAAGTTACAATGCAACCCTCAACACCCACACCACCCCAAAACCATATAGAAGAAGAATAAGGAACAAGAAAAAGCGCACACACAAAAAGGGAAAATAAGAAGGGAAAAAAGGAAAGAAACGATGCGTGTGCATCTATCAAAGAGGAGAATGAGAACCAAAATGAAAGAAGAAAAGGGGAGAAAAGAAAAGGATGAATTTCTCCATTGCAAGTTGCAACATAATCCCAAAGCCTATACCTAGGTTTTGTTTTGCCTTGATTGCAATTCATTTCATTGTCTTACGATAAACATGATTCAGTTTCTTGCGTATGTCATAATTATATTGCCCTTATGTTCAGATGCATCTTACCAGAAATGAGTTATAATTCTTCTGCTTTGTCCAAGTCCTAGCTGGGGCATTTTTAATAAAATCTGCAGTTTCAAGCACGTCAAGTTTCAAAATGTGAAGTGCCAAGACATTGAGATGCTTCAACACAACAATTCTACTTAAGAATCTATTACAACATTCAAAGAATATCAAATTTAACAATGATGGGCTTAGGGTTTTGTGGAACATAACAAAGTTTAAAAATCTATTTATATTTCTTACCTTTGCTAACCTTTAATATTTGGCATTTCCATTCATTTGAATATATAATAAGTTACATTAATTTTTTTTTTTTGAGGTTTTTGTATTGGTCATTGTTGACCTTTTTAATTTCTAGAATCTAGCACCAACTATTTTTTATTTGCCGCGCGCTTTGGTTGGTTTTGTGTATCTGTTGTGGGTTGGGTGTTTTTTTTTTTCCCTGGGGGGGGGGGGGGGGGGGTTGGAGATAAATTACTAGTACCAAGTAATTGTGGGCATCACCCGCATCTAGGACAATAAAGCACATGAGTTGTGGAAAAATTCATTTTATAAGATGATTTATTTATTCTGCCACTTTGACTGTAATAAAACTGTCTATAAGAAGTACCTACGTGGCGTGGATTTGTCTGCCAAAAGCTTATGCTGAGTGTTTTCTTTGGTGGATCATGACGACGTATAAAATTGGGTGGAATAGTGTTCAAGATAAAATATTTACACTAATCACTGCTAATTCTTGCAACTTACATAGGAACAATAGATGTCCAGCTACAGCTGAAGTTTGAGGCCGATATGCATCCATAATCAAGTTTTCTCAATTGGATTTTAACATATAAGAATAGTATATTGATAAAAGTTCATACAAGATAATTTAGACTATAAATGGTACCCGAAAACCCGAAAAACCCGATCCGATCTTTTACAAATAGGTCGGGTTTGGATCTAAAATTAAACCTGAAATCCTTATCGGGTCGGGTTCGGGTATGACTATTTCAAACCCGAAACCCGATAACAAACCCGAAAAGAGAGTAAATGTTATAAAATTGCACTTATCATCATACATTTCACTATATTTAAATTAATAAAATTATAAAAATGAGAACTTGATCATATTATTATAAAAGCAAAGTATATAAATTTTCATTTTGCATCTAATAAAATCGAAATACACTTTAAAAAATAACTCTCATTGAAATTTTAATACACCTATTTAAAATCCGAATCCGACCCGAACTAGATAAGAAAGAAGAGATTCCGACCCGAACCCGAGTCCAAACCCGAATTTTTTATCGGGTTCGGTTCGGATATGGCACAGATCCGACCCGAACCCGACCCGTTTACACCCCTAAAGACAGTAGGGTCGAGGTAGGGAGGTTGAAGAATAAGCTTTGCATCTATATCTCATACCATATTGTATATATCAAACTTAACCAGGATATTTATTAATGCTTACATGGTTGATTTTATTGCATGGGCAAAAAAGTTGTGCAAATTCAGTTAGTAATATTAGAGGTCAATATGCATTTGGAGGTGAGGGATAAAATACATTCCTGAAGAAAATTGTCATTGTTAAAATGTACCTATTATACTGAACAGGACGAAGTCAGTAGCATCAAAATGGGGGTGCTTCAGACATGATCAACTCCTGCTTATTATTCAAGTTCTATTTCACAGAATTAAATGGAAGATTTCTAATGTAATTCTATGATTGTATTCATGTGTTAGACAATTGGTCAGAGAGGAAGCTACGAGTATATATAACGGAGAAAATATTTTTTTCCTGGATGTGTTAGAAGCAACCTTTGGTAAAGTAGAAATATGTGAGATAACCACTTCAGCTACAAGCATAAGTTGGTGGGTTATGGGATCACAATGTATGTGAAGCAAACTCGACAAGAAGAAACTTCTGTCGTTGCCAGTTCTTTTTATTATCACTTTGAGATTTTTCTTTTTGCATACCACGGAATTAATTTTAGTAAAGCCCTCTTTTAGCAATTAAATGCTTCTCATCCCAATTACAACTATTTAGTCTCTTTACCCATCAGCTTTGTCATGTAGCATGCATAACTAGAAACCCGTGCATGTTGGTGCTTTAGGTGGAAAATAGATCTTTAAAGAAAAGCACATGAGTCTATGCCAAAGTATCTGTTTTAAAGTTCTCTTGCTTGCTTTAGAATTTAGTGCGCACACCTTTAATTTTGAATGTCTCTTAGAACTTTCTGTCATCATTTTGTCATCCCTAACAAACATCATGCACAGTGTGATGGATTATTGCATCCTCCACATGCAAATGCAGCACCTGTAACTTGTAAGCTCATAGAAAAAAGATCCTAGTTGAAACTTGAATAAATTTATTTAATCGGTGATGTGCTTAGTTTCCTGTCGAGCCTAGAGGTAAACATTTTGCTTGAATTTATGAAGTCAATGGATAAGTGAGCTTCAGTCTCGTAGTTGTTTCTTGCATGTGTTCAGAGACTTTTGTACGAGTTAATCACCTTTCTAATGTTATCTAATGAGATGTGACATATCCATCAAGCTTTTGGAATACACAAACAGACACATACATATAATCACACACACACACACGTGTGTGTGTGTATATTTGAACGGTAAAATTATTTTCATTAATCAAAAGAGGAGTACAAAATATTACATTGAATTCAACTTTTCTAATAACTCTCTTATATGAGAACCAATCATTCAATACAACCGGGAAACCCATCACAAAATAGTCATTAATACGTAAAAAAAAAAGCTCAAAGGCTCTTCTTGAAAGAACATAATCCATCTTCGCCAGATCTGCTAATCAGAAGAAAATATAAGACAAATAAAACATCTGATCTCTTTTTAGATCTAACTCACAAACTTGTATTAACTGGATCACTGATCGAAACAAAGTCGATTCTCTTGTAGATTCTAGATTGACCGAGTCAACTGATGAGTGTGATAAAGAAAAGATGATGGCTGACTTTTTTGTAAATTCAAATCCTAGATGGGTATCAAGCATCTCGATTATTGTCAAACAATTATGAACTGGATCATCGATGAAGTCATTGATATTCTGATAACAAACCTAAACATGACACGCTACTATGCATGATCCATAGTATCCCCGCATGAGAGAAGGCAAGATCCTCGGAGACACCCCTAACAGTTGAGATGTCACGAAGTCTTGTGTGCATCCTCTTCCAACCGCGAAGATGAACGATGAAGAGTAGCCATTACCGCAATCAATCCCCACATCTAAGGGGAAGTCAAGATGGCTAAGATCGCTAGTCACCCCTTAGATTACACGAAGTTTCATGTGCGTCTCTCCCAACTGCGAAGATGAACGATAAAGATTAACCCTTGCTACAATCAATCCCCGGATCTCAAACTTCATGTCATGAAATTCTATCTAGCACGCTCTCACAATTAGAGAAGAGAAAGCCTATGAACAAAGGGGGAGAAGGATAAAGCTGCGCACCACTACTTCCTACTCTAGGGTTATAGAGAGGGAGATAGTTAATCTTACACACACGCATATAGAGATTGACTATGCTACACTCGAGAGGATTTAGTAACGAATCCTACATAATCTACAGCCTTTAGATTTGCATAAAGATATGCGCCAAGAGATTTGAAAAGCTTTATAGTCATAAGCTAATAGAGTTATGGGTTAACAAAAGTAAAGCTAATTTATTAGCATAAAAGGAAAAAGAAAATATTAATATAGTGATCTGCTGAATTGTTGCCTTGTTTTCAACAAACAAGGAGCATAGGTGTCCAGATAACTACAAATCTTGTTTCTTTCTCTCTTCTTCATAGTTGCCACATCTTCTTCTTCCCGAAAGTAAAGGCAACAACAAAGCCATCAGTTTGATGATGTCTCTAGAATGAACCCAATGAAGATCTACAGTTACCCCACCGTTGGTCTGTTGCGAGCATCAATTCGAAGAGTTCACCTTCTAGTTATAGAACTAAAATGCAGTATATAGATCATTTTCCATTTGCCGGGCTATGAATTTATCCCTTCTTTTTTGGAAAAGAAAACTTATTATAGCATTTGCTATGTACTTGGAGTGGTTTTATAACTAGCTGAAAACATGATTGTAGATCAAAACTCTTAATTAAAGAATAAGTAAACTATTTAACTCTCAATTTTGCTTCAGTTGTTAGAGTATTTGAGCCGAGAATTTTTGATTAAAAAAATACTGGCAAGCTATTGGCTTTGATTATGAATTCTTCTTTTGATAAAAGGGGCTACGGTTGTGCTCCTTGCAAGGGCCTTGAGAGTAGTAGTTGTCGCAGTTGATGATGTTTTTGCTTGTTGCAGTTGAGAGGAGGAGAGATGAGAGAGAGAGAGAGAGAGACGAGAGGGAGGAGAGGAAGAAGGGAGGTGGTGGGGCTATCTACTGAGAGAGTGTAAGTTGAGAGTTTTGAGACTAGTCTCTTAGAAACCTGCGCATTGATTCTTGGAACATGTATTGTAATTAAAATTGTTAGTTGCTATTAATATTTTATTACTTTTTGTTTGGTTAACAAATGGCTCTGTTAATTGCCTTTTCTATTCAATTCAATATCTCTTTATAATTGTTTGCACACATCTTAAAGTAGATCCAAAGGCTCTGGACTAGATAGGATTTGCTACGACATCCTATCGAGTGTAGCATAGTCAATCTCTCTCTTTCTATATATATATATAACTCTTTCTATATATATATATATAATATATATATATATATAAATATAAATATATATATATATATATATATATATATATATATATATATATATATATATATATATATATATAGAGAGAGAGAGAGAGAGAGAGAGAGAGACTTGTGTCATTTCAGAAGGATTCGAGGTCGAATCCTTCCCACTCAAATACAACCCTACGACATCCAAATGCAAGATCCATTCCGTTAAAGTTAATCTACATTAAATACTGGATCTACTCTGTTGAAGTTAATCTATATTATTTAAAGTAACTAAAAATAAAAAATCAAGTTTTTTTGTAGTTTTCTTGCCCTGTATAAAGTAGGCACAAAATGGATGGCCAAAAGTAGCATATTACTTAGATTTATGACTTTAAACTTACAAATTCTCGATCCGACTATTTGATCATGATTTAAACATTTAAAAGCCCTCACACACCAACTTTTGTTAGGTTTCAAATATTTTACACTGTTAAACTAACGAACTCACTGTTTCGGCCGTTTATTTTTTGCATTCTTGATGATAAGAAACAAGCATTCAAAACACTTGAATTTTTGTTTTTAACACTCTTAACAATGTAGATCAACTCTAACAAAGTGGATTTTCAATTTGAATGGCCTAACATTGAATTTGAATGATAATGATTCATCTCCGTATCCTTCCCAAAAGACACACACAGACACATATATATGAAAGATAAAGACAAACTCCTTAGTAATTACTCAAGTCCAACTCCCCGTTCGACAACAGTGGGAATCGAACGTGGAACCTCCCTTTAGGAGGGAGGAGTGTTACCGTGGGCTAACCCACTTTCACTTTATTGTTAGCTTTTGAATATAATTACTTACGGAAGTACAAAAGTAGTAAACATCAAGAATTTCAAGACATACAAGTTCAAACCATTGAACAATGGTCAGGTAGGGTGCTAAACTATTTTTCCATCTTCTAGACTTATACCAATTAGCAATCACTTACCTACAGAAATTCCTATGTTATACAGCATTTCATTAAGACAGTGGTCACCTTGTAGATCATTCTATACAGCTTGATGCTCATTTTTCTCTTTGCAGATGGATAGTTTCCATTTATTGCCCTAGATTCCAAACTACTGCAAACAAAATCCGTGGCTAGGTGGAACAATTTGTCTTTCCCTCTTGATATGCTCTAATGCTGCAAGGCAAGATGTTCCA
The DNA here is from genome assembly GCA_038442645.1 of Agave tequilana. Taxonomy (NCBI): domain Eukaryota; kingdom Viridiplantae; phylum Streptophyta; class Magnoliopsida; order Asparagales; family Asparagaceae; genus Agave; species Agave tequilana. Next base: position 80,926 of record JAVJIF010006362.1, read on the forward strand.
GGCTGTTCCCCAGATTTAGCAGTCAAAGGTTCATTTATAAGCTATATACTTATGAGTTAGTCTAACTTCAACTTCAGTGTTGTATGTGCATCAACCATCCATAAGTCTATCACCGTCTAACTAAAGCAAATTTCTTCAGGCAGTTGTTTAGATTTTGTGAAACTATTAGGGAGAATTCGTTCGAGGAAGAAACTATTCAATTCAGCCAATTAACTTAATCTCAATAACATTTTCAAGGCTGAGAATGAGGAAACATTCAATGACCTTGCTTTATGAACCTTCCTACCCTCTGAAACACATTCCTCATGTGTAAGTTTAGGTACTAGTTTGAATGTAAAAATATATTTCTCAACCCTCGCCACAACTTTGGTGTTTTACTACCAGGGAGGGACTTTAACATGTCATTAGAGCCATCCAATTTTAAACCGGCGCACATTTGAAAGGGGGAAAAACTGTTCCAGTCCCAGGATTAGGCCCACAAAAAGGGTGTCACCTGTCAGGCAGTGTTAGATGTACAAACGTACCCCTCCACCCATACTACAATTTTAGAGTTTTTGTGTGGTGTCCGGAACTTTAAGAATACTCAATATTGTATTGAGCCAACTTACATGTTTCCGCAGTGTCTGTAATTATGTTTTTCTTTTCCTTTTTGTGCGTGCGTACATGTGCACTAAATCACTAATTACAGACTTGAACCTAGATTTTCTTCAACCCGCCCCTCTCAACTTTTAATAATTGAGCTCAGTGGCATTATGATTTCCATTTGGGCAGAAACTTCTCTCTTGTGGTTGCACAAGTGACATCATCAGAACTTGATTTTATAAAAGGATGGCAAAATTCAGTATCATGTTCTACAAACTAATAGCTGGACTAATGATTAATATTGTTAATTATATCATTTCCTCCTTTCTTAACTCTGTTACTAAAGTTTGTTGTTTCCTTCATTTTACTGCTGGCTGTTTGCAAATTTTGTTGCAATGGAGCATTCTTTTGCTTTGCATAATTCTAGATATGCTTACCTTCTCTAGTTTCCTTTTGAAACTCCTGTTTATCTTTAGTTCCTTCCATACATTTTATTTCTTCATTATTTACCTATGGCATGCAAGAAGCAGTTTCTTGTTTTATGGAAGCGCTTAGATGCTGCTTTGAAATAGTTTGTTTATTAACTGGACATTATATTTATTTCTTTATTTATTGTCATTGTATATTTAAAATATTCCATAGGAATGCTTGGGCCATATTTTCCCCTATCCTGTTATATGCAGATTTCTTTTAGTCTGTTGTTGGACTCCTTTCCATTTTAAGGTCACTAAAAGCAAAAATACTATTTTTCTCAAAGATGTTGAAATAGGTAGGATTTCCTAACTGCCAACTTACCTTCTAGGATTATTACAAGCCCCTCTTTTGACCTATTATTTCGGGTTAGGATCTGGAACAATCGAGAGAGATTGACGTCATGTTGAAGGTCATAAAACTTGTCAAATCTGTACGCCGCCCCGCGGATGGGAACAAACTTTGAACTCCTTGTAGAGGATGGATATATTAAGTTATCAATCAATATTTCTGCTGGTTTCTTCTGGTACTTTTTTTCTATCAGGTGTTCACTCACTTATCACATCTCCTACCTGCTACAATCTTCAAAAATTGAAAAATGGATAGTAGAACCTTTTTTTCTGCTACATTCTTATGCTTTTTTAGTCAGATGGTTTTGTTCCTGTTCCATCATCTTTAGTTGTCTTTGTCTTTTTGAAGTATGCTGTATCTTACGTACATAATTGCTGGAACAGGTTTCATCCATCTTGCATGGGTATGACTATTGAACAAGCAAAGAAATTAGATCACTTCCTGTGTTCAGATTGTTCGTCTGAAGATGATGCCAAGAGATCTGTGAATGGCTTTCCTGCTTCACCTGAGCCGAAGGTAATGAAGATATTGTTTCTTCTACCCCCACTTTCGTTTTGTATTTTCATGATCACATACTTCATAGTTCATTCTTCAATTAAGATGTGAAGCTTTGCACCTCACTTTGTTATAGGGGTGAGAAGGTCTTACAAGTTCCTCTCCGATGTCACATCTTTATCTTTTTATTTAACATTCAATTAAGTATTTCATATTTATTCATCTACGCATGTCACTTATCTATTGATATACTTCATCTTTGCTTCTTCTGCAGTATCTCTGTGAGGGAATTTTCACAGTTAATGAGGCCTGGACTTTTCGGTTTTACAGAATGAAATTACCTTTCATCAAGCTATGATCTTATTGTTATAAAATTTCTTGCTGAATTGCTCACATAGATGACATAGATAATTAAAGATTGTTATGGATCCTATCTTAGCCTTCTTCACAATAGCAGTTTAATGCAAGGGCTAATAAATTTTGTCTATAAGCATCATAATGTAAATTGCCAGTCAAACTATAAAGTAACTGAAACGAGTGTACAGCTTAATGGATTTTCATGCTCTTGCTTTATGCTGGAATCTATGACTTGGGAAGTTTAACCATTACTTAATTGCGAAGTTAACTTTCTTCAAAGACATATATCATAGAATGAATTTCAACTCTTCAGGATCTCACACTGTAGAAATTTTTGTTCCCTCTTCCGTGTTTAATATTCATAGTTGAGCCTTTATCTTTGTTAGGATCTTATCCAGAATTGTTACCATATCCTCAAGCCATCTTTTTATCCCTTTCTTTTACACCTAATAGTTATGGTATGTACATTATATATGTGGTTTGCTCATTTATTTGGTATTTAGTGATAGCCTGTTGCACATATTTGACCCATTACTTGACTTCTATTTTAAAAATTATAAAGTTAAACTACATGATCAATGTTCTTTGGTCGCCTTGGTGTTATGGGAGGTAACTATGTAGCACGGACACTTCTATCGTGAGGCCATGTCGTGTCACACTCATGTCCGATACGCGGGTTAAACACATGTCTCATGTGTATTTTTAAGAATTTGTCACGTGTCAGCATATCATGTCCATGTTGGTATAGCCGTGTTCATGCAAAATAGGAGGTAACAAAACTTTGTTGTGACGAATTCCTAGATAGTAACTCTCAACTGAGATTGCTCATAGCATTGTATTAAATTGATAATCCTTAGCAGATGCTGTCATGCTGGTCATACAGAGCTGGTAACTTACATTCCTATTGTTCTTCATCTCACAACCTTATGTTTGCTTCTCTTTTTCCAGGAGACTAATTGGCATTTAAATTTGTTGATTGTTTCATAATTCCTACTTGAGTGAACTTCAACCTAGGATGGAACCTGGATTCGGATCTTGATTTCATTTTCTCTAGATGATTCAAAGTCTGTTATGCTCGAGCGTCTTTAAATGTCACTGGCGTTTTTTGAACTATTTCAAGTCATCGGCTAGGTTTTTTCCCCCTTAGCTATAATGGTTAGACATAACTCTTGGAAGAATAATGCTTTTCTCACTCAAACTTGCTAATGCAAATCTTAGTCAAGAGTATGACTTGTGGGGCTACCTCGTTATGGCCCTATGTTCGTAGACCCTTGAGTTAGATTTGAGTTAGAAAGTTTGAATTAAAATAGCATTACTCTCCTGAAAAGCTGAGGTTGAAGTGAGTAGTTTTTCTTTTCCTTGCGTTTCTTGCAAAAAGTTTTTTTTTTTTTTTTTGAGATTTGGTGCCTTCCCGCCCTAACTTTTCAATGCTCTGTCTGCACACTTTTGCAGTTCTCTTACTGTTTTAATTCAATGAACTAAGTTGTAATTGTTTCATATAGTATTTCTCTTGCATCAGAGGGTGAACTTATAAATGCATTGAATGAGCTAAAGAGGTAGCTGCATTTAGTAGTCCAAGGCAAAGTACTTTTCTGCTAGATAATCATATGGCTACTAACAAAAGAAAAGGAAAAGGGGAACTAGTATGCTGATGTGTAAGGGTGCACTCTAAGTGGATCAGGTATTACCAGATTTGTAAGTGCTGTTTTAGAGAATGCAATTACAATATGGATATTGTTCGGATATTGGACCCCATACACATTCGATGAAAATAAATCAGAAGCTGATACTAGCTGGATACTACTGGGATATTAAATTCTGTAGGATGAAAGTATTAGCATGTTAGGTTATCCTTTTCTTATATATATATATATATATATATATATATATATATATATATATATATATATATATATATATATATATATATATATATATATATATAAGATCAATTTGCTTGACTTGTTTTTTTATTGAAGATACTACATCAAGTATTGTTGGATATGCTTTATATGTGTGCGCGCGTGCGCGTGCGCATTTGGACATATTTTGTATATTCATATAACTCACCCATTGCAAAGGCACAGACCATATTCACATCCATATTTTAAAAGGATGGATATCAGGTATCAGTGTTTGTAGGAAAATGATACGGAATAGAATTCAGACTGGAGTATTGTATTTGTTTGCTGCCTTACTGACAAGCCATTAGTGCAGTTGTTCTTGAAAAAACTATGAAAAGTTTGTTTTCAGATGGTTTGGTTTGATGGAAATGACATATTAACTGTTAAAATTTGTCTCAAAATGTCTATTATGAAAAGTGGCAGTAAGAGATGCTGGATTTTACAATTTGCCGGGAGTCAAGCAAGTAGGTTGGGGGTGCTTGGCTGTGGCAGAGGTCAGGATTTGAAGGTTTTTTGGGTCATAAAATTTAAAGGACAAATTTCCTCTACAAAAAGTGGGGTTTTCTTTTGGGGAGGCAAGGGGTGGGTGGAGGGAACCTATAGCCTAATAAAATACGAATTTCAACTTGCAGTTTTTGAAATTACCAACTGTTCTTTTTAATCTTTTGGTGATCACAACTTGATAAGGTCGGTGAAGAAGACAAAAACTTTAAATGGTGACGATACCTAATTTAACAAAATGGATTGATATTAAGGGTGTCGAATCAACTCCTTCAGAGAAGGCGCATGACTGATTTTTTCCCCCCTTATCTCACAGTATGACATGAAACATAGGAATTTGAGATTTGAAGGGTGGCTGTTTCTTGTGCATGTGTGCATGCGTGTTGAGTTCCTTTCTCTGGCTGGAGGTTTTTGAGAGGCTTTCTTGTGCGAGCACATTTGTATTTCGTTTTGGCTTTCCTTGGGGAAGCGCAGGTTGGTGCTTTGCCGAGGGTGGTTAGTGGGTTAGTGTGGGCGGGCCAGCGAGCAGGTTTTCTGGGGTCGGGATTGGTGTTTGGCCAGAAACTGTAACATGTCACTGGAAAAGAGATTTTTATTTCTTTGTAGCATGTGCTGTACTGCGTTCTCATAACGTTCAGTCAGTTTTCACAAGTCGAGTGGAATTCAGCAACTTTGCTTCTCTGAATCACTCGGTATAGGATGTGACATTCTTAAGTCTCAAATAAGAAAATCAACGAGTCAGATACTATATGATTCATCCTTGGACACAATTTTACTTTGTGAGCTCCAAATTTGGAACCTACTCCATTAGAGATTAGTTTAATCAAACATGTCCACATATCCACTAATGATTTTCCTTTCGTGAGCCTTTCCTGTAAGGATAAAGTCCTTTCCCCAAACAATCAAACAACATTCAAGAAATCAAAGTGACTTGGCATGTACTTTATTGCTTTTGTCAACTTCCATGAAAATGCACACAGACACTCCACGTACGGACTTAGACAACACATCATACACCCTAGGTCACAGAGGGCAAGGTTTGATATTTCCTTGTACACGAGAAATTTTGTCCTCACTTATGAAACCAAGAGGTGGTCCGTCTTAGATGATGATCAACACCTTTCATCTTTCATCTTTACACTATAAAAATGTTTAGGGACCAAAAGTTATGTGCATTGAAAGATTTTCAGTCATTTTATCCCCACTCACCTCTTAACTTTGGACCATGTGCAACCTGTGAAATAACCTTGGTAAGGATTATATTATAAAGCTCATGCTTAAGCAGTGGTGGGTGTAATATTATGATCTGAGTTGTTTACCCTGCTTAGTACATGTTGACTGGCCTATATATATACATAGAATTTCTTTAAGATGTGTCGAGGATGCACATTACATTAACACATACACCACCACCACCACCAACATCAACAGCTAATGGTTTATCCCAAACATTATACATATCCCATCTTTATCGTTCTATGTTAATTTTGATGGCCTTCTATTGCAAATAAACCTGTTTTGGTCACTCTTAGTCTTTTAAACTTTAATTTCATAATTGATGCACACCTTGATGCCAATCTACTACACATTATAAGAGATAAGATTTGTGAGTAAAACTTGCGTATTTACATAAAGTTGAAACCATACATATATATGTTAATTTGAGCTGCCAATATCAATGGTTACAGAAGGTATAAATAGTTATCTGGTCTAGCAGTCTTAGTGATTATCATTACCAACAACTTGTCAGCCTATGAATAGCAGATATTTCCTATTAATTTTGAGCTGCCAATAGTATTACTGGCACCAAAGTTTTCTAGAGAATGAACCATGGATTATCAGACTTTTGTTGTTCCCATGTTGTTAGCCTACGGATACCATGAAATCACTATTTGGTGAGTCTGCATGGAATGGGTATATTTAAACTTCTAGACCATCACTTACTAGTCTATTGATGGAGACTTATCAATCCTGATATCTTACCATGACTTCTGCATATTTAAGTGAAAACTGACTGTTACGAAACTATCATGTTAGTACTTAAATAATGCCGAAACTTTAACTAAGTATGAGTACTAATTAATTTGTCAAACTCTATTTTGAGACTGTTGAGGGTCATACTAGTAAATTGTGTTACTCATTTTTGCGGACCCAATATTTTGTTAAAATTATTGTTTAAATGCTTTAGAAAATATCTTTTCTTTATTTGCACTTTTGTTCTTTAAGAATGTTTTAACCTCATGAATCAGATGACAGTATTAATTTCGCTAGGTTATTTTGCTTAAAATTTGCCCTTAACATTCAGTCTAATATGCATTCTAATCTCATAAACTTCAGATAAAAGCTTCGCTGCCTGTTGTTGTATACACATGACTCATGTTATCATGTGTTGATGTTTTTTTAACAATAAAAACTAAGGCAACAAGTACTGATTAGAAAAGTCAAAAATTGGCCCGTCTGTTACATATGTTACTAGAGTTTTTTGTGATCAAAGATTTGAAGCTCTGACCATCCAGTATCAGGCACTTTGAATGCATTGTTATCGACCAGTTAAATATCTTGTGATCATGAGTTTCTAACCTTAATACCTTTTCCTTTTCACAATGTAGGCTTCTAAAAACCTGTGGTTTAATCTTTGTGCTTTTGCCAGTAGGAAGAGGATATGGTTCAAAATAAAGCAATGCTAGAAAGTACGCTTGGAATAAAAAGCTTAATTTCCGCCATTGCTTCCCTTGTTATCCTGCTTCCTGCCCAGTGTTCATCTCTTGCTTTTCTTCAACCTCTTCCCAGGAGATCATGGCTTTCACATGTCCTGCTAATAGGGATGGTGATTTTTATACTTACAATTGACCTTAGACCTTTTCCTTTCTAGGGCTCTCTCATCTTGTCAGAGAAATAACACTTTATTTGGTTCACCATCCTTTCTCTTACTAAGGTTACAGTTCAGTTTCAGCCCAAAGTTTTAATCTGAACTATTCAGTTGAAACTAGTGAAATCCCTTTAAAATTGTTTGTTGGTATGAATTTTACTAATACATGTGTGTTGCTTGAAGCAACTGAATTTTATAACTTATCTGAAAGAGTTGCTCAAATTGTCAGTGCCACTCCTGAAAGTCAGAACTGCTTCTAGATTACCTTAACCCTCAAAAGATTGAGATATTTATTAGTGATGTTTCATCTGGACTAACAGGCGACCTTCACTCCTACCAACTCTATTTTCTAATAACACCTATTTTACTAGTAATGGAGAATATTCGGCTGAGAGTTAGTTCTTCCTCTATTAGGTTGTGCCGTGCCAACGGACCTATCTGGCCTGCTGACTGTCTTGCAAACTACTGTATACCATACCATTTTGTACTTTCCACATTTAGTTGGAGACCTGATTTTTGTTTCAAGGAGTTCCACGAGAATAAAGTAGAAAAAGAAATCATTATTATTGCACTCTATGTTGCACATATACCCTGATAAAGAAGCTATACCTTTAACTGATATGCCTTGATATTTAGATAGATACCTTATGGAACTTGCTTGATACTCTTAACACGGGTCCAAAAATTTATAATGTATCCCAGACATACCTAAGATTGTTGCAAGAGTTGTATTAAAAATCCAATGCAATGAAGGGTAGGGTAATAGGTTTGGAATTCCATTTGACTTGATGTATGTATATATAATTTATCCACTTTCCTAGCAAGGTGTTATGATTGCTTTGGTAACTATTGATCCATATAACTTGAAAATCTTTCACATTACTCGAGTTACACATATACATTGATAGACACACACATACATGTAGGTAAAGTGTTCCTAGTGTGTCTCCTTACAACATGGCTATCTAGGGAGGAGGCCTAAATCTCACTAAGGATGATTCACTCCATTCATTTTTTACATGATCTTTAATACATAATCATTTTAGGACATAATAGATTAAAATGAAGAGAGTGGATCATCCCAGATAGTGAGATCTTAGGCCGCCTCACTAGATAGTTATCTAAAAAGGCACACTAGGAACACTTCATATACCATTATAGCCTCGCACAAATCGGTGTTGTATAATACCATTAACTCAAGCATACAGTTTACCGATGTCATATCCACTAGTGTTTGTGTTACTGGAGTTTAATAATCTGTTGTGTCCCAATCTATTGTATCTTATCCATACCTGTGTAGACTTGATTGTAATTGGTATAGATATTTTTTCCCTTATAAATCTAAATATTCTTCTTCCACTGTTGTTGATAGCTTTTCATGGAACTGTTGTAGGCTTGTTGTGGATCTAATACTTGGTTCTTAAATTTTAGTGTTTGATGATCATGCCACTTAAATGTTAGGTTAAACCTATTTCTATCTGCAATATCATGTCTTCTAATTTTTTGCTATGTCAATATCAACTGAGAGCATCTTCTAAACATGTATGGCTGTCAACCAAATTTCCTTAGCTTCAGAGTATTTGTGGAAATCCAATTTCACATATCATAATAGGTCATAGTTTCAAATTGCAAAATTTAACAGTTTTATTTTTTAAGAACTAAGGTGATAGGGAACAGTAAACCCACAAAACCACCACAAACATCTAGTCCCTTGCTTGCACAACAAAAAATTGGTAGAATCAATAGGGTGATCCTCTATTGTGAGTCTTCTTTTCTCGAATTCTCGTACCTTTGTTCCCTATAGTTTATTTATAGATTCTCAAGTGACTTCATGTGATGGAGTGACCATTTATTGTTGCACCCATGTTTTTCGACCCTCTCAATGTTGTGAAAAGTAAAAGTGGGAGCGAAGAAACAACGGCGGCTTAGGCTTTAACGGGCTTTAGCAGCAAAGACCTTTCAAAAAATAAAAACAATAGAAAGTAATAAAAAATAGTAAAAGATAGAAAATAAAATCAGAAACTAAGAAATTGCATAGCTAATAAAGAAAATAAGAAATTAATGCTAAAATATAATTGGAGATAATAAGCATCAACGCAAGAAGAAGATACATACAATGTGAAAAACTTTTAAATTTTGAGCTGGGGCTAAAGCATCTGAAACGGGACATAACGAAGGCAAGGACCTAAGTAGGGTTTTGGTGCGCCTTTGCAAAAGTGGACCCTCCTCATGTAAGATATCGGTAAATATATTTAATGGTACAATCTCATTTCAAGGACTTGGCCTGAAGTACAGCTTCAAGCCGACAGCGGCAATAGGAGTAAATGTGAACCTAGAAAAATTAAAATCCTGAAGCATAGTTCTTCAGGATTGCATAGTATGCTTTTATATGTAATGAAGAAAATCTTGTTTTTATAATTTTCTGACTTTGAGGACCCTAAAATGTGGCAAAAAAGAATAGGTATAAGGTATATGTAGGCCGGGTTTGGGAAGACTATATTTCTTCGGTCTATTTTGATAGTATGCTTCTATATGTACTAGCAAAATCTTATTGCTTCAATTTTTAACTCTATAAGGTACAGATTCCTTAAAAAAAACAGAGATTAAAAGTGTGTCAAAAGTCCGGGAATAAGGTATATAGACCTGTAGGCCTATTTTGGTAAATGATGTGTGTGAGATCATCCTAATGGAAACTGGTAGTACAAGTACGAGAATATTCAGATGTTTGCAGTGCTAAAGGAGTATTTTTAAAAGGGATATGGCCCCTGAGACTTATGGAGCAGTGTTAAACTAGGAAATCATGAGCATACATGATGAAAGTTTTACATTTTGTTTGTTCAATTATAAATATCTAGCACTTATTTAAACATTGTTTCCTTCACATTTTTTTTGCCAAATCTCAGTTTAATGGAAAAATGCTTAGATAATGATGAATGATGATTGACAAATATGTAGTTATTTCCTATTACAAAATTCTCTTCAATTAATGTGTAATTGCCTGCCTAGAGATCCTTCTGTTCAGAAATCTATTATAAGTTCAAGATTGGTCAGGGAAAAAAACATTGATCTTTGTCCAAAAAGTAATGACTCAATCAAATGCTTCAACTCTTATTAGGTTTTAGTGTAACTTATAGTGTAGAAGTTAGTTGGAGCACACCGGAGGAGCAAACAGAGAACTCTGAGTAATAAAATACTGGACCAAGATAATACATATCTACTGATTTGGTTGCTAACGACGGACAAAAATGTATGCAGACAAACAATTTAACCCTTGCCACGTGATGAGTATTATCTAAGGAAAACATGAGTTCTAAAGAAAGATTAACCCTTTTGATATGTTTGATTGGTTGTTGGTTGGGGAGACCTCTGATTTAAGAATAGAAAGTTAATACTCGTAATTAAATGCTACGCTCTGTTTGAAATGACTGACACATACAACTTGAAATCATGGTTTAAAATCTTGTTATCGCTATCAGAATCCGCCAATGGCCTTTACTATCAATATCGTCAAAATCAGCTGTCAATATCAGCCAAATCGGCAAATGTTGACCATGATATGAGTCGATATTATATCGTATATGGTACCTCAAAAATCTGATACAAATGAAATAATGTTTGATTTTTTTTTTTTTTTTTTTTTTTTTTTTTTTGAACATCAGGCTGTAGCTGGGCTTTGGACCCGGGACTCCCCACAACAATCAGGCCTAACTGGCAAACCATGCTTGAAATTGAAATTCCAATTTTGCATCATGTTGTTTTCTTATTTAATCTGATTGTTGTTTTCTTATTTAATCTGATTGCAAGAGAACTATAAATAATAATATCTAATTGACCCCATATCAACTGATAGAATGAGAATCAATGGGATGAGTGAATGCACCCCCCACCCAACCAAAAAAAAAAAAAAAAACCCACCCACACATGCAGACAAACAAAATAATTGTGGATGATGTTTCATTCACAACTTTCAGTATGCCTGATGATATGCAAAATTTAAAATGTCCAGAGACTTCAATATGAATGATTCTGAGTTCTCTTGTCTATGGCATCATTTTTTTAAGAGAATACAAGTTCGAAAGGATCTACATAAACTAGCATAAGTAGTCTTCTTTTTTTTTTTTTCCCTCTTGATAAAAATTTGTTTATGGTCTTGTATGATGTATCCCTCATCTTTAGCTGGAGCTTTTTCTTGCTTTGTGTATTTTCAGACTTGTAGCCTAATTTATACTTTCTATCAAAGCTTTTATAGATTCTGTACTTTGTATAGAAAGCTATCTTCGAATATCTAGACTCCGTTTCCAAACCGGGGACACACGCACATACACGCCCCCACCCCATGCATGCGCGCGCTTCCGGACCCTACCCCATTCTCTGCATTCTGTGCTCTGGTTTAATGTATCATGAACTTGGGGTCATTTTGTGCTTATATTCTTTTGGCTAGCATTAGGAATCCTAGATAAATTCTAATTGACTCTTTGTTATCTCAATGTGCTGCCTTTCTGACACTTTCTTGCAGGTTGAAACAAAGCGGCGAAAGAGGTAGTGACGTGTTGAGGCAGTGGGCTGGCTCATGGGGAGGTGCCTTGATTCTGTTTGGCCTAGTAGCAGCAGCTCTTCCATCATTGTGGTTAGGTAAAAATGGAATTGTACAGTGCAGAGAAGAGACATTGCTTCCACAAACTGAGTCAGTTTCTTTATAACTTATAACATATGCTTTAATTTGGTTCCGTGTGTCCTTAGGAAGTGGATTTGGATGTTCTTCCGCACTCCAAGTACAGTCATGAGTGTGGAGAAAAGGATCATGTTCTAGCTATTGGTAGAAACCTGTGGGGAACAACCCAGCGAGAAATCTGTCACCTTTACTTGTAATATGCTTTCTGTAACCACCTGTTCTTTTTTTTTTTTTTTTTGCCTTTTCTTTTGAGACGTCTCCGTTGCATGAAAGAGGCTTTTCCTGGGACCATGGCTGGGAGATTTCTGGCTAGCCTCGTTGAATACTTTGTTTGCGTGCGTGATTGAACGGACTCCTAGTGAAAGACTTGCTGGATCAGCTACCAGGGGGCAGTGTTGTTTTTCTGCACAAAGTTGATGGTCTTCACCCTGTTGTCTTGGATTACTGGATGGGTTTCTTTGCCTAAATTGTCTATCAAGAGCTTTTGTAGCTCCTAAATATCCTTTTCGTATAAATTTTTTATTGGTTTGCAATGAGATTTCCGTACCTTGATTTGCTAGCTATGAACGAATCCATGTGTCAAAAGAGAACTTTCTATCTTTTTTCACTTTGGTAAATTCCATTTCCAAGGAAGAAATACAGAAAAAGTTGAGGAAAGAAGAAAAAGGAGGATAGTTATGCAGGTGCAACCCAATTGTACTCGTTGCTGGATGCTGTATTCTAAACTTGGGGACTGCTGAATTTCACTACATGACATGCAAATAAAATTTCAGTTGTGCTAGATCATTACATTTGGAACCACTAGAATTTCAAAGCAAATGTGAGATCATGACTATAGTTAGATGAAAAGATTGCTGCAGGGGGGTAAGCGAGCTAGGTTTAGGAGCGGTGAGCGTGCACGTGCTAGATCATTTAACATGCGTGTTGAAACTCTTGCCCAGTGCCTAAGCTAAAGTTCCCCCCCCCATGGCAATAAGAATATAGGGGGCAAGCAGAAACTGGAAGAGAGAGTACAATATAAACCTAATCAAAGAGCAAAAGTAACAAAAAACGGCAACAAAGAAAAAAACTGAAACTGTTCTTGGTATCCTGAACTAGAACTATAGAGCTAACATGTATAAAAAGGCCTGGAATACACAACCATCAACCCTTCCTTTCCTAGGGGGAGAAATAAGCTCTTAACTTCAAAAGACGGTCTGACTTTAGGGATTGACTTGAACCTTCTGTCTGAAAAAACCAAAACTGTCACTTTGTCCACCTTTTACATCTTGTTCCATGAGCGCTTGTAAGGATCAGAGACCAAAGAAACCAAGCTCGCTGGCCCTTTCCTTCTCAAATGTTTCAAAGTACTGGTATATGATTGTCACAGCAAGCAGAATACCCGTTCCCGAACCAATTGCACCCATGAAATCTGCTAGCACGGTCAATGCACCGATGCACATGCCACCAAAGGCTGCAGCAGTAGGAATGTATCTGTTCAATTCCTTCTGGAGATTCGACTCCCGATGACCAGGCATTACCATTTGTTGCTCCTAGAAGATCCAAATCACAAAAAGGAAGAAGAAAAAAGATTTAGACATGCAACTGTAGTTTCAAATTCAACCAGGAAAGAAAACACGCAGCTGAGCCTGAAGCTGTAAGGCAAATGCCATTCTTTTATTAGGCATCTCAACAGTGCAACAAAAAATTTGAACCCAAGCCACCACCAAGCAGTGGCCAAGTCATTTTCAAGCGGCACCTCATGTGCTCCCATCATGTACCGTGTTGACTACTGGAAAAACACATTAGGGTTAGTGGTATAACCCAATTGCCAAACTGCAATTTAACGTGTAGGATTAGAAAGAGCCTAAGATAAGAGAATTGGCAAGGGTAGAAAGAGCCTATAAATTTCACCAGATGGGGCCTAAAAGATAGTTGCCATATCAAATTAGATTAAAATCATTCTGAACCTTTCATAGGTTATACCATTAAATAGTCATGTGCCATGGTGTATAAATTTTGTCGCTTCGCTACTAGAGGTGCAACTATAAACTGGTCCAATGGATAGAGAATGTCACAGGAAAATGAGGCTCCTAGGACAGTTTAGTTCATTACACATGCAGGCAAATCACCACATACAATTATATAGTTATCTATTGGTTTGTAAGAAGTTGATAATGTTAAGGTTGTGACGCTTAATTATTGCCTTGACAGATTGTCACCCTACGCAGAGTTTTAAGCGGGTCGACTTGCGCGGTCAGATCGACGTGGGGTTGTAAGGGGCGGGGAGCCCCCCTTCCCCAGGGTGCTGGGGGCGGAGCCCTCAGAACAAAATTTCTTCGAGGGAGTCCCCTTGCAGATCCTGAAGCAAAGTGTGAAGCACTCCGTTAAAGAAGTTGGGCGAGTTCAGAGATTTAGGTTGAGGGTAAGTCGGAGTCTCGCCTCGGAATAGCAGTTTGGTATCATTCTGGAGGAGCACTCCGAAGCATATACCCGGAGGTGCACTCCGAAGCGACAATGCATAATAACATCTCGGAGTGACAACTTGGTCTTGGGAGCTCAATTTCAGAGAGGTGTCTCGGAGATGCATAGCGGTGAAGAGGTCCAGTTGATCCGGTCTGGAAGCTTCATGGCCTGAGAAACTCAAGGAACGCGTCAAGGGCAGTTTGGTCATTTCACAACTTGTAACCCTAATTTTCTCTATTAAAAAAAGATGTCATTAGGGGTTATATAGAGCAGATCTGAGTGTATATCATTGAAAATACAGAGTGGCTACTTTGTATTTTAGTTCTCTTCTGTAATCTCTCAAATTTAGTGAATTTCGTGTGGTTTTGTGATTTTTTCCGATTTGAATTTTCCACATAAATTTTTGGTCTTAGATTGTGCCCTTGATCTGTGTTCTTTCTTCTTCCCCAATTCGTTCCCCTCCCCCAACTAGTATAAGAGCAACGGTTCGTGATGGCGGAAGAAGATCGGAGTCGAAAGGTTCAACATCGCGAACTGTGAATTCTGAAAGATTCAGATCGTAGATTATCTGTATCAGAAAGATCTCTATCTTCCTCTCCGTGAAAAGGCCCAAAAGCCGAAGGAGATGACTAACAATGAGTGGGAGGTCCTAGATTCAAAAAGCCCTAGGGGCAATCCGATTTATCCCTGGCATCGACGGTTGCGTTTAACGTCTCCAAGGAGACTTGGCAGCGGCCCTATCGAAAATGTACGAGAAACCCTAAACATCAAACAAGGTTTTCTTGATAAAAAAGTTGTTCAACCTAAAGATGACGGACAGTGGAAGCGTCGCTGAGCATCTCAATGAATTCAACACGCTGACGAGCCAGTTGGAATCTATTGGGATCGATTTTGATGACGAGATCAAGACACTGGTTCTATTGCCCAGTCTACCAGAGAACTGAGATGATCTCGTGTTGGAGGTGAGTAATTCTTGTGAGACAGGAGCCTTAAAGTTTGATGACGCGGTGGGTGTACTTCTCACCGAAGAGAGGCGCATGAAGTCATCGAGCGCGGCTGAAACATCAGGGAGTGCCCTGAGTATCAAAAGGAGATGAAGGTCGACAAATAGAGGGAAAAAAGAGCAAATCCAAGTCCAGATTTAGAAGAAGCAAATCCAAAATCAAAGGGTGTCGGGTGTTGGCAGTGCGATGAAAAAGGGCATTTTCAAAGAGACTACAAACAGAAGGATGGAGATGGTAAAGGCAAAGAGAAGGTTTCAACATGTCACAAGCAGTGATGAATCTGATGCCCTAGTTCTCTCCTTGGTTGGTTCTAGTGAATCATGAGTTATTGATTGAGGTTCCTCCTTTCATGCCACTTCCCGTCACGATACTTTCAAAAATATGTGAAACGAGATCTTAGAAAGATGTATTTGGGAGATGATGAACCGTGCACCATCATTGGAAAGGGCGATGTGATAGTCAGCCTCTCAAATGGCTCGACACTAAATTTAAAAGACACCAATCATGTACCAAAACTGAAAAGAAATCTGATATATGTGGTCAGCTTGCGGATGCCGGGATGAAAACTACCTTCGATGGTGATTTGTGTAAGATCACGAAGGGTGCCATGATCACGACACATGGCAAAAAGGAAGGTACTATCTACATGATGTCGAGCTTTAAGACTACAATTTCAGTTGCATCATCGGATGTGGATGTCGGTATGTGGCATGCTGATTTGGGCATATGAGCGAGAAGGGATTAAGGCTATGCTCTCCAAAGGCAAGCCGCTAAGGTTGAAATCTATCGATGTAGATCTCTGTGAAGACCGTGTCTACGGGAAGCAAAGAAAAGTCAGTTTTTCAAAGGTGAAAAAGTCCCCGAAGGCAAAAAGGTTAGAGCTGGTACATACTGATGTATGGGGTAAAGCCTCTGTTCCTTCTCTTGGTGGCTCATTATGTTTTGTGACCTTTATTGATGACGCAAGTAGAAATGTCTGAATTTACTTCTTGAAGCAAAAATTAAACGTGTTTGATGTATTCAAGAAGTGGTTGGCCCAAGTTAAAAATGAGACAGGTCTAAAGTTTAAGTGCTTAAAGTTAGACAACGTGAGTGAATATTGCGATAGCAGATTCGAGGAGTTTTGCGCTCATCGGAGAATCAAAAGAGTGAAGACGGTTACAGAAAGTCCTCATCAGAATAGGGTGGCTGAGCCGCATGAACGGGACCATTCTAGAGCATGTAGATACATGCAGGATTGTCCAAGCAGTTTTGGATAGATACAGTCAACACAGCGGTGTATCTGATCAACAGAGGATCTTCCGTGCCTATGATTTGTGGGATTCCAAAGGAAGCATGAACAAAAAAAGAGGTAAACATATACCATTTGCGTACATTCAATTGTATCTCTTATGTACGTGTTGAACTAGATCGCATGAGCAAGTTGGATCTGAAATCCAAGAGGTGCATTTTCATTGAGTACGGAACAAGCGAGTACGGCTATTGTTTTGAGATCCGGAGAATTGAAAGATCCTTAGGCGTAAGAATGTGGTATCAATAAGAGGAAGATGTACAAGAACTTGCTGAAGGAGAGGAGCATTCCGAAGAAGGATCTCGGAGTGGCACCTCGAGCACTCCAGAGCAGCATAGTAATGCTGTAGATTCGGAGTTTGTTGAACTTGATGATATTCGTGCAGAGAAGATTCAGAGCATTTCGAAGGGAATAAGGAATCCTGAGTAGAACCTCAAACCCCAAAATTGAGTTGAGATGGTCGACGAGGCCAACCAAGGCTCCAGAAAGATGCTTTTTTTTTGCACTATATGTTAACTGGAAGTGGTAAACCCGAGTGTCATGAGAAAACCTTGCAGGTAGATGTCAAGGACAAGTGAGAGCTTGTTATGAATTATGAGATGAAATCTTTCATGAAGAATCAAACATGGGATTTGATTAAGCTGCCCGAAGATAAGAAAATCTTACATAACAAATCGGTTTATTGGTTGAAGGAGGAGAATGACAACACCAAGAGGTACAATGCGAGATTGGTTGTGAAGGGATTTCAATAGTGAGAAGATATCAAATTTACCGAGATTTTCTCTCTTGTTGTGAAGTTAACCACTATTAAATCTGTTCTGAGCATTGTGGCAACGTTTCTCCATGGTGATTTGGAGGAGGATACCTGTATGATGCAGCCACAGGAATATATCATCTCAGATAAAGAGCATTTAGTTT
This sequence comes from Agave tequilana, assembly GCA_038442645.1. NCBI lineage: Eukaryota > Viridiplantae > Streptophyta > Magnoliopsida > Asparagales > Asparagaceae > Agave > Agave tequilana. The sequence goes on from JAVJIF010006362.1 coordinate 98,786, forward strand.
GCAAGCTCACGAAAAGCCTTTATGGCTTGAAACAAGCTCCTAGGCAGAGATATTTGAAGTTCGACAAATTTATGGCTAGTAATGGATACAAGAGATTGCAAGCTGGTCATTGTTTCTATTTAAAGTATTTTGAGAATTCCTACATCATACTACTTTTGTATGTAAACGACATGCTTGTTGCTGGTTCAAGCATGAAGAAGATTGTGAATCTCAAAGCACAGTTGGCAAGGAATTCTCAATGAAAGACTTGAATCCCGCGAAGAAAATGCTTGGAATGAGAATCAGCAGAAAGAGAAGGAAACTGTTAAAGCTATCACAAGCAAAGTATATTGAGAATGTGTAGAGGAGTTTAACATGGTGGATGCTAAACCTGAAAATGTCCTGCTGGGAGGTCACTTTAAGCTCTCGAAGGCATAAGAACCGAAGACTAAAGATGAGAAAGCTCTCATGTTGAAGGTGCAGTATGCATCAGCCATAGGCAGTTTGATGTACATTATGATCTGTATGAGGTCAGACATTGCTCAACCAGTGGGAGTTGTCAGCAAATACATGAGCAATCCCGGGTAGGAGCATCGAAGACAGTTATGTAGATCTTGAGATATCTGAAAAGTTCAAATATGGCTTTGTGCTATGAAGGCAAAGATGTTTGCCTGCATAGATATGTTGATTCTGACTTTGCGGGTGATGTAGATAGTCAAGGAGTATCACTGGTTATGTCTTCATGCTAGGCAGTGGAGCAGTAATCTGGGTGTCGAGGCTGCAGAAGATAGTTGTCTTGTCTACGACAGAGGTTGAATATGTTGCAGCGATATAAACTTGCAAGGAGTTGATATAACTAAAGGATTTCATAGTAAGGAGCAGGTGAACCCTCCACTACACTGTGATATACAGAGTGCTATAGATCTCGCCAATAATCCAGTCTACCACGACAAAACCAAGCACATTGATGTGCGATACTTCATTTCATACTTTTGAAGGATGGCGTGTTGTCGTTATAGAAGATATACAAGTCAGAATCCTATATTGACCAAGGTGATCATGGTGGAGAAGCTGAAAACCTGTTCAGCTTCTGTGGGTCTTCAAGGCCAGTGTTCTAAATATCTCCGATATAACCCCGATATTGCGCCGATATTGCGTTTACGGCACCTAGCCGCAATGATTTGGCACATCCAAACCGATATAGCGATTTTCACCCAAAATCGCCGATAAATCGGCATGGACCCGATATATCGACCGCAATTTCGGCTATTTTGGACCCGATATAGCGTTCACACTCAACTTCTAGGTTAGATATTTGGGTAATTCGAGCGATGTGACAATATGACATTTGTGAAGATTCTACACTTGGATAGTGATTATGCATTTATAAGCTTAATGCAAGTTATCGAGTTAAGTATATCTTAAACATATAAGTATGATGTTTTATGTAGCTTTATATAATTTATGCATATATTGTCTTATTGAGATGCAATTTAAGACAAGAAGATATGTATATTTACAATCCAATTTTGACATCCGATTTTTAAAAATATCCCCGATATGTCCCCGATATATCCCCATCCCCGATAAATTTTCCCAGCCGATGTAGCCGATGTGGCCGCCATTTAGAACACAGTTCAAGGCTGAGGATCTAGAGCTAAGCCGCATCAAATTCACTATGAGTCGAGAGTTAAAGTATGAGAGAGTGTCGCTACTGTATCAATAATCAGTCTCCAAGTGGGATATTGCTAAGTTGTGAAGTCTAATCATTGCCTTGACAGATTGTCGCCCTACGCATAGACGGGCCGACCGGCACGGTCAGGTCATCGTGGGGTTAGAAGGGGCGGGGAGCCCCTCTCAGGGTGCTGGGGGCGGATCCCGAGAAAAATTTCTTTGAAAAGTACCCTTGCAGATCCCACAGTGAAGTGCGAAGCACTCTGATAAAGTAGTTGAGCGAGTTCGGACTTTCAAATTGAGGGCAAGTTGGAGTTTCGCTCCGAAGTAGCAGGCTATGTAGCACGGACATTTCTATGATGGAGTCGTGTCATGTCCAAAACGGGCCGACATGCATGTCGTACACACGTGTCGTGTGTATTTTTAAGAATTTGCCACGTGTCCACGTATCATTTCCATTTCAATATTGTCGTGTCCGTACAACATATGTAGAAACTTGGTATCACTCTGGAGGAGCACTCTAAAGCATCTCTCGGAGCACTCCGAAGGACAATGTAGAGTAGCATCTCAGAGTGACAACTTGATCTCGAGCGCTAGATTTCAAAGAGGCGCCTCGGAGATGCATAGCGATGAAGCGGTCCAGTCTGGAAGTTTCGTGACCCGATAAACTCGTGGAATATGTCAAGGGCAGTTTGGTGATTTTACAACTTGTAACCGTAGATTTCTCTATAAAAAGAGATGAACTGTCATTAGGGTTATGTAGAGCAGATTTAAGTGTATACCATTGAAAATACAGAGCGTCTGTGAGGTTGTCTTCTTCTGTAATCTCTCTTAAATTAGTGAATTTGCGCGTTGCTCCGTGATTTTTCCCGATTTGAGTTTTCACGTAAATTTCTGGTGTCCTAGATTGTGCGCTTGATCTGTGTTCTTTCTTCTTCCCGTATTTGTTCCCCTCCCCCATCATATAATGCAAACAATAGTAATAAGAATACCAATACCAATAATAATATAATAATGCAACAACAACAATAGTGATGCCTTTGATTTGTTTTTTTTTCCAGTTGTGGTTGGGAAATTTTGATAGAACTATAAACAATGTGCGTTGATGACTAGGAACTCAGGAGGTTGTCTAAAATGCCTAGAGAAATCCACCAAGGCAATCAAGGTGGTCTCTAAAGACCGCAAAGGCATGTACAGTCTTGACCGTCCAACATCAAGCACAGAAAATTCTTTCAATGAACCGTGCACACTTTTATTTAACTCAGATATAAGCAACAAGCTGATACTAGATGCACAGAGAAGAGGAAAGTGTACCTTAAGTTGCTTGGCTACATCTCTCGCTGATGACCCAGAAACTTCTATCCAAGTTTTGGAGAAAAGTGCACAAGCTGAAAGCATAAAGATGATATAGAAAAGTGCATGGAATGGATTTGCAGCCATATCTGCCAAGCTGCATATTTAAAGTAGCAGGGCACAGAGATTTAGTACACAGGCAATGAGATAAATAAAAGGAAAGATCATGCTCCCATCATAAAACAAACTTCGAAACTAAACTAAAGATGTGCATACTGGTTAAAAGCATACACCAACACCTAGTGAGATATCTTAAACATTTCTTGTTGAAAGCTTTCTTTCCTGATTTTATTGCAACTTAACATGGTAATTCTTTGTTCAATCTATGGCATCTTTATCTTTTATGAATGCACATTGTTTGGTGAAGTAATTTCAGCATATCCAGAGTCTTTACATCCTAATTTGTGTTATCCTGATACTCTGGTCTCTGGAGACATCTCTCTCTATATATATATACTGACATATCAAAGTCGAGATAAAAGAGAGAGAATATAATAGTACACAAGCTTTTTAATCACCTTGATGGTGCCGTGATGTAGTAAGCAAGACCACCTACAGGAATGAACTGACCACCAGAATACTCAGACTCCTTCCACTTACCCAGAAGGTTTACGAGGAAATTTCCACTGTACCTCCTGTACAGCAGCTGCATCAAAAGCAAAAAGGCCCATGCTTTTTAGGTAGAACATAAGTTGACACTTGTATATGATGTCATAGATGTAATAACTCATACCTGTGAAATGAAGTACAGATTAGAAACAAGTGCAGACTGTAGAATTATTGGCATGTTAGAGGTGTAAAACAACTTGATTGGATAAGATCCTTGTTGTCCCCGGGCATTCTTTGATCTCACAGGAAGAACTACACGGAAACCTTGGAAATAGATCACGATAAGGAAGACCAATACAGTCGCAAGCAAGTTTGTTACATTTGGAAGGTTTTGACGGTAAAAAGCCTCACGGAGAGCTCGGACTTTATCTGTTCGAGTTATTAATAAATGGAACAAGGCAATAACAGCACCCTCAAATTCAGCACCTCGCCCACTGTTAATGGTTGTTGGGCTAAACGCCTTCCAAATAATATTTTCACTGGAAAGGTACAAAATAACTTAGAAGCTTGGTAGCTATATTTACATGTGATGCTAGAAGCAAAAGTACAAAAGATATTTAAAAAATAACTTACCAGATGTTGGTGGCAATGAACAGAGAGATGCCAGATCCAAGACCATATCCTTTCTGGAGAAGTTCATCTAAGCATATGACAATTATACCAGCGAAGAAAAGTTGAAGAATTATGAGAATAGCATTCCCAGTTCCAAGCTGGTTGACACTACCATACATCCCAGATAAAACATATGCAACTGCCTCCCCAATTGCTATGAGGATACCGAGTAACTTCTGTGCACCATTTCTGGGAGGAAGAAATTATGTCAGGAAAGCAATCTACACGAGTTATTGCTGTAATGAAGGAAAATATACTTATAGCCTGACAACTATCCCCTACTCTGCATGATAAGCAATGCGGAACTCTTCACAGAAGGATAACAATCTAAACTCAATGTATAAGACAATCCTAACTAATGAAAATTAAAATGCGGGCATGTAGATCATGTCAAGCTTGTCATCAAAAATATACCCATCCTCTTTCTATATGGAATTTAGAGAAGAAATAAAATAAAATAAAGAACCATATCAAATCAGAGGTCCAATAATTAAGAAGAAAACCATCAAATTAGCATCTCAATTTATGCAGGATTCCGATAAAGAAGGCCCATCAAATTGAATACCCTCAGCTCATGGTACCCCTTTTCAGCATATCCTCAAAACTAGTATAAACATGTTTGCATTTCATCCTAAATTTCCATATATTGCATATATGTCGGGATTCCTTCAGGTTAGATCAGGGTTTGCCTCTTAGGGTTCAGCACAGATTGGGTTCACGGGTCAACCAGAAACCAAGTTTGAAAATCCTCAACAAAACCCAACACGTTTGAGAGTTTGGGTCAGGTTGGGAAGGTTTATCCTACCCAAATTGCAACAGGACAAGCGTATAAGATATGCCAGGCATACATTCAGCCCAAACGTGGGCGATCTCAGTGACGTGAATCTACTTCCAAGATAAGTATTTCCGTGTAGGCCCATCAATATCCATGACCATAGAACATCTTCCCAATAACTAGTTCAATACCTATCAGTCAAAAGTATCATTGCAATACCATAGAAGGTAAACAAATATTTCAACAGTTATTGCATATTTTAATGGGTAACTTACAGAAGAGCACGATCCTCGCGTACACTGTTGTCAACTTCAATGATCTTTGACCCAGCCAAGAGTTGCATCACTAGTCCTGAAGTCACAATTGGAGTGATTCCTAGTTCCATAACAGTTCCTCGGTTGGATGCAAGAATAACACGCATCCAATAAAATGGATCTGCTCCAGTTGTTGAATGTATGCCATATAGGGGAAGCTGGCTGCAAACCAGAAAGATGAATAGAGAGATTACGGTATAGATCACCTTTTCTCTGAATGGGATTTTCCGATCAGCGCTCTGAACTTCAGGCAAGAATGCCAGAAACGGTCTGACAAGATGAAGAACTCTGAATCCCCCTGCCATTTTTCTGTAGCAAAAAACAAAAGAAACCAATTATCCTAGGCACATTGAAATCCAAATTAGTCAGCAAATAGACGAGTAAATGTTTCTTAACCAGTTCATAAAGAATAATCGATATGGTAGTGAACTGGATTCTAATTTAAGAATAGGAAAAGTAGAGAACGATGGACGTCTGATTTGACAAAGAGAAAGATATATGCATGAGAAGTAGAGTGTACAGAAATATAAACCCTAGAAAGGAATAGAATCTATTAGATAAAAGAGAGTTACAATATATATATATTAGATAAAAGAGAGTTACAATATATATATATATATATATATATATATATATATATATATATATATATATATATATATATATATATAGAGACTTGTATCCTTTCAAAAGGATTTGATCCCGGATCCTTCCCACTCAAAATCAACCCTCCAACATTCGAATACAAGATCCACTCCGTTGAAGTTGATCTATACTATTTCTAATATCTATAAACCAAAAATCAAGTGTTTTAAATACTTTTTGCTCATCCATCAAGCGACGCAAAATGGACGGCCGAAAGTAGTGAGTTGGTTAGATCTATGTCTTTAGACATACAAATTCTCGATCCGGCCATTTCATTATGATCTAAACATTTAAAAACCCCTATAAACTAATTTTTGTTAGATTTCAAATGTTCTACACCGTTAAACTAACCAACTCACTATTTAGGCCGTCCGTTTTTTCCCTACTTGATGGATGGGCAAAAAGTATTTAAAACACTTGATTTTTGGTTTATAGATACTTGAAATAATATAGATCAACTTCAACGGAGTGGATCTTGTATTCGAATGTTGGAGGGTTGAATTTGAGTGGGAAGGATCCGGGATCAAATCCTTTTGAAAGGATACAAGTCTATCTCTATATATATATATATAGAAGACAGAGGGTAAATGGGTAAATATAGACAATAACCCAATAACTCAAATACTAATAATTTAACTTAACACTACCCCTCAAATTGGCGCATAAACAACTAACATGCCCAGCTTGTTACAAAGATTAGAATACACTTGAGGTGAGACAACTTTGATAAGTAAATCGGCTAACTGCTTCAAAGATGGTGTGAACTGGAACATAACCACCTTCTTGGTTCAAGCATTTCTGACAAAATAACAGTCAATCTTAATGTGTATGGTCCTTTCATGAAACACTAGATTCTGGGCAATATAAATGGCAGACTGATTATCACAATGTATAAGCATTGGTCAGGCTGTCTGAAATCAAGCTCCAATAGTAATTTTTTAAACCACACCATCTCGCGTGTTATATGAGCCATAACTCTATACTCAGCTTCAGCACTTGAGCGGAACACATCTTACTTCTTGCTCCTCTAAGTCACTAGATTTCCTCCAACAAAAGTGCAATAGCCAGTAGTAGACTTCCTATCCCCTCAATCACCAACATATCCTGAATCAGAGTATCCAGAAATGTGTACATGTCCATGTTTCCTATAACAACTCTTGATGTAAGCTAGAACCCTCATTGCAGCTAACCAATGGGTCTCTCTGGGCTGATGCACGAGTCTACTCAGAACTCCTACAACAAAAGTTATATCTGGCCTAGTCATCGTAAGATAGATCAGCTTCACAATTAATCTCCTATATCTCCCTGGATCATCAAGTGTATGGCTGTCATCAAACCATAAATTCACATTGGTTTTCATTGGTGTATTAGCATGCCTGCATTCCAAAACTCTTGTTTCCTCTAGAAGCTCCACAACATACTTTCGTTGAGAATAAAGTACGCTGTTTTTTTGATATGCAACTTTAATTCTCAGAAAATATTTTGGACGTCCCATGTCCTTGGTCACAAAATGACACTTGAGATACATCTTAGTCTCCACTATTCCAACTAAGTCACTACCAGTCAGTAAAATATCATCAACATAAACAGCCAGAATTTCAATGTCAGACCTTGTACGCCAAACGAAGACAAAGTGACCTAAATGACATCAGCGAAAGCCAATACTAGAAATGATAAGACTGAACTTCTCAAATTACGCCCTTGGACTCTGCTTGAGTCCATATATAGCCTTCTTTAGACGACAAACTTTAGTCTCCCCCTGAGCAACATAACCTGGAGGTTGCTCTAGATAAACTTCCTCCTGAAGATCCCATATAAGAAGGCATTCTTGACCATTGTTCACAATCGCGGTCTCAGCCACCGATTCGGCAGGCACTGAGACGGATCGGTCTTGGCGACTCGGATCAGTCTCGAACGATACACGCAAAACGCTACATAGAAAGCTCAAAAAATTCTGAAAAAATCACGATAACTCTTAAAAATATATAGATATCCACATTCATGCATCATGTGTCCAAAACATATAACTTAGCACACTAAACATAAAGCGAAAGTATAAATACACGCGTCGTCGGTAGAAGCATATCAAAATACATGCAAATATAGTAAATTGTACAAACTACATTCATAAATACATGCTAATTTAGTTATTTCCATATTGAATTGCGATGAGGCACAAAATCATCTCTGCGGTAAGCAGATAAATCAATATTAGTGCTTGTAGATCTCTAAAGTTGTGGTTTGTAGTCATGGACATATGTCACACCATAATGTTGGTCTGATGTTAAACTCAACATTTGCATATGAATTTCAAGACTATAAGTTCTCCATCAGCACTATTGTTGCCCTCATTATTGTCATCACCACCACTGCCGCCATCACCGCCATCACTGTCATCATTATCATCACCATCTTCATCATCATCACTACTAGAACTGGATAAAACCCTCACATCTTCACTCTTATACCTCGAAGGGGGGAGAGGGGAAATATCAGAAACAGAGAAAAGGAGGGGGAGGGGAAAGAGATAGAGAGAGACGGGAGATGGGAACGGAGAGAAAGAGAGCGGGTGAGAGGGAGGGGGAGAGAGAAATAGAGGAAGGGGAGGGAAAGAGACAGAGAGAGATGAGAGATGGAGAGGGAGAGAGCGGGGGAGAGGGGAGAGAGAGAGAAACAGAGGGAAAGAGAGGGAGGAACATCACCTGGGGCTGGGGAGGAGTGGCTGGTGACGATCGGGCGGCGGCGGCGGAGTCTAGATCTGAGCGGTGATCGAGCAACGATGGAGATTTCCAAAACTGAGAGAGATAAATTTCTTTTTTCTTTTTTTCTTTATACATGTTCGTCATGGGTGAATATACGTTTCGAGCTGACTTAGCCGAGAATCAGTGTCGACTCGGCCGAGTCACGACCGATTCGGCCGTGAATCGGCCAAGTCGACTCCAATTCTCGGCTAAGTCGGTCTCCTCTGAGTTGAGTCGACCGACTCGTGACTCAGACTCGTCTCAGAGCGGGTCGAGTCGTCTCCGACTCGGCCAAGTCTTTGAACCGTGTTCTTGACATCCTTATGGAACAATGGCCATGACAAGTTAACAGCAATAGTGAACAGAACCTTGATAAAGTTCATCCTAACAATTGACGAGAACGTCAAAAAATAGTTGATGTCATATGTCTGAGTATAACCCTTAGCCACGAGCCTGGCCTTATATCTATTCGCAGATCCATCTGGGCGGTACTTTAAAGCAAAGACTCAGCGACAGCCAACAACCACTGCATCTGTTGGTGCTGAAACCAAATCCCAAGTTCCTTTAGAAGCAAGAGAATCCATCTCCTCATTCATAGCCTATTTCCAGGCAGGTACAAATAAAGCCTCTACATAAGACCTGGGTATAAACTCAGAAAACAAAAAGCGAGCAAACTGGTGAAAAGTGAGGTTTAGGTGATCATAAGAGAAGAAATTCAAACTAGGGTGATCAGTGCAAGATCTTTTACCTTTTCAAAGAGCAATAGAAATATCAAGATCAGAGGAAGAAGCTGATAGTGGGAGAGGACCATCTACCGGAGACGGATTAGTCGGAATAGGTTCAAAGGCAGAAACCTTTAGGCGATGAGTGTAGACGTATCTGAAATCCCGAACTGACCTTGATGCAGGTGGATTTGTAGTTTCTACTAGCGCCACTGGCGAAGAAACAGTAGAAGCAAGTGTAGGCAATGGCACAGACAGTAGGAACACTCTTAGATATGGTGACAGGAACCTGCGTAGAGAAATATGGGACAGACTCAAAGAATATAACATTAGCAGATACCAAATACTTCCTGGTGGAGGGATTATAGCATTGATATTCTTTTTATGTTCTAGAATACCCAACGAAGACACACTATATAGATCTAGGAGATAAGTCCTGAACAAAATAAGTGCATCCAAAAACACGGGGAGTCATGGAGAAGGGGTTTTTGTTAGTATAGAGACAAGAAAATAGAGAACTTTTATTGAGAACAGAAGAATGCATTTTATTAATTAGATAATAAGTACTTAACACACAATCAGACCATAAATATTTTGGAATACTCATATAGATCAGTAAAGTCTAGCAATATCTAGAATATGTCTATATTTTCTTTCAGCAATTTTGTTGGGATGTATGAGAACAAGAAGCCTGATGAATAATTCCACTTTTGAAACAAAAACTAGAGATATCTAGTAAGCAAGAGATACAAGCAACTTAGTTATTAGATAAAAGCGTAGACAGCCAAATTGCATCAAATAATCTCTCAGCCTAAAATAGCCAGATCAGATATAAAAATCTAATTTTTAAGTAGTAAACAGATCAAATCTCATCAGAGAAGTCTTGTAGAGTATCCAAATAGTCAGATCAGATGTGAAAATCTGATTTTTAAGCAGTAAACAGATCAGATCTCATCAGAGAAGTCTTGTAAAGCATCCAAATGCCAGATCAAATGTAAAATTCTAATTTTTGAGTAGTTATGGCTCTATTTTCAGTGTGTGGAGGGGGGTGGCACCAATAGGGGGTGGTGGCACTGTTTTCAGTGTGGAAGGGGCGGCACCAATAGGGGGATTGGCGGCACAGCTATTGGAGGGTTGGAGGAGATGACGGAGTTGTTAGGGGAGGTGTTGGAGAGGTGGGAGGGTGATGTTTAAGAAGAAAAATTTTGGGAAGGTGGTGGATTTTAGGGTTAGGGTTTACCTGATACCATGTAGAGAAATATAAACCCTAGAAAGGAATAGAATCTATTAGATAAAAGAGAGTTGCAATATATATATATATATAGAAGACAAGGAAGGTAAATGGTTAAATATAAGCAATAACCTAATAACCCAAATACATTAAACTTAACATAGAGCATAAATAGAATCCTTTATGAAATAAATAAAAGAAGAGTCACTAACATATACATGTCTTAAAGCTGAAAACAAAAGAAAAACCAAAGTAATATTTAACCAATGGCCATGTCCCAATATCTAAAAGCAAATTGATAAAGAACTTCATCTAGGAAAAGCCATCTTCTAGGCTGACTTCAGTTATGCTACTCTGCAAACTAATATAATTTTACCAATCCCTTCTAAGGCATTCAGTAAAGCTGCTAAGTTTAAAATACAATTATAATTAAACAGGTATAGAGATGATTGCCCAAGGTACATGTAACTCAATCAACTAAAGGGAACAAGGATAGATGTTCATGCTTATGGATATGGAACCCCACTACCTCTAAACGCACATGCACATGCACATGCATGATCCCACAGCACAAGCCTACATGCACACTTTGCAAACTTCCAACTAGAGGCTAGAGTCTAGAGGCTAGAGTACATAATAGAAAACCATAAACCCCCATACACTTTTTCAACTTTTATTTCGAGCCTAAAGGCAACATGGAACTCGATAAAACAAAAACAAGGAGATGTTAAATATAAATATCTGTAATCAGAGTTAGAAGTATTGCCAGAAAAAATCAGAAACCATGCATGACCAAAGATAAATAAGATGTATGACAAAAATAAAAGTAAAACACTAAAATCTGAAGCAATTGCTGAGCCAAATGAAAGTAAAGCTATATCAATGTCTGGACTCTGAACCAACACACAAAACAAATAATCAAGCAAAAAATAGGAATATAGGATAGTACTCAGCCAAGTACAAGAAAAAGGAGGTAAATGCACAATGGTCCGTGGCCCACAGTAAGACAAGAGAGGCAGAAAGGCTAGTTCATACATGTTGTAAAAACTATTATTATCAATGTACCCAGTTGCTTGAAACAGCCTCTTTCCACAACAACAACAACAACTAAGCCATTTGTCCCAAGTATTTGGGGTAGGCTACATGAACCAAAAGAGAATTACGCCGGATCAGGCACATGGGTCAGCTTTCTCCACTCATTCCTATCAAGCAATATGCCTTCACTCAGACCTTTAACCTCTATATCTTGTCGTATTACCTCCATCCATGTTTTCTTCGGTCTCCCATGCGCTCTTTTAACTTGCCTTAAATTGATATGCTTTACTCGTCGGACTAGCGCATCTGTAGGTCTACGTCGCACATGACCAAACCATCGTAGGCGATTTTCTCTCATCTTCTCTTCTATAAGGGCTAAGCCTATCTTAGTACGAATATCCTCATTTTTCATCTTATCTCTTCGCGTGTTACCACACATCCAACGAAGCATGCGCATCTCTGCTACACTCATCTTCTGGGCATGATGTCTCTTTATAGCACAACATCTCTTTATAGCACAACATTCTGTGCCATATAACAAAGATGGCCTAATAGCAGTCTGATAAAACTTTCCCTTCAGCCATAACAGAATGTTACGATCACATAAAACTCCTGTTGTGCTCCTCCATTTCAACCAGCCGGCTTGGATCCTATAGTTGACATCACTATCGATCTCCCATCTTTTTGGATAATAGAACCCAAGTACTTAAAATGACTGCTCATCGGTATTTCTTGTCCATATAGTCTCACAATACTATAATCTCAGATTTTCTGTTTACTGAATTTACACTCCATATACTCTGTTTTGGCCCTACTTAATCTAAAACCTCGAGATTCTAGAATTTGCCTCCATAGCTCCAATTTGGCATTTTCCCTAGCTCTCGTCTCATCGACTAGGACAACATCATCAGCAAATAGCATACACCACGGTATCTCATCCTGAATAGCTCTAGTAAGCTCATCCATCACTATGGCAAATAAGAATGGACTCAATGCAGATCCTTAATGCAATCCAATTGTGATAAAAAAAATCACTTCTTATGCCTCAAGTTCTAACTTTGCCACTACTCCATCGTACATATCCTTGATTATGTCAATATATTTGATGGGGACTCCCTTTTTCATCAATGTCCACCATAATACCTCTCTTGGCACCTTATCATAAGCTTTTTATAAATCAATAAAGACCATATGTAAATTTCTCTTCCTTTCTCAAAATCGCTCTATAAGTTGACGAAGCAAATGAATAGCCTCTGTCGTCGATCACCCTGACATGAACCCAAACTAGTTCTCTGATATTGTAACATTCTGCCTTAACCTATGTTCAATTACCCTTTCCCAAAGCTTCATGGTGCAACACATGAGTTTTATTCTATGATAGTTTGAACAACTCTGGATATCACACTTGTTCTTATAGAGAGGTACTAAGGTACTCTTCTTCCACTCATTTGGCATCTTTTTAATTAGCCAGATCTTGTTAAAGAGGTTTGTCAGCCATCTCACACTCATCTCTCCTAAGCATCTCCATACCTCAATAGAAATTCCATCTTGGCCAATAGCTTTCCTTGACTTCATCCTCTTCAAGGCCTCTTTAACTTCAGATTCGCTAATTCTGCGCATATAATTATGGTTCATATACTCGCACTGAATGGCAAGGTCATCCAAGTTTTGAGTAGGACTACCATTGAAAAATTTATCAAAATACTCTTTCCATCTTTCTTTGATTTCTTCATCTCGAACTAAAACCTTCTGATCCTCATCTTCGACACACCTCATACTACATAAGTCTCTAGTCTTTCTCTCTCTTATTCGAGCAATTCTATATATATATATATATCATTTTCAACCTCTTTGGTGTCTAACTTCTCATACACTTTTTTGTACACTTTAGCTCTTGCATTCTGAACAGTTTTCTTAGCCTTCTTCTTGGCTATAGCTTATACCTCTCAAAACTCACTCCATCTCAATTTTTCTTCAAATCTCTATAAGAGTCTCGTTTGATCTTAATGGCAGTTTTTACCTCTTCATTCCACCATGATATGTCCTTACATGGTGGAGCACCACCCCGTGACTCATCAAGTACATCTTTAACTAATCTTTTAATGCAGCTAGCAATTTTGCTCCATGTTGTATTGGGATCATCTTGGGCTTTCCAATCTGCTTCATGTACTACTCGACTACAAAAACTCCTTGGTTATCTTCTTTTAGCCACCACTGCTTAATCTTAAGATCTAACTTACGTTAAATCTTTCTAAATCTCCTTCTAATCTGGAAATCTAAAATTAAGAGTCTATGTTGTGTTACTATACTCTCATCCGGTACTACCTTACAATCCATACAACAACCTCTATCTACTTTTATAGTTAAAAATAAATCTATTTGGCTCGCACTTGATCCACTTCTAAAAGTGATCAAGTGAGACTCTCTTCCTAAACTAAGTATTCGCTAAGATCAAATCATATGACAAAGCAAAATCTAGATTCGAGTTACCTGGTTCATTTCTTTTCCTAAAGCCAAATCCTCCATGTACATTATCAAACCCATGACAACTAGTTCCTACATGCCCATTGAGGTCACCTCCTATGAAAAGCTTTTCTCTACTGGGTATGCCTTGCACAATCTCATCTAAATCCTCCCAAAATTGACGCTTACTTGATTCATCAAGTCCTACTTTCCCAATAATAATAACAATAATAATAACAAAATAAATAATAGCTTTATTGTTAATGATTGAGAACAGGCAAAACTAGGAAACTGGAACCCAGATGAAGGGAACAATGAAAAAACTGGATAGCCACAAAAGGGCAAGATTGCAACAAGCAAAAGACCAAAGATTTAGGAGAGATTGCGTAGTTCTGCGATCAATACTGTTATTACATCTCAAACAAGAAGATAACAATCCAGCCTTGGAGTTTACTTGCTATGCCCACGCATCAGAAGGAAAAGAGGCTTCTGAAACATCATAAACAAAATGAAGGTTCCATCTTGCAATTTTCCAACTTTTTAGTAGAAGAAGCTAAACACATGTACTAGCAGCAGTTATGATAACTGGAAGGCCCTATCATAAGTAGATAAGGGAGAATAAGTGGGTCAATATAGTAGGAGCAAATATCTAAAGGCCTCAAGCACATAAGCAGTGTGGAGTGAGAAAAGATCAACTTCTCAGCCTTCTACAAGTGAAGTTGATAATTGGGAATGCCGACTTTACAATCTTGCCGGTGACTTTCAAGATAGATCTTGTTTAATCAATCATCTTAGAAAGATCACATGTAACAGGCTTAAATAGCCTCTGAAATCGTTTTGCTATTTTAAACATGTGATACCAAAGGATATTAGCTTAACATCACACAATGCGTAAAACAAATTCTCAGCAGACCTCAACAATCAATTTTCAACTGAAGTAGTGATTGGAAATGTAGACTTCCCAGTCATACCATGATCACCAAGATAAATATATCTAGACAATCAACTAAAAAAGATGGTAACTTTAAACTCCCAAAGCCTAATATTATTTTAAGATCCCAGAAGAAGTACATTAGCACCAATCAATGCTTAAACTCAGATCAGACTTCCCACACATACAATAGGACATACTCATAAAAAGGGAGAGAACTTTAAGGTAAACATTGGAACCAACAAACTCCTTAATCTTCTGAGTTCAAATAAGCTAGACTCGACGGAAGAAAGTTCACAACCCACTTTATTCTGGGCTTTCTGAAAGCATTCTACATCCATTCAACCTGTACAACTAAGTTCACCACATAAAAATACGCATTATGCACTTTAAATAATCATCGGAAAGTAGAATAAACCATGGCTCTTCAACTAGCTTAAAGATATACAGTTTTGTAGGTAAGTTGAAGCGACAATAAATTAATTCAAGTCACTTTATCAAATTAAAATGAAATGGAATAAAATATAATAGGTGGTACTTGTGGCTCTAAATAGCGGGACTTGTCTTTATTGAAATTATACTAGTTTAAATCTCCTGATTGCTGAGGAGCTTCTCGATGTTCCTATTTCAGTGAAACATATTAACTATAGAAAACTATGTGAGCCCAATGGAACTTGTTCTAGAAGACTGACAGGTGATAGTATTTGAATAATGTATTTTATGGAAACAGCCCTTCTCCTGATTTTCAAGAAAATAATGAAACAGAGTTTCATGGAAATGTTTTTTTTTGCCCTTTAAACAATTCAAGGCCAACTAAACATAACCGAAACTAACCAAAAAAAACTATGAACAATAGAGGAGCATTATAACTAGTCCTTTATTGGTCTATAATGAGTTTTAAACATGATTAGACAGATCAATGCCTACCCAACTCTCCGTATCTGGTTCTTTTCTTAAAATGGTCCACTAATTGTCGCATACAAGTTGTTACTCAAGTTTTGAAGTTATTGTGTACGTAAGCATGAGCACAAATATCGAATTTATTTTGTGCCAGAATGGCTAAAATAAGAAACATCAAAGTAGCTCTCCTCCCAAGGAATATAGTAAGATCAGTTGTCTCTTGATCGTCCACTTCCTCATTGTCCGGTTCTCCTATTTAATTCCTTTCCCGCTCTTCTTCATTTCCATGTTCTTATCCTCCTTTTTCCCCACACCACTGTCAATAGATGTTGCTCCTTCCAACTTCTTTTAACTCATAATATTAATCTAACATTTATTCTCCTCATTTCTTCATTAACTTGGTTCCACCTCTTTCTAACAGATTCCATACTATGTCTACATTGAAATAAACTAAACTGGTCAACAAATGATCCACCCTTCTCATTGAGCACTGGACTAAAACTAAATCCTCAAGCTTATTATATCCTATAATTTATAGATACGAATACAAGTGTCTTACTCCAATAGGGTTAAGGGATGTCAGACACGTAATTTGAAATCTATAGAAGAGGACATGACTGTATATGCACATTCTCCCTGAAGATAAGTATATTTGACTCACAAATAAATATATTTGGCTATTATTCATAAATGAAGAATCTAAATTTAGTAAAATGATCTATAAAACAATTATCTTTTGTCAAAAGAAGTCATAATATAACTCATCTTATACAAACTTTTTACGGTGTAATAGCCTACAAATGTGTACGTGCTCGCCACGCATGTTGTGATCACGTGTCTGACACATCATTTTTTTTTTTTGGCAGTGAAGGGTTCACCAGACATACAAAAAATTTAACCTCTTTTATCTTGATCTGGTGTTGAATCTAACATTAAAAAAGTTTAGGCATGTGACAACAAATAGCAATTGTGATGGACAAGGCATATCATAAATTACATCCTTCGGTTACTTTCTTCCACCTAAATTCTTAACATTTTTTAACAAATGAGAGAATAAACTCCTTTAAATCCTCAAATATCTTCCTACGTGATATCACTCCCTATCAGCTTTAGCAAAAACCATACTAAGACACCCTTTTAGATTTTATCAATCTCCTTCAATCCTAATTTGTTTTACTGTTTCCAGTAAAATCTCAAATAAATCCTTGACCTATAATACTTTTCCTATTCCTGCCATAATCCAGTACAAAAGTGATAATTTAAAGAGAAGATTTGACTTAATACTAGTGCCTTTTCTACTTCAAGATGAAAGAAATGCATTACAACCATAACCCTAACAACAACAAATTTACGACTATGTTGATCCAAAAAATGATTGACTAGATGTGTCTCTTGACCATTTGAAAAGCCATCTATCAGACTCCCAAGCACCAAGTTTAACTTAGACCAGCCTTTCATTGTATGTCAACATGGCAATTGATGAGCATGACAATGTTGGATAAAGGTCTGTTTAAATGATTGGCATGTATGTAGTCAAGAATGATGGATAACACTTGCTTTATTAAACATTTAGGTTATTCCTAACTGATTTTCACTCTTCACCCATTCTCATTGTCATGTGGAGACTTGAAACAAGAGTAACCTTTTAGCAGAAAAGAATGACAAAGTGTGAATAAAACCGTTTAATTTTAAAAAACTATCTCCAAAAATTGAAAACATGGATGGAGGTAATACGACAAGATATAGAGGCTAAAGGTCTTAGTGAAGACATATTGCTCGATAGGAATGAGTGGAGAAAGCTGATCCATGTGCGCGATCCGGTGTAATTCTTTTTTGGTTCATGTAGCCTACCCCCAAATACTTGGGACAAATGGTTTAGTTGTTGTTATTGTATCTCCAAAAATTACAATGAGACCAGATTTGCGTTTTAACTAAAGCATGTGCATCACAAGTGAAAATTTGTCAACTAAACTCACAAAACCCTGCATGTTAATTTTTATAGCCTACAAATTCAAAATCATTCAAATGTATACAAAAAGCTAGCCCACACTCATGGTTTACCAATTAAACTCCAAATTCAGTTCTCTAAACATTTTCCTAACCAATAAAAAAAACAAAACAAAATAAAAAAGAAAAATTCACGGGATTTATCTCCAAAGTCAAAAGTCAAAAACTTGTGCTATAGAGTACTGATCCGCGCCATGCATTCGCAAATCCATCACCCTCAACAAATTCATGCAAAAATTAGAAAAGCCAGCAGATATAATATCACGAAAGAAAAGGAACGGAAAAAAAAGAACATAATCGGTTCGAATCTCGACCAAAAAAACACCAGAATAACTCTGCAAAAATCTGATGAAAAACTCTTATAAGCACGGATAAAAGCATCAGACAACCATAATCAAAAAAATATGAATCGAGATCTACACGTACCACGAGAGCAAAACCTAGCGAGAGAGAGGAAGAGAGAAAAGCGTTTTGACTGTTGTTATAGAGAGATAAGGACCGCTGACGTCCTGGGGAGAGGACGGTCCTCTGTTTGACTGCGACCTTTCAATTTCAGTAAAAAATAAAAATAAAAATAAAAATAAGAAAAGGGAGGAAAAAAAAAAAACAGCAAAAATATCTTAACGCCTCCGGCTAGGTCGTAGCAGCGTGTCGTTTTCGGGCCAGGTGCCCTGAACCGGGCAAAAGGTTTCGGTCCCCTCACGATTCGGTTCGACCGTTAACAAACTCTGGACACCTGCATATAATTATCGGAAAAATTGGCTACATATTACAGTCATCTATTTTTTAACATAATTAAAAAAATACAGCTTAATAATTTATTTGGCTTCAGTTTTATTCATATTAGCAAAAGCAATTATAAATCGTATTCTTCTTCTCATATAATTTTATTTCTCTTTTTACTCTTTTCTCTGGTCTAAATGTTGTTTTTCACCGCTTGACAAGGAAGCGTACTTTTCATTGCAAGCGAGTTTCGCCGCGAGCTGCTTCAACACCATAAATTATTTGATCTCGATCTCGAGACGATAGAGCGATCGAATCAAATCAGTCACACAGCGAAGAGAGTCAGATTCAAAAACAAGACATTTTTATCAGGACTGTGATTGATCGCAATACTAATAAGACATTTTTGTGAAGATTGTGATTATGATCGCAGTTACATTAAGACTGTGATCATGATCGCAGTCTTATAAAGACTCAGAAACATAACAATTTGTGGTGATTGAGATTATGATCGTAGTCTTAAAAAAAAACACTGTGATTATGGTCGCAATCCTATAAAAACTCAGAAACATGACATTTCTGTGATAACTGCGATCATGATCGCAGTCCTAACAAAGACTCATAAATATGACTTTTTTGTGAGGAATGCAATCATGATCGCGTCCTAATAAAGACTCAGAAATAGGATATTTTTCTGAGGATTGCGATCATAGTCGCAGTCCTCGGCTTAATACTGTAAGAGGCATTTAAGACTTTTTTCACCGCTCTAAAGCGTGCTCAGCAGCACTTCTGCACTAGACACGTTGGCACGCGACCTCTAGTAACCTTTCTGTGCTTGACACGTTGGCGCCGCCCTTTCTTAAAAAAAAAAAAGATGTGGCTGAAGCGAATTACATTTTGTGACTGAGTTTTTTTTCCTATTTACGGTTTGACATAAATGGCTGAAACGAAATCACTCATAATTAGTTTTTTTTTGTGTGTGTGATTTAGTTTCTTTTTTTATAAAAATATTTATTTTTTTGTTTATTTAATTAACTTTGTTTTAAAAATAGATAATATTTTTTATGATTTGGGGAACTCTTATTGATAGCAGGCTTTTTTGGTTTGGAAAATAAAATAATATTATTATTAGTAGTAAATTTAGATTAGATTATAATAAACAATAAATTAAAAGAGAAAGAAAACATAGTAGTAGAAATTGTATATCTTACGTGAAAAAAATATGAGATGAGAGGAATTTATGGACGAAGAAAAACTCATTTTATTGATTTATGACTACTATTTTCTCGTACAAAATTGAGCCCCTTGAGCTCTTGCTTTATTTATGAGAATACAAATTCTTCAATCTCTTACTTCTATACAAATTCTAATAGCCAAATACTTCTAGTATAAGGAAACCCCAAATAAATAGAAATCTCAACTACAATCGCGGCTAGAACTTGACTCCTTAATAAATTGACTCTTCTAAATAGAAACTTCTAATTTGACTTCTTTTTGACTAAGTTCAATACTAATATGATTTGAATTAAATTATACTAGAATAGTGCACGTGCCATATACATATTGTTTGCATACTTAAAAATTGGCATTGATTTAACTAATTATGTTTTTCAACAAAAAAATCTATTTAGAATTTAGAGTTCGACTTAGGTTTTTTTTTTTAAAAGAAAAGTAGGTCCATATCAAGTTAGAATTTAGATTTAGTAAAAGCAAACACTCATTAAATTAGAATATTAGCTCAATTAAAATTTTAATAAAGAGAAAAAAATCTATTAGAATATCAATTCACTATGGCACATAGACCTTCATTCTATTTGTTTTTATTAGATTCTATTTCATTTGTTTTCTAACTCTTTCTTTTCTTTCTTTTTGTTTTTGATGATTTTTCATTTTTCTTTGAAATTTGTTCTTGTATTTTATTTTACCTTTTCTTATCTGTTTCCAATTTTTATCTCTTTTTCGATGCTTTCTTTTTCTAGTTCTTTATTTATCATCAAAAATCTCAAAAAAAATATAAACAAAAAAATCTGAACAAAAAAAGAAAAAAAAATCTAAAAAGTTAAGGGAAAATAAAACAAGAGTAATTTTTCATGCTTATTTTCTTTCTTTATTTTTATTATATTTTTTACTTCCTCTTTTTTCTAGAGTGAAGAAAAAGTGAGAAAGTCGGTAGTTGATCAAATATGCAATGCTTTTAGCTTGCTTGTTCTCACAATCTCACATCCACGATTTCTGTCCCCCATGTTCTATCAAATATTTTTTTCCCTATTTTTATTTTTTAATGTTTTTTAATTTATTTATAATTATATTATACTGTAATTTGAACTCTTTCTCTATATAAAAGAGTTTATACAAAAAAAATATATGCACACCTAATGGAAAATATTATTAAAAAAAAAAAAAACAGATAGAAAAGTGCACGTGCCATGCATGTAAAGCCATTTTCTTTTTAATTTTAGTAATCTCTAATTTGATATGAAAATTTATTTTATGTTTTATATGAATCATTTAATTATAATAATTTATACCTATCTATTCAAAATAACATACACCTGTTTTTTAAAAAAATAGGAACAGATGATAGAATATGAAGAAAACAATTGTCAGTGAGAAATAAAGAAAAGAGCCTAAAAAAGAAAGAATAAAAACTCTAGAGTAAAACAAAACAAATAAAAAAAAGGAACAAAGAAATGTAATCTAAAAAAAATAATAAAGAAATTAAAAATATGTAGAGTGAAATTGGAAAAAGTCAACAAAAATATGGAGAAAAAGAAAAAAATGTAATAAAAAAGAAAATTTCTAGAAGGACATGAAAGAGTTCCGTAGTCTCGAAGTTGAAGAAAGAGAGTCGAAATAGGAGAAATAAAAGATGGTGAGAAAAGTAGGTCTAGGATTTTGCCTCAAACTTAGAGTTAGGGTTTTTATTTTATGATGATATGAAAAAAGAAGAGTTTTATGAGATGAAACTAATAGTAGTTGAATTCGAGTGAGAGACTTAGGGTCTGTTTGGTTGTCGTAATGGGCCATAATTCGTTAGTTGTAATTGGTAAACTCTTTTACAGCTGTAAATGAGTTACATGCATGTAAGTTTTACGGTGTTTGGTTTGTAATATAAAATTCTAAGTGGGAAAGTGTATTGTATTTTACGGTATTTGATTGTTATAATGTGTAAGTCGTAAGTGAAAAAATTGACCACAAAATTAACTATTTGGTGATTTAAAAAATTTTAATATTGTAAATAAATATTAAAAATGCTAAATATTAAAAAAATTTAATATTAACATAAAAAATAATACAAATTTGCATGACCACAAAATTAACTGTAACTGGGCTGTAAGTGAGTGGTAATTGGGTTGCAAGTGAGTGATAGTTGAGTTGCCGATGAATTACGGTCCAAACAAACATCGTAACTGTAATTGGGTTGTAAGTCATTTATGAATTACGGACTTTTACGCTTTTTACGGTGAAACAAACAACCCCTTAAAGGAAAAGATATTGGGGGGGGGGGGGGGGGTGGGTGTGTGTGTGTGTGTGGTGGGTGGGTGGGGGGGGGGGGGGGGGGGGGGGGGGGGGGGGGGGATAGGGGATACACAAAGGAAAGATTCAACGATCTTTGTATCATTTATATCTATTTCTATTTCCTTGCACTTGGCAAGATAGTTCTGTTAAATACTTTTTAATAGGAAGTGAGGGTCTCAACCTCTCCATTTTCCTGAAAAGAAGAAAGTACATTGTTTCTATAGTTTGTATACCATGTGACATATGCACGTTCTCCCTTTGCCGAGTATCATGCATATTGATATTTCACGGATCACATGTTCAAACAAAGTCAGAATGAACGTGTACCGAGCGGACTCTCTGCGTCACCCTCCATAACTTGCAGTGTTCTTCCAACGTGAACTCTACCTGAAAGAAGAGGCAAAGCCACCCACAGGAGACTCAAGCAAGAGATTCTGCACGAAGCCATGGAGAAAGAGAGATTGTTTCAAGAAATGATGTGAATTAGTTACAACAATTGATGCATGGACTTGTATATTACGAGGATATATATTATGGAAAGATTTGAGAAGTTGCGCGCAGAGTAATCTTCATGGGGCATGTAAATTGATTTGATTTCCATAAATTAAAAAAGGAAACCCCTGCAATCAAACTGGGATTAGGGTTTGCAATTTACTTGGTTGCCAAATATAGGATACAATTGGTTCAGATTATAGTACATTAATGTAATTACAAAATTAAAAAATAAAAAAAAAAGATCGGGAAAATATTTGGTAGAACAAAGAGGGGAGTGGGATAGAGACTGTGCATATGTTTTATACTATTTGAGATAGTTATATATTTCCAGCATCTTTTCTTAATTCAAGTTTTCTATAAAATGCATGTTTAGAAATCTTTATTGCTTCATAAAGATGTCTTTGAGTAGCTTCACAAAAATGTTGACTTGACATCCTTCTTTGATATACTATAACCCGATCGCTTTTTTCCTTTACTTGCTCTTGGATCAAGTTCAACCTGTCTTCTTCAATAACTAAAGATGCAAATTTTGGTAAAGCCAACTTCATAATTACTGACACTGCAATGCATTTTCGGTTCCTTTGGATTTTCTCTTTTCACTTAACTTTTACTAGTTTTTTCCCCACCTTTCAAAGTAAGAACTCTTATTCGATTCAACTGAAAAAATCTCGTCGTTTTCATTCATGATTTCTCCTGATGACTTTTCATAAAAATCTTTCTTTCTCAATTTTTTTCTCTAAATGTTCTAATATCTTTTTTTTGTAATAAGTAGAATTATTCTTACCTATCTGTAATGTTAGTTTTCGACCTCCTCGAAATCACGCCACATATCTATCTAGCACCAAACAGACGACACGTGCTTGCTTTCAGAACCTCTGACCGGAAGTCCCCATTCGAATCAAACCCGAGCATTCGTATAGTTAGAAGAAGGATACATAATCAGTAGTGATAATCTTTATCTCTAAGTCAAATCTCCATTTGAACTCGGCAGTTACTGCTCGGGGACAAATCGATCATATTTATAGCTGGACACAAGCTACCAGATAAAGATGGGCTCTCACCCAACCAGTTTAAACCTGGATGTTTAACCATAATCACTTCTGAGATAAGCGATTAAATGTTTAAATAGAGCTGGACTCTACAACCATATCTAAATAGAAATTACTTGTATAAATAGTAGATCCCTTCCAATATAGGGAGGATGATCTTTTGAATCCAAAAACTCTAGCACACCAGAGAATCCTACATGTAATCGCCGTAGACATAGTGGAATTTCTCTTCCTCTCCGTGATTTTTCCCTTTTGGGTTTTCCACGTAAGTTCAGTGTGTTTGTGATTGTTGTCTATGTTTTGATTAATTTCATCCTCAGTATTTTGGTGTGTGGACTAATTTCATAAGAATTACTCACCACATTCGGTGCTTTTATTGAGATCTTCTGAATCCTTACTCACAATCTCTCCCTATTCAATACCCAACCCCTTCCTCTAAATACCCTCGCACAACCAATATAGCTCCATCAAGGAAGAACACACCTAGGCTACAGCCGCTGCCCCTGTCGCTCTGAAAGAAAAGAGGAAAGTTGTAGCACCCCGTTCCATGGATACGTACCCAGAAACATGTCCCGATTTTTTTGACCGTATTGTTTCAATTTTATTCAAGTATTTATTTTTGGGTTGTGATTACTTATGTTATTTGGTATCGGATCTGGATTCTCAGTCTTAGAGTCAGCCCTGACCTAGAACGGGAGCCCGATACCAGCATACTGCCTGATTTGACTTTTCTGATAGTCCAATTTGATCGATTTCAATTTCAAACATTATTTTCTAATATTTTAGATTTTTCATGATTTTTTGAAAATTTTCAGAATTATTTTGCAAAATCTTCAAAACCGGTGTCGATTGGCATCGTTGACCGAATTCGGGATTTTTAGTTTTCAAACGGAGTTGAATTTTTAAAACGGCTTTCACATTACTTCTTAAAATCTCATTTTCTATTTAAATACATTTTTTGAGATTTTTCTAACTTTATCAAAATTTGACCGATTCTAGTGTCGACCGGTATCGCCGGAAGATTTCAGAATTTTTAATTTGAAAACTAGATCGAATTTCTCAAATCCAATTTCATCAAGCATCTTAAAATAATATTTTCTATTTTTGAGGATTTTTCATAACATTTCTGAAACAGTCGAATTTTACCCGATTTAAATAATAATATTATTTTCCGTTCTTTTCTTGCTTTTTTTCTTCTCCACTCCTCTACTTTATACTCCCAGAATATTATATTAATTTTAAATTTAATAATATATTTATTTATTAATTATTAATTATTTTTTCATTTTTTCTTATTTTTCCTTTTCCCCTTCTCTTCTTTTCTTTCTTTTTCTTCTTTTCTTTTCTTCTCCTTGCCCTGCTCCCCAATACCCTTGCCGACCATCTCCTGCCGCCCAACTGCTGCAAACAACAGCAGCACCCCCCACATCCCCCTATTCCTTCTCCCATTCCCTCCCTCTCCTTCTCCTTCTTTTAATCTCTTTTATTTCTTCCCTTCGCCTTCCCTATCTTCTCCATTTCATTCCTCCAAACCAACACCCTTTCTCTCTTTCCACCCACAACCGCCAACACTTCCGCCCACGCCACCAGTGCCACCGCCGCCCTTAGCCGCCGGCGCCACCTCCCTTAACCTTTTCTTCTCCTCCACCTCCCTTACCTTCAACCACCACCCATCTTCTCTAATTTCTCCATAAAACCCATCACTTCCCCTTATCCTCTTCTTCAAAATTCACCATCAATACTCCAATTTCTCCGCTTTCACCACCACACTATCATCTCCTCCTCCTCCAACTCCCCACCACCACCAACAACCACCACAACCACCAACCACCACCACCACCATCTCCATAAACAAACAACAACAACAACTCCAAACTCCACCCACCATCCTCCCTCCCCGGGCCAGGCGCGGCGCCCCACCACCTCCAGCGGCGCTGCCGCCCCCCAAGGACCGCCGGCGGGTGGCCGGCCGCCGGCCACCACCCCTCCCCTCTCCTTCTTCTTTTCTTTCTTTCTTTTCTTCTTTCTTTCTTTCCTTCTTTCCTTCTTTTCCATATATACCCCTCCTTTTTACTTCCCCTAATTACCCTCCCCTTCATTCCCTAATTACTCCACCATACCCAACACACACACCCTCTTTCTCTCTCTCCCCTACAACTCTCTCTCTCTCCTCTCTCTCCACTCTCATTCTCTCTCATATATATATATATATATATATATATATATATATATATATATATATATATATATATATATATATATATTATATATATATATATATATATATATATATATATATGGACTAGTAACATGCTCACACATGTTCGCGGACTTCCCAGATTTTAACTCGATATTGTGTTCTAATTTTTAGGCGAGTACAGTTTCTCTTGAACAAGCATCTATTTTATTTTGGGCAAATACTTTTCCTCGCGTTGCTCCATGCTTTGCTATCATCGTTTCATACCTAGTTATTGCTATTTTAGTGTTTATTACATGATATGTTGATATGCTAATGTCTCGTTACCATCGTTACATGCCTAATAACTGTTATCCTGCTTTTTATACATGATGTCTCATTATGCGAGTTGATATATAATATGCGAGTTATTTTCTAAAATTTACATGCTATACGAATACTTGTTGACCGTTGTTATAACTCTTGAACTGGTATTGTACTTGACACCTAATACTTGACACTTCTTATCTGACACTGGTACTTGACATGCTATCACTGGAAACCTGATACTTAACACTTGATATTTAACACTGGTACTTGACATGTCATACTTGACACCCGATACCTGATACCTGATATATGACACTTGACAATTGACATGCTATCACTTACTTGACATGCTTTCACATGGTACTAGTACATTTGACCTGATATTGTGACGCCTGACTGGATACTATTATACCTGGCACCTGTATTTTATTGCATAGTCATGATTATCACTTTTACGGGGACTTGGCATGATTATTATACTGTTACCAAGACCTCTGGTACTCCTGAACTCCTGTGCTCCTCAACTCCTGTATTCCTGAACCCTGTAATAGGGAGACTCCTGATATTATGCTCCTGATATTGTACTCTTGTAGATCCCCGTAATTGAATAATCATGGATATTGGATTACTGTGGACACCCTATAGACATTATCACTAGACTATTTATATAGTAAAGTACTCAACTTATACTGGGGTGGGAGAAACTAATAGATACCGGTATGATATCATATTTATAATGGTGATATATCTGAAATGTCATGTGGGGTGCGTAATGATAAGTCCCCAGAAGCAGTAGCCTGTACTCCTGAGCCTAGTCCCGGGCAGAGACATGACCCACTATAAATATGAGCCATCAGATTTATCAGTTTCTAAATAATAACTCGTCTTATTTATAAGTGGATGTATGTGTACCGGTAGTACATACATAAGCATATAGATCGGATGAATAACATAAGAATTTACAATCAAACAGTAATAATATTATGAACTGTGAATTTTGTCTCTCCTTTGTTCGGGTCCTGGTACTCACATATCAGACCCGAGTAAGTTTTACTAGAGTGCGAACCCTAGTATGGACTATCAGTGATGTGAGGCACTGGTAGGGAGGCGATTGAAATATCAAACGGTACTAATGATTATTATTGAATAACTTAAAATGCAACACATTTATATTCTCCAGTTATAGTGATAAATCATTTAATCAGGTGGTATGCTCTGAGTTGACACCCTACTTATGACATGTGATTTCTGTGATATAATGATTACTACAGACACACTCTAGTTCTATTACTCTGAGGGTAACTCAAGTTGTATGAACTCAGATGATGGCGACATGGGATATGTGGTATAGAGATTAGGGTTTTCTTATTTGGATTATCCCCTAACATATCGACCCTGTGATTCCATAATATGAGCTTGTACAATTAGTTTTGTCCATACTTGTATTTATCGCATGTTTAGAGTATTTATCGCATGTTTAATATTACATGTTTATGTGTACCTATGCTCTCCATACCGTTTTCTATCCATGTTTTCCGATTCAGATTTATTGATATACATGTAATTACTTGATTTTGGATTCACTGTCGTTCCTTTAATTTTCCTTATGTTACATGTCATTGCCTGTACTTGCATGCCTGAACCACATCACTTGATCATGTACACGTGTGATTGCCTGATATGCACGCCACTTGGCTTTATCATATGTACTCGCGGGTTACATCCGACAACCCTAGATTATCATGTCCAGATCCAGGAGTATGGACTGCGCTGACCTTACTGTAGTTGATCAGAGGGCGCAACAGAGGTGTAGATTAGCGGATGCCACCGTAGCCCTTTCCTCCCAGCTCCTCTCCTGATTAGCTCTCGAGACCTCTCTTGCTGCTTGTGAGCATCTCTCAGTTTTTGTTATATATATCTCTTCATTTATTGTACTTTTATATTTTCTGGTGATGTAATATTCCTGTAATATTGTATCACTCTCTGTGATAACCATATACTTGTACTTTTCTGTTGGAATGTATATTACCACTGTGCTTCCGAACTCTGATTCTTGCCTGCACTGATACTTAGCATATATATATGAGAGTATTTCTGCCCTGCGTATATACGCTGCAGTGACGTCTCCGTACCCGCAGGATCGGGACATCACAGGGTGGTATCAGAGCCTAGGCTCTAACATCTTCAGTACAACCAGTTGGCAGATTAATAATATATTAATTTGCAGCTGGAGAGCATGAATCTTGAATATACATTCCAATCGCAAGTGAGGTGTTATCTATTCCTTCCTCACAATCTCTTCCTTGGATCTTGAGACCCTTCTATCCTTTTCTTTTCAGCTTCTTCCCGTCATTCCTTCAACTAGCTTAGATATAGAAAGACGGAGAACACGTAACGGTCCTGGCACTTCTGGTGACAGTTCTAACGAAGAAAGCGACAACATGATGAGGATACTTCATGGCATGATAGAGAGTCAGCATCAGCAAACTAAGCTCTTGTGACAAGCGTTAATGACAGCACCTAGAGAGCAGAGGCCTGGTAATGTATCCGATTTCAGAAGACTGCAGCCAGCTACACTTTCGGGTTCTGAGAGGCTGTTGGATGCCGAGCAGTGGCTGATTGATACTACAGATCTTCTGAAGGCAGCTCGAATCCCAGATGAGAACCAAGTGAAAGTAGCTAGGATACAACTAAAGGATGTGGCCAGAACTTGGTGGTTGCAGAAGAAGCGAGAATGGAGATGCCCATCACTTTGGACCAGTTCTTGAAGAGTTTCTACAAGAGATTCTTCTCTAAGATAGCACAAAAGTGAAAGTACACCTAGAGGGGGGTGAATAGGTGTAAGGCTAATCTAATGACAAATAATGCGGAATTAAAAACTAAATGCAACACATTTAGTGTAACCAAAGAGTGTAACCGAATTGCCGGTGAAGAGCTCTGGACTATCTCCTCTAAATTCCTCTGAATAAGAGTTGAGGTGCTATATGAACCTCTCTTGGTTAAACACAAGTGAGGCGCACAAACAAACACAACCAAGCATATAGGAATGAATGAGCAATATGAATGATGCAAGGTACAATATAAATGAGAGAGAGTTAAGAGAAAGTGGATCAAACGTAAACACAGAGATATGTTTCAAGGTTTGAGCACACAGCTCTACGTCCCCGCCTTCACACAGAAGGATTTTTGCTAACTCGTCCACACAAGACTTCCCACACAGGGAACCTCCACAGAGGATTTAGGGCAAATACAATTAGGGAGTACACAACTCCTCTCTCAACCAATACAACCTCTCACTAGAGGCAAGGCACAAAATAAATCAGCTCTACACTTAGAGGATAGGCACTTAGCCAAACAATGATCAACCTCTCACTAGAGGGATAGGCTCAAAGCCACTCAACACAATCACCTCACACTTGAGGGATTCCAATACAATCTCCACCTCTCACTAGAGGGATACAAATACCACTTCCACAATCACCTATCACTAGAGGGATATCAACACAATCACCTCTCACTAGAGGGATATTACAAAGATGGAAGGTTTACAACTTGATGGTATAAACAACCACAAACTAATTTTCCCACAAAATAGATCCTAATAGATAGGATAGATGTTGGCCCGGAGGCCTTCCTCTCTAGTTTTGATGATGATTAACTCATGTAGTTATGTTTACTAATAATCTTGTGATTTTAGTTTTAGATCATGTAACAAGATATTAGTTGGTGATTGCTTCATAAGGAGGAGTTTGGAAGCCTTCACTTGGTGATTCCAGGGCCCGAGCATCAAGATCATACATAGCCTAGCTCGTGGATCACGTTTGGGATCGAGTCGGCTTGAAGATTGAAGATTGTCAAGAAGACTTAGGTATCCTAGTGTTTAGTGTGTTTTAGATCCATTGTAAAGCTTAGAATAGTTGATATGCTCAAGTGCACAAGACACACGTTTTATGTTTTGGTATTTTTAACTAAACATATTTTTGAATTTAAAGACAAAAACTATGATATATATGTTTCATGTATATTGGACTTATGTCCATATGCAACATGCTTCAATGTGTTTAAATATCATGTTTTTGTATTTCAATGAGTTTTAGGAAAAATCAGATTTCCTATTGAAAAATCAAAGTTTGACAAAATACAAGTTTTGGTTTTTGGTAAAAATGTTAAAACACAAAAATGGTTTCATATGCTTGATATTTGAGTTGAAATTTTTATCACATGTTTATATATCAATACAAAATGTTAAAACTATTTTTGGGGATTTTTACAAGATTTATAAGAATTATTAGAATTATTTTAACATGTTTTTCTGACCCAGTTTCTGACCCAGAACAGTGGCTGACAGGCCAGGTCGGCCGAACGCACGGTCGACCGAACCAAGGGCCGGTCGACCGTGGCGGTCGACCGACGTGCACAGAGCTGTGCACGTCTGGCAGCACAGTGGGCCGGTCGACCGGGCGGTCGACCGGACTAGAGAGCTCTGCTCTCTGTATCTGGGCGGTCGACCGATTGCTCCAACGGTCATATTTTTGACCGTTGGCGGTCGACCGGCCGGTCGACCACCAGCCTGTCAGGCTGACAGATCAGCCTAACGGCTAGTTTTCTGTTTGGGCTATAAATACCCCATTTCTTGAGGGTTTTAAATAAGATTTTTTGTGCCAAAATTTTCTGATATCTCCAGTGTTTTAAACAAGTTTTCAAAAGAGTTTAAGTGCCAAAAAGATCTATCTTTATTTTGTTTTTAGGTTTTTGGAAAAATCAAAGAAAAGAGTATTTTGGGAGATTTGTCTTGGTGTTCATTTTCTATCTTTTACAAGGTTTTCTCAAGTATTTTTCTTTGAGTTTTTGTTTTCCAAAAACCTAGTTTTCCACACTTGAGCCTATCATCTATCTTATTCTATTAGGATCTTATTTTGTGGAAAAGAGGAAAGAGAGATTGTTTGTGGTTGAAAGAAACCACTTGTAGTAAACACCCTTGCCTTTGTTGTAATCCCTCTTTGGTAGAAGTTGATCGGTGATTTGTTTGCTCCCTCTTTGGTAGAGGTTGAGGCTTGTGTTTGCTCCCTCTAGTGAGAGGTGGAAATTGGTTGTAACCCTCTTCGGTAGAGGTGTTGGTTGTTATTTGGCTACGGGCCTACCCCTCGGTTGTGAGGCGGTGTTTGAGAGAGGAGTTCGGTGCTCCCTTGTTGTAAAAAATCCTCGGTGGAGGTTCCCTCGGTGGGAGTATAGTGGATTAGAAATCCTTCTCGGTGAAGGCGGGGATGTAGAGCTAGGGGCTCGAACCTCGAAACATATCTTTGTGTTTGTGTTTGATCCATTGTCTCTCTAACTCTCTCTCTTTATATTGTGCAAAGCATCATTCATATCATCATATCATATTAGCTTGTGTTGAGCATTGATTCATATTGCCATATCTATTATATGCTTGTGTGCTTGTGTGCCTTACTTGTACTTAACCACAAGAGCTTCATATAGCACCTCAACCCTTATCTAGGGGAATCAAGAGGAGTTAGTCCAGAGCCCTTCACAGGGAATTCGGCTACACTTGTGTGTTGTACTAAGTGTGTTGTAAATTTGTTTTAGCTTCCGCATTTAGTTTCTAGATTAGTATTATCACCTATTCACCCCCCTTCTAGGTGATTTACAATTGGTATCAGAGCCTACGCTCCTGATACTTTAGGCTTAACATCCTAGGAGTGAGATCCTTGTTTGCTAATCTATCATTTGCATTTGCACATTTGTTTGTTTGCACACATATAGTTTGGACCCATGGACTTCATGACCCCACCTATGTTTGACCCTTCCAACATTGTTGTTTGGAAGACTAAGATGTCCATCTATTTACAAACCCTAGGATATAAGGTTCACCTTGCCATTACCAAGGAATCCTACCTTAGTGATAGCAAGCATATAGGGGCCAATGCACAAGCCCTTGAGGCCATTAGAAGCACGCTACCTAGAGAATATCTTTTGCATGTTTCTAACCTTGATTCCGCCTTTGCAGTATAGAACAAGTTGACAACCACCACCACCTCCGAGCTTCAAATGCAAATCCAACAAGAGGACGAATCTAGTGGAGATGAATCCGAGCCACAACAATGCTATATAATCCAAGGGAATGACTCCCTTGAGGTACACTCGGAAACCCACTTAGATGATGATGATGATGCTAGTTCTTCAAATGATTATGTTAATGCCCATGCTTTAAATGAAGAACTATCTATTGTGTGTGAAAAATTGATTGAAAAATATAAGATTTTGAAAAAGAAAAGTCTAGGCCTTAACAATGATAATAAAGATTTGTTTTCTAGACTTAATATGGTTTTGCAAGAGAAGGTGGAGATTTCTAATGAAAGGGATTCATTAAGGTCTCAACTTGATCTTGCACTAAAAGAAAATAAAGTTTTAAATCTAAAAATGATTGTGAAACTCTTTTGAAGAAAAATGAAAATTTGTCTTCAAAAGTTTTATTTTATTTTAAAAGAGAATGTTGCTTTGAAAAATAAAATAATCTCTATTTCAATGATTTAGATGTTTGTTTAAAGAAAAATGTTTCTTTACAAAATAATACTGATGCACATGTTTGCCATGCTAGGGTAGTATCACACACTCACCTATTGCATGTGTCACCTCTTCTTTAATTGAAAAAGATATATCTATGCTTAAGAAGAGTGTTGATTGTTTGGGCTCCACTTTGAGTCAATGTGTAGTGGGCCATACACGCTTGGAATCTTTGTTTCGAAAGAAACAAGTTCCATCTTTTCATGTACACCCTCTACGGCATACACATGCTCCTCACGGACACCATCATCACTTGTATGCTCATGTGTACTCTTGTACACATTGTGGACGTAAGGGCCACCTTACTAAATTTTGTTATGATAGAATACATGTTTCTAATTTAGCAAATAAATTTGTTTGGGTTAGAGAAGGTACTAACCCCCATGAACCCAAAAGTTGTGGGTACCAAAGACCACCCCTCTTGTATTTGATGTAGGAGTCGGCTCTCACATGACGTGAGAGTAGCGGTACCTTGGAGTGGATGCGTTTCGAGCTTCATGGAAATCATTTGGATGCATCACTTTCAAGGGATGTTTGGTGGGAGGACCATCTTGTTTTGGAGACATGGAGAGTTGCCTCATAGGTTTTGGTAACGGTCTCTTACTCCTTATTTATGTTTGCATGCTTTTCATGTTTATTATATATAGCATGTTTTGATGTTTATACGATCATTATGAAAATGCCATGATTATTAGACTCTTGACATGCATGTATAGCCCTTTTGACACACCCATGTTTAATATGGATCATTATTTTGTGTTCTCACCGTTTGTTTAGCTATCATGTTTATCATAGCTCTAATAACATGTGGATTTACATAATAATCATGTTTATGTTTATCATGTTAATTTTTATCTTGTTTGATGCTTCATGATTTGAATATATGTTTAAATGTTAGTTTTCTTTAAGACTAGATATATATATTTTGCGCATATAGTGGGCCACAAATAAATCTATATATGTTTGAACTTGATTGCTTATTTGTTCCCATTAGATGTGCTAGTATAGTCTAGTTTTGATGATCCATGCATTTTAAACTTGTATTCCCATTTTGATTTTGTTTTAGGTGTATGAGTTTTCATTTCATGTATATGTGTATTTTTACCAAACTTTAAGATATACATGTATACCCTTTGAGTCATTTGCCTTTCATGCAAATCTATATATATGGACTCAAATTGTGTTTAGGGTATGTATGTATACTTCTTGTGTTGACAATCATACATATGCCTTGAAATGAAACTTGTTTTAATGAAAAATTTAGATTTTCATGTTTCCATGTGTTTATGTTTAACTTCATATATATGTCCATTTTATCTAAACTATTGTTATACATATACATCCTTTTGAGCCACGTGCCTTCATGCATATATCTTTGTGACTTGTTGTGTTTGGATATGTATGTATACCTTAGTTATATAGGACATAATATACCTTGAAGATTAAATAGTTTTGATGATTTTCATGTTTTCTTGTTTCAAGGAATATTGAGCTTATTGTCCATCTTTCATAATTATGATCTTCACATTTTATTTATACACTCACATTTATTTTTTACTCATGTTTTGCTTTCATGAGTCATATTTATACTTAATTGATTATGAGTGTTGACTATTTTATGAATTTTCATATTTTCATGAAGAATAATTTTGTTTTATTCCTTGCTTGAAGGATTTCGTACTAGTTTACAAGTTTTTTCATTTAACTAGTTGCGATATTCTTCTTTTTGGTAGAGTTTTCAAACACATTTTATTTTTCAAATCTATTTTTTTTTGAAAACCCCTACCATCACGGGCCGATGGATGGGCGATCATGCTCATGTATGCTATATATTGAAAATCATTTTAACTTGAACAGGAATGGGTGGTAGTTATATGATGTATACACTTGATCACTATTGTTGTTTCAATTGGTATCATTGAAATTCTTTCAATTTGTATCAATTTTGACTTTTTTTGTATACTCATATATTTTCGTATATGTATGCTTGCATTCTAAGAATATCAATTTCAATTGGTATCTATTTTTCATACATATATATGTTTGTGTTTATGCTAAGCTTGAGTTTCAATTTTGTTTCAATTGATTAGTTTTCAATTGCTTTTCAATTGGTATCTTATTTCAAGCTTACGCATTGTTTTTATTGATATTTTATAAAGGGAGAAAATTCGATTTTCATATTTACAATTGGTATTTGTATTTCCACTCCCTTGCTTTATGATAGAAATAAAATTTTAAATTGATATCATATACTTAAAAAGAAAAATACTCTTTTTGATATCAAGATGTTTATTTGAATGTTTTAAAATTTGGTATCTCAAAATTTTGTTTAATAAAAAAAATTAAAAATACAAAAGTTTTGATTTGTATTGCCTATATGCAAGGAGAGCTTAACATCTCTTCTACATATAGATTCATGATGAGTGTATCTTGTATTGAAGAGCTTGACAATCTCTTCTTTATGTCGTACACGTGTGTAGGGGGAACTTTACATCTCCTCTTATGCATTGCATAGTATACGTTATGTGAATTAGGGCTTGTCATCCCTCCTTCATGTAATGTATCTATGTAGGGAAGCTTCACATCTTCCTCTTCATGAATGTATATCGCATATACTATTTGTTGATTGATCTATGTTTACTTTCAATTGGTATCAAGATACCACTTTGACATATTTTTTTTGATACCTTAATTGATTGTCACCCCTATTTGGTTTTGTTTTTGTTTTAGACAAAAAGGGGGTGAACATTGTCTTTATTAACCCTTTTGTTGATTCGTTGTTTCGAACAAAAAGGGGGAAAAAATTTATTGATTTGGTTTTGCTTTTACCCCTTATTGATGATTGTTTCTTTGTATTAAAAAAAGGGGAGAAGATTTTGTTTTATTTTGGTTTTTACCCCTTTATTGATAATTGACAAAAAGGGGAGAAAGATTTTGAGTTTTATATATGCATATTTATGTTTTGCATCTATAAAATTTAATTTAGTTTAATTTTAATTGGTATCTAGAGGAATGTTTTTGTTTTTGAACATTTCATTGGTATCTAGAGCCTTTTATTGTTTATGCATGATTATGCATTGTCATTCATTGCATATTTATTGTTTATTTGTTTATGCATGAGTTAAGGGGGAGCTTCTTTGAAGCTTAACTTTAATCCATGCATATATAACTCCATGAGTTTTGTCATCATCAAAAAGGGGGAGATTGTTGGCCCGGAGGCCTTCCTCTCTAGTTTTGATGATGATTAACTCATGTAGTTATGCTTACTAATAATCTTGTGATTTTAGTTTCAGATCATGTAACAAGATATTAGTTGGTGATTGCTTCATAAGGAGGAGTTTGAAAGCCTTCACTTGGTGATTCCAGGGCCCGAGCATCAAGATCATACATAGCCTAGCTCGTGAATCACGTTTGGGATCGAGTCGGCTTGAAGATTGAAGATCGTCAAGAAGACTTAGGTATCCTGGTGTTTAGTGTGTTTTAGATCCATTTGTAAAGCTTAGAATAGTTGATATGCTCAAGTGCACAACACACACGTTTTATGTTTTGGTATTTTTAACTAAACATATTTTTGGATTTAAAGACAAAAACTATGATATATATGTTTCATGTATATTGGACTTATGTCCATATGCAACATGCTTCAATGTGTTTAAATATCATGTTTTTGTATTTCAATGAGTTTTAGGAAAAATCAGATTTCCTATTGAAAAATCAAAGTTTGACAAAATACAAGTTTTGGTTTTTGGTAAAAATGTTAAAACACAAAAATGGTTTCATATGCTTGATATTTGAGTTGAAATTTTTATCACATGTTAATATATCAATGCAAAATGTTAAAACTATTTTTGGGGATTTTTACAAGATTTATAAGAATTATTAGAATTATTTTAACATGTTTTTCTGACCCAGTTTCTGACCCAGAACAGTGGCTGACAGGCCAGGTCGGCCGACCGCACGGTCGACCGAACCAAGGGCCGGTCGACCGTGGCGGTCGACCGACGTGCACAGAGCTGTGCACGTCTGGCAGCACAGTGGGCCGGTCGACCGGGCGGTCGACCGGACCAGAGAGCTCTGCTCTCTGTATCTGGGCGGTCAACCGGGCGGTCGACCGGATGCTCCAACGGTCATATTTTTGACCGTTGGCGGTCGACCGGCCGGTCGACCGCCAGCCTGTCAGGCTGACAGATCAGCCTAACGGCTAGTTTTCTGTTTGGGCTATAAATACCCCATTTCTTGGGGGTTTTAAATAAGATTTTTTGTGCCAAAATTTTCTGATATCTCCAGTGTTTTAAACAAGTTTTCAAAAGAGTTTAAGTGCCAAAAAGATCTATCTTTATTTTGTTTTTAGGTTTTTGGAAAAATCAAAGAAAAGAGTGTTTTGGGAGATTTGTCTTGGTGTTCATTTTCTATCTTTACAAGAGTTTTCCCAAGTATTTTTCTTTGAGTTTTTGTTTTTCAAAAATCTAGTTTTCCACACTTGAGCCTATCATCTGTCCTATTCTATGAGGATCTTGTTTTGTGGAAAAGTGGAAAGAGAGATTGTTTGTGGTTGAAAGAAACCACTTGTAGTAAACACCCTTGCCTTTGTTGTATCCCTCTTTGGTAGAGGTTGATCGGGTGATTTGTTTGCTCCCTCTTTGGTAGAGGTTGAGGCTTGTGTTTGCTCCCTCTAGTGAGAGGTGGAGATTAGTTGTAACCCTCTTCGGTAGAGGTGTTGGTTGTTGTTTGGCTACGGGCCTACCCCTCGGTTGTGAGGCGGTGTTTGAGAGAGGAGTTCGGTACTCCCTTGTTGTAAAAATCCTCCTCGGTGGAGGTTCCCTCGGTGGGAGTATAGTGGATTAGAAATCCTTTTCGGTGAAGGCGGGGTTGTAGAGCTAGGGGTTCGAACCTCAAAACATATCTTTGTGTTTGCGTTTGATCCATTGTCTCTCTAACTCTCTCTCTTTATATTGTGCAAAGCATCATTCATATCATCATATCATATTAGCTTGTGTTGAGCATTGATTCATATTGCCATATCTATTATATGCTTGTGTGCTTGTGTGCCTCACTTGTACTTAACCACAAGAGCTTCATATAGCACCTCAACCCTTATCTAGGGGAATCAAGAGGAGTTAGTCCAGAGCCCTTCACGGGGAATTCGGCTACACTTGTGTGTTGTACTAAGTGTGTTGCAAATTTGTTTTAGCTTCCGCATTTAGTTTCTAGATTAGTATTATCACCTATTCACCCCCCTCTAGGTGATTTACAATAGATAGATAGGCTCAAGTGTGAGAATATAAAGAGTTTGGAAATGAAAAACACAAAGAAAACTCTAGGAAAAAATTCTAGATAGAAATGTAAATGAAGATCAAATCAATTTTCCCAAAGACTTTTCCTTTTCTTGATTTTTTCAACCCTTTAAACAAATAAAGATAAAATCTTTTAGGTTAAAAACTCTTTTGAAAACTTGTAAACACTAGAAAGAATGAGAATTTTTGCTCTTAGAAAACTTGTCAAAAAATAAACTCAAATGGGGGTATTTATAGCCCCATGTGAAATCTGCCCGTTGGCAGCTGGAAAGGGTAGAAATGCCCTTCCGGTCGACCGGGCGGTCGACTGGCCAAGGGTCATATTTTTGATCGTTGAGCCCACCGGTCGACCGGCTCGGTCGACTGAGACTGGATATAGAGAGCAGAGCTCTCTGACGGTCGACCGACCCGGTCGACGGGGGCCGTTTCCAGAGAGCAGAGCTCTCTGGACGGTCGACTGGCCCACCAGCTCAAGCTGGTGTGCACACTTGTGCACGTCGGTCGACCGCACCGGTCGACCGACTACTGCTACGGTCAACCGCTCCGGTCGACCGGCAGACAGCCAGTCTAGCCATTATAGGACTAAAAAACTTAGGTTTTTATCTTAAATTAAATTCCATAAAATCACATAAATTCCACAAAATCAGTTCTTATTAGATCTTTGAAATACAAATATGTGTAATAAAAATTCAACACATATTTCAAACAATTTGAACCATTTTTGTGAGATTGAAAATTTGCCTTTTAAACCAAAATCCGTATTTTCCGAAACTTGAATTTTTAAAATGGAAATCCAAATTTTCCAAAACACATGTAAATACAAAACATGATATTTAAACAACTTTGAAGCATGTTGTATATGGATAGAATCCAATATGCATAAAATATAGTATATCTATATTTTTGACTTAAAAATCAAAAACCAATAAATATGAAACTTGTGTGTGCATTGTGAACTTTAGCATATCACACTATCTAATCTTTACACAAGATCTAAACAATTTTAAACTAAATACAAACCGAAGTATTCTTGTAGAATGCCGTCTCCAAGTCGATTCGATCCAAATGCGATTCACCGAGCTTGACTCTAACCGATTGGAGCTTTCACATGGTGATTCAAGAGCTCGAGCGTCAAGTTCACATCTAGCACTCAGTTGTCGAGTTTCATGTTTATTGATTTTTGATTCAAAAACATAGATATACTATATTTCATGCATATTTGATTCTATCCATATACAACATGCTTCAAAGTTGTTTAAATATCATGTTTTTGTATTTACATGTGTTTTGAAAAAATCGGATTTCTATTTAAAAAATTCAAGTTTTGGAAAATACGGATTTTGCTTTAAAAGGCAAATTTTCAATCTCACAAAAATGGTTTAAATTTTTTGAAATATGTGTTGAATTTTTATCACACATATTTGTATTTCAAAGATCTAATAAGAACTAATTTTTATGGAATTTATGTGATTTTATGGAATTTAATTTAAGATAAAACCTAAGTTTTTTAGTCCTATAATGGCTAGACTGGCTGTCTGCCGGTCGACCGGAGCGGTTGACCGTAGCAGCAGTCGGTCGACCGGTGCGGTCGATCGACGTGCACAACTGTGCACGCTAGCTTGAGCTGGTGGGCTGGTCGACCGTCCAGAGAGCTCTGCTATCTGAAAACGGCCCCGGTCGACCATGTCGGTCGACCGGCAGAGAGCTCTGCTCTCTGTATCCAGTCTCAGTCGATCGAGCCGGTCGACCGGCGGGCTCAACTGTTAAAAATATGACCGTTGGCCGGTCGACCACCCGGTCGACCGGAAGGGCATTTCTGTCCTTTCTAGTTGCCAACGAGCAGATTTCACATGGGGCTATAAATACCCCTATTTGAGTTTGTTTTTTGACAAGTTTTTTAAGAGCAAAAATTCTCATTTTTTCTAGTGTTTACAAGTTTTCAAAAGAGTTTTTAAGCCAAAAGATTTTATCTTTATTTGTTTAAAGGGTTGGAAAAATCAAGAAAAGGAAAAGTCTTTTGGGAGAATTCATTTGATCTTCATTTACATTTCTATCTAGAGTTTTTCCCTAGAGTTTTCTTTGTGTTTTTGATTTTCAAACTCTTTATATTCTCACACTTGAGCCTATCTATCTATCCTATCTATTAGGATCTATTTTGTGGGAAAATTAGTTTGTGGTTGTTTATACCATCAAGTTGTAAACCTTCCATCTTTGTGATATCCCTCTAGTGAGAGGTGATTGTGTTGATATCCCTCTAGTGAGAGGTGATTGTGGAAGTGGTATTTGTATCCCTCTAGTGAGAGGTGGAGATTGTGTTGGAATCTCTCAAGTGTGAGATGATTGTGTTTGAGTGGCTTTGAGCCCTATCCCTCTAGTGAGAGGTTGATCATTGTTTGGCTAAGTGCCTATCCCTCTAAGTATAGAGATGATTTATTTTGTGCTTGCCTCTAGTGAGAGGTTGTATTGGTTGAGAGAGGAGTTGTGTACTCCCTAATTGTATTTACCCTAAATCCTCTGTGGAGGTTCCCTGTGTGGGAAGTCCTGTGTGGACGAGTTAGCGAAAATCCTTCTGTGTGAAGGCGGGGACGTAGAGCTGTGTGCTCGAAAATACCAAAACATCTTTGTTGAAACTAATCACCTACTAATATCTTGGTTAAATATCTGAAACTAAATATCACACGATTATTAGTAAACTATAACTACATGAATTAATCATCATCAAAAGTAGAGTGAAGGGCCTCTGGGCCAACAATCCCCCCCTTTTTGTTGATAACAAAACTCATGGAGTTATATATGCATGGATTAAAGTTAAGCTTCAAAGAAGCTCCCCCTTAACCCATACATAGCAATAATAATAAAGATATGCAATGAATGCTCAATATAGATATGTATAAACATGCATAAAACAAACATGATCTTTTATACCAATGAAATAAACATGCTTTTGATATCAATTTTAAAATAAATATGTTCTTGAAAATAATGCTGCTCTTGATACCAATAAAGACTCTATTTTAAAATAAACATGTTCTTAAAAATAATGTTGCTCTTAATATCAATAAAAACTCTTGATACCAATAAAACAATAAAAGATGCTCTTTTGGGTCCAATACCAACAAAAGATGCTTTTGATACCAATGGTAAAAGATAACAAATTTAAACACACATGCATATAAACAAACATGCATATATAAAACTCTAAAATATCTCTCCCCTTTTTGTCAATTCATTAACAAAGGGGTACAAACAATAAAAGGGTATAAATACTAATTTTTCTCCCTTTTGCATAAATTAAAACAATAAAGGTATATATGCTATATACATTCATGAAGAGAAGAGACGTGAAGTTAACTCCCCCTGCATACATGCATTTATATGAAAAGAGATTACTAAACCC
Organism: Agave tequilana; assembly: GCA_038442645.1. NCBI lineage: Eukaryota > Viridiplantae > Streptophyta > Magnoliopsida > Asparagales > Asparagaceae > Agave > Agave tequilana. Next base: position 140,324 of record JAVJIF010006362.1, read on the forward strand.
TAACCACATAAACCATAATATGCAATGTATAAAAGGAGATGTGAAGCTCCTATTACACACGTGTACTACATACCAAAGAAAGGTCAATAACTTCAATATGACATACACTCAACATGAATCTATATATGGAGAAGATGTTAAGCTTCCCTTGCGTATAAGCAATACAAATCAAAATGATACCAATTGAAAGATATATTAATTTAGTATGAAGGTATACATCGAAACATCATGATACCAATTGAAAATAAACAAAACAACAAAAATTTTGATATCAATTGAAAGATATAAACATATAGGTAATCTTGATACCAATTGTAAAATTTAGTACCAATCGAACATATTTTATACTTTTGATACCAATTGAAAAAATATAAACCAATCTTTTTGGTTAAACACTAAAAACATTTTGCAATAGAGATACCAAATAGAGAATAACATCAATTTAGGATTCTTGATACCAATAATGAAAATGAAACATATACCAATTGAAAATAATTTTCATTAGGAGCGTATGATACCAAATTAAAAATCAATATCATTTTTCAATCATTTTTCAACATAAAGAGTGGGAGTAAGATATCAATGGTAAACAAAACCGATTGAACGGTAAAACATGAATTTTCTCCCCCTTTATAAAATACTAATGAAAATGATGTATAAGCTTGTATAAGATACCAATTTTAAAATAATTATCATTAAGGACTAAATCAAGCTTAGCATAACCAAAATTTGTGCTCAAAAATATAAAGATATAGTAAGCACAATCAAAATATATATATGTATGAAAATGTAAATACCAATCGAAATTGATACTATTTGGAGCTGAAGCATACATATATAGAAACACATATGAGTATACAAAATAAATATCAATTGTGATACCAATTGAAAACACAATAAGGATCAAGTGTATAACTCATACTCCCTACCAACCATTTCATGCACAAGTTTAAATAGATTTTCAATAATGCATATGAGGCATGGTCGCCCAACCAACCGCCCTTTGATGGGTAGGGGTTTTCAAAAATAAGTTTGAAAATATTTTTAGCACAATTGAAAACTTTACCAAAATGAAGAATACACAATTAGTTATATGATAAAATTGTAAAACTAGTACGAAATCCTTCAAGTAAGGAATAAAATAAGAATATATTCTATGAAAAACATGTAAGTCACACGATCATCAACACTCAAAATCTATAAAGCACACATCATACTCATGAAAACAAAGTCATGAGAAGACATTAAGTAAAGTGAGTATATAAGAGTCATGTGAAAGACATAATCATGAAAATAGGCAATAAGGCTCAATGATGAAATTCCTTAAAAAATATGAGAATCATCAAAATTTAATTTTCATTAAAATAATGCTAACTCCAAGGCATATGTATGTTTTGTACAAACTAGAGTGTACATACATATCCAAACATGAACGAGTTCACAAAAATATATGCATAAAGGCAAGTGGCTCAAGGATGTATATGTATAACTATTAGTTTAGACAAAATAGACATATACATGAAGTTAATCACAAATATGAAAAACATGCATAAAGATAGGGAATACAAGTCAAAATGCATGAATTATCAAAACTAGGCTATACTAATACATCTAATGGGTTCAAATGACCAATTGAACACAAACATATAATAATCAATTTGTGGCTCATTAGTTGTACAAGTATATACTCAAGTTTTAATGAAAACTAACATCTAAACATGTAATCAAATCATGAAGCATAGAAACAACACATAAATATGATCATTATATGAATGCACATGTTTAGAGTTATGATATACATGATAGCTAAACTAAAGTGAGAACACAAAAGTAATAATCTATATGAACATGGGTATAACTCAAATACTATACATGTATGTCACAAATCTAATTATCATGACATTTATCATAATAATCATGAAACATCAAAACATGCTAAAATTAATAATAGAAACATATAAACATAAATGAGAGATAGAGATCGTTATCAAAACCATGAGGGCAACTCTCTATGTTTCCAAACCATGGTGGTGGTCCTTCCACCAAACTCCCCTTGAAAGTGATGCATCAAAAATGTCATCTTTAAGCTCGGAACGCATCCACCTCAAGGCACCATCACTCTCACGTCATGTGAGAGCCCACACCTACATCAAATAAAACAAGAGTGGTCTTTGGTATCCATACTCTTTTGGGTCCATGTGGGTTAGCACCTTTCCTAACCCAAACAAATTTATTTATCAAATTTACATTATGTATTCTATCATAACAAAACTTAGCAAGGTGGCCCTTACGTCCACAATGTGTACATGTGTACACATGAGCATACATGGTGTTGTGTGTATGAACGTGAGGAGCATGTGTATGCCGTGGTTTGTGTGCATGCATAGGAGGAATATGTTTCTTTCGAAACATAGATTCCAAACTTGTGTGGTTCATGGCACATTGGCTCAAAGTGGGGCCCAAATAATCCACACTCTTCTTTAACAAACAAATATCATTTTCAATCATGAAAGAAAAGGTGCATGCAATAGATATGCTAGAAGGTGAATCTATACTAGCATGACAAACATGAGAATCAATATTATTTTCCAAAGTAGTATTTTTCTTTGAAAACAAATCTAGCTCTTTTGAAATAGAAGAAATTTTGTTTTTCAAAGATTCATTTTTTTTACAACAAAATCAAGTTTTAAAGTTAAATCCTCATTTTTCTTTAAAATATTTTCACAATCATTTTTACTTTTCAAAATCTTGTTTTCATTTAGGGTAAGATCAAGTTTAGATTTCAATGAATCCCTTTCATTAGAAATCTTATCTTTCTTGCAAAACAATATCAAATTTTGAAGATAAGTCCTTATTTTCTTTAGTTAACTTAAAAGTTTTCTTTTTCAAAACTTTATATTTTTCTAATAATTTTTCACACATAATGGAAAGTTCTTCATTCAAAGCATCGGCATCAATATAATCATTACTAGAAGAACTAATATCATCATCTAATTGAGCATCCGAGTTTACCTCAAGGGAGTCATTCTCTTGGACCATGTAGCAATGTTGCTCGGATTCTCCACTAGATTCCTCCTCCACAATATCTGGCGTCTGAAGCTTTGAAGAGGTCAAAGTGTTCCACACTGCAAAAGTGGAATCACAATGAGAAACCAACATATGATATTCTTTATTAAGCGTGCTTCTAAGTGCCGTTAGGGCTTGTGCATTGGCTTCTATATGCTTGCTATTACCAAGATAGGATTTCTTGGTAGCGGCAGGGAAAACATGCAAGCCTAGGGTTTTTAAGTACTACTCATCCTAAATTTTCACATGTCAATGTTGAAAACATCAAACATGAGAGGGGTCAAGCAATCCATGAGTGTGTGTAAACAATATAAGTGTGCAAATGCAAATACTAGATTAGCAACAAAGATCATACTCCTAGGTGGTTAAACCTAATATCAGAAGCGTATGCTCTGATACCAATTGAAAGTACACTTAGAGGGGGGTGAATAGGTGTAAGGCTAATCTGATGACAAATAATGCGGAATTAAAAACTAAATGCAACACACTTAGTGTAACCAAAGAGTATAGCTGAATTTCCGGTGAAGGGCTCTGGACTATCTCCTCTAAATTCCTCTGAATAAGAGTTGAGGTGCTATATGAACCTCTCTTGGTTAAATACAAGTGAGGCACACAAACAAACACAACCAAGCATATATGTATGAATGAGAAATATGAATGATGCAAGGCATAATATAAATGAGAGAGAGTTAAGAGAAAGTGGATCAAACGCAAACACCGAGATATGTGTCGAGGTTAAGGCACACAGCTCTACATCCTCGCTTTCACACAGAAGGATTTTCACTAACTCGTCCACATAGGACTTCCCACACAGGAACCTCTATAGAGGATTTGGGGCAAATACCATTAGGGAGTACACAACTCCTCTCTCAACCAATACAACCTCTCACTAGAGGCAAGGCACAAAACAAATCACCTCTACACTTAGAGGGATAAGCACTTAGCCAAATAATGATCAACCTCTCACTAGAGGGATAGGACTCAAAGCCACTCAAACACAATCACCTCACACATGAGGGATTCCAACACAATCTCCACCTCTCACTAGAGGGATACAAATACCACTTCCATAATCACCTCTCACTAGAGGGATATCACACAATCACCTCTTACTAGAGGGATATCACAAAGATGGAAGGTTTACAACTTGGTGGTATAAACAACCACAAACTAATTTTCCCACAAAATAGATCCTAATAGATAGGATAGATAGATAGGCTCAAGTGTGAGAATATAAAGAGTTTGAAAATCAAAAACACAAAGAAAACTCTAGGAAAAAACTCTAGATAGAAATGTAAATGAAGATCAAATCAATTCCCAAAAGACTTTTCCTTTTCTTGATTTTTCAACCCTTTAAACAAATAAAGATAAAATCTTTTGGCTTAAAAACTCTTTTGAAAACTTATATATAAACACTAGAAAGAATGAGAATTTTTGCTCTTAGGAAACTTGTCAAAAAAAAAACTCAAATGGGGGTATTTATAACCCCATATGAAATCTGCCCGTTGGCAGCTGGAAAGCGCAGAAATGCCCTTCCGGTTGATCGGGCGGTCGACTGACCAACGGTCATATTTTTGACCGTTGAGCCCACCGGTCGACCGGCTCGGTCGACCGAGACTGGATATAGAGAGCAGAGCTCTCTACCGGTCGACCGACCCGGTCGACCAGGGCCATTTCCAGATAGCAGAGCTTTGTGGACGGTTGACTGACCCGGTCGACCGGCCCACCAGCTCAAGCTGGCGTGCACGCTTGTGCGCGTCAGTCGACCGCATCGGTTGACCGACTACTACTACGGTCGACCGTTCTGGTTGACCGGCAGACAACCAGTCTAGCCATTGTAGGACTAAAAAAGCTTAGGTTTTTATCTTTAATTAAATCCCATAAAATCACATAAATTTTACAAAAATCAGTTCTTATTAGATCTTTGAAATACAAATATGTGAGATAAAAATTCAACACATATTTCAAACAATTTGAACCATTTTTGTAAGATTGAAAATTTGCCTTAAACCAAAATTCGTATATTTTGAAACTTAGATTTTTTAAATGGAAATCCGATTTTTTCAAAACACATGTAAATACAAAAACATGATATTTAAACAACTTTGAAGCAAGTTGTATATAGATAGAATCCAATATGCATGAAATATAGTATATCTATGTTTTTGACTTAAAAACCAAAAACTAATAAACATGAAACTTGTGTGTGTATTGTGAACTAGAGCATATCACACTATCTAATCTTTACACAAGATCTAAACAATCTTAAACTAAACACAAACTGAAGTCTTCTTGTAGAACGCTGTCACGCCCCGCTTCCAAAAAAAAAAACGCTGGAGCGGAGACGCGACACGAGTCGGCGACACATATACTCAAGGAAAATCCCTCACGTATACGCGCTAAGCCTTAAGTAACCTGAAACAAGCTATAATAAATCCCATCTGTAATGAATACTGAATACTGCAATACCACATATGAGCAACCACGCATGATATCATATGAATCAAGACTGGAATAACAACTGAACTGATATAACAAGAAACATGAAATGATACGAAGGCTAGAAAGATAAAAGTACCAGAACAGAATGGGGAGAAGCTCCAGCTATTCGCGAAGCGTACAGCCTCAACGAACACCTGCACATTAGAAACAAACCGTCCAATATCTGGACGTGCAAATCCAGGGTCGTCAGAACGCGACCATAGTGAGTGTGTGTGTAAAGGGGAAAATAGCTCGTGCATAAGAACATGTGCATAAAGCAATATCAAGAACAACTGCAGATAACATATAACTGAATAGCATGACAAACGACTGCAGATATAAGATAAATAAATATCATGACATGATAACATCTGAACTGAAGTATAACTGATAACAGCATGAACAAAGATATAAGATAACTATCACAACTGTAACTAACAACTGATATAAAGGTCAACTATCTCAAATGTAGACTAATAACAGATGTCAAGATGTGTAACCTAGCATATGTCACTAGTCAGGTTAGTTATTATTAACCTAACTAATGTAATACTTAGCTGTGTCCCATACCACAGCCGTTTTCCCACATATCAAACAATGTTATTGTTGTTGTAATTGCCTGCCAATGTAGTGCATGTGTTTTGGAAGAGTACCGTGCATGCCCGGTACCACGGTCTATCACCCCTGGCACTGAACCAGGACAAGCCGCTAGGCTCTGACAACTGAAGACCACAACCCCACACGAAAAGACAACTAGTGTGGCGCCGTAATCCGGGCATAGCCCTGACAACTGACAACTGAATGGGTAGCCAGTACTACCTTGGTTCCCCATGGTTGGAACCCACAACTCGGTACCATAAGAATCCTCCCAAAATACACGACATGCATCATCAGGCAATTACCCCTTGTTCCCCGGGTTATGGTGTCTTTTATTAATAAGCAATCAATGTTATTTAATATGTAATAGTAACCAATATCTCCAAGAACTGCTGATGTCAACACTAGCTGATAATCTGACAACTGGTAACTGATAACTGATATCTGACAACTGAGATATCTCACAACTATGATATCTGACAACTCTGATATCCGACAACTGTGATATCTGATAACTGAGTAGCTGACAACTAATATCTGACATCTGAAATAGAATACTGGAGATATAGCCACTAACACAATAGTGATACAGCTGACAACTATAACTAGTAACTGATCTCTGCCATTCTCATATCAACAATGGAATACATGATCACTGATCACTACCACAATGTATCACTGACAACTCATGTAAACTCTGAACATGAACATCTTATAATCACCAACAAGTATCTCACTATTAAGTAACAACTGATAATTAGTATCTGGTAACTCTGAAGTACAAGATCATTAATATCAACTTGATCACTAACACATTAGCTCAACCTCTACTAACTGAAGTAATCTAGTCTCTAACATCTTAATAAGTCCACATCAATACTCAAATGAATCATAAGGTATATCTTCGAGAGCAATATGTCAACACACACCACAATCATATCTGAATAGGAAACATCCTCAAAGAACATCGTAACAAGTCAACATCAATATCTGAATGAATCATCACCAATAAAAGGATATCAAGTCAACACATACTGAATCATATTTAATTAGTCAACATCCACAACAACATGTAATCTAGGATATCTATATCTTGGTACCCAACATTAATAACATGTCATCTAACAGATCCCAATTACCAACAATGTCAATCTCATCTCAATATCAGTCAGGCTCCAATAAAAGGAATATAGATTCTGGATAACTTCTAACTCAAGATCAATCTAAAGCACAACTCAACTAATCCAGTCATATCTGATATGTCCTCAAATACTCAACTAAATAAGTCATATTCAATAACTGATCATCATTCAATGTAAATATCATAAGTCTAGATCAATCCCGAGTCATTACAACCAACTCATGATTCCAATAGTTCCAATCAATCGAGTATCAATACACATCACGTAATCCGACACCTTAATCACCAATCCGACATACATTAACAATATCCAGTACTAGTCCTCTCACTCAAATATGCAACTCTGATTCATAAGTATTCACGATCACCACTTCTATTAATGATCAGTCATAATATTCCAAACACTCGATATCATAACATATCATAGGCATGCATCTAAGTTCCAACATGATAAGTCAAGTCATTCCATCATATATCCATCCCTCGATATCATATACATTCATCTATAACCAACACACAACTCATGGGTGAAGTCTACATCCAATAAAGGAACTATACATAGCTGACAGACTAACTGTAGTCGACTAGGGGTGATATATAAGTCGACTAGGCAAGGGAGTTAGTCGACTACAAGGGTAGCCCAAGTCGACTACACCATCTGCTAGTCGACTATAAAGCTGATCAAGTCGACTGACAGGGAACAACAGAGAGTCAGCCATCATCTGGGAGGTAAGCTAGTCGACTAGGGGTCATGGGGTGGTCGACTAATATTTGTATTAGTCGACTATCAATATGGACAAGTCGACTAATCTAGTGCCAGGACAGAAAATCAGAGATACAACAATTCTATTCTTCCACACAATAAAATATGTAAATGCATCCTCACTTGCACATATCAACATACACAATCACTACTTTACTGTATGTACATGTACACATGAAAATGTAATTAAATTGATGTACATAATACGAGGAAATCAAGGAGAAGGAGAATACACTCACTTTGGGGAATCTGCACGTTACCGGGCGAGTCACCGTTACGGTCGCTGTGGCGCCGCTCTTCGCTGTCGGACTGCACAGGACGGTAGCCAGGGTCCTGGGGAAGACCTGGCTGCAATCTGGAGGTCTCGCGCTCGCCGGAAGGGCCTGGAATCGCCGCTCGCCCGCTGCCTGCGCTGCTGGTCTGGTTCTGGATCTGCTGTGCGCGTCGCCGGGCGAGTCGCTGCCGTGGTCGGCCTGCTGCTCTGTTGGATCCGGGGCTGGTCTGAGATGGAAGGAGGCAGCCTGGTGGATCTGCTGTTGGTGGAATCCGGCCATGGAAGGAGGCGCCAATGGTGCTGCTGGGCACATAGATCCAGCCTCAGTGCTGCTGAAGGGAGGGGGCGGCCAGGCCATGGCACTGCCGTGGGGGAGTTGGCACAGGAGAGTGCAGAGGGGGATCCGGCTATGGTGTGGATGCCGCAAGGGGGCGAAGGCCTGAGTTGCTGGGCTCGGCCAGGGGAGATGATGGCCGGCCTGGGCGTTGCTGTTCACAGGAGGGAGGGGAAAGGGGGTGCGGCTCTTGCTGCTGTTGGAGAGAGGGAGAGAATTAGATCTAGGTTTAATCACTAGGTTTAGGGTTAGGTTAACAATAGGTATATATAGGAGGGTAGGTTGTTGGGTATTGGGTCTAATGGGTATACTGAATTAGGATCCAATTGGGTTAAGATCCGACTAGGTAATAAGTGTCGGGTTTAGGCTAGCGGGCATGCCAACGGGTTGGATCCAAATAGGTAATCGGGTAATGGATGTAAAGGAGGATAACAGGTAGGAACAAGGTTATAAGAGAATATGGCATGAATAGGAATCAAGGGTAAGGGAAATATACCACTACAAAATAATAATCCAACATTAGTAGTAACATCACCTAACCAAAATAATAATATTAATAATACCAATAACAACTTGCAATACTAAATTACAAAAATAATAGAACACTAATAATAATTACTGAGCACTAGTAATAAATAATGATACACTAAATAGAATAACAATAAATAATAATGGAAGAACCATATACTATCTAAAAATAATTTGCATATTCAACAATAATAATCACGAGAGAAATAAATTAACTTGAGTAATTAAAAATAATCGGTAAATCAAAATAAATACTTTAGAAAATGAAAATACTGTATTACTAGCTAGGGATCTTACAAACGCCGTCTCCAAGTCGACTCGATCCAAATGCAATTCACCGAGCTTGACTCCAACCGAGTGCTAGATGTGAACTTGACGCTAGAGCTCTTGAATCACCATGTGAAAACTCCAAAACACCTTTGTTGAAGCTAATCACCTACTGATATCTTGGTTAAATATTTGAAACTAAATATCACACGATTATTAGTAAACTATAAGTACATGAGTTAATCATCATCAAAACTAGAGTGAAAGGCCTCTGGGCCAACAAGAAGAAGATAGAAGAACAATTTATCAGATTGCGGAAGAGGGACCAAATCATAGACGAGTATGCTGCAGAGCTCCTGAGACTTAGCCGGTTCGCGCCGTACATGGTGGCCAATGAGGAGAACTGAGCGAGTAGATTCCAGTAAGGTCTGAGGATGCAGATCTAGATGTTTCTTATACCCTAGCAACTCAATTCGTATTCTCAGGTTCTTATTGTCGCTCGTGAGGTAGAACGGGGATTGGGAAAGAAGCGTCATGATGAGATGCAAAGAAAATCAGTGAAGAGACTCTTTCAATTGAAGGAAGGTGAAGACTCAATCAGACCCCTGGATTCCCCGCTAGCAGAGCAATTACTCTGACCTCTCCCTTAACAAATGAGATGTGGGTTTTGTCTGAAGTTCGGACACTACAAGCATGATTGCCGAATGGCAAACAAGGTATGCTTAGCATGTGGGTCAATGGCCATTTGATAAGGAATTGTTCATTCAGATGGATGGGGAGTACCACCCCGATTCAACCAACACTTCCAGTACCACGGGTGAGAAGGGACCCAGGGCCAATCGAAAGGAAAACTCGATTCCTTTCCCCGCAGTATGTCTTCAATCAAGCATAAAGAAGACTAAGAGATAGAGTAGATGGAAGAAAGCAGAAAGCATATCAGTTGACCGCCGAGAAAACTGAAGTATCAGATGGAGTGGAACAGGGAGTGGTGCCCTATATTTAGAACGAGGATCCCTGAAAGTGACACCCGTAACCACTATTCCCATTTATCATGTCTTAAGTTGGTAAATTTTTCATTATCATATCCATTCTATCATGATATTCCCATCAACCCTATTTTTTTCTTTGTGTTCATCTTCCCCTTATCAAAATTTCGAGGACGAAATTTTTATTAGGTGGGTAGATTGTAGTACCCCGTTCCCGGGATACGTACCCAGGTACGTGTCCTGATTTTTTTGACCGTATTGCTTCAATTTTCTTCCAGTATTTGTTTTCGGGTTGTGATTGCTTATGTTATTTGGTATCGGATCTAGATTCTCAGTCTTAGAGTCAGCCCTGACCTTGACCGGGAGCCCAAACCCAGCATACTGCCTGATTTGACCTTTCTGATAGTCTGATTTGACCGATTTTAGTTTCAAACACTGTTTTCCAATAATTTAGATTTTTCATGATTTTCTAGAATTTTTCAGAATTATTTTGCAAAATCTTCAAAATCGGTGTCGATCGGCACCGCTGACCGAATCCCTTTTTTAGTTTTCAAATAGAGTTAAATTTTTAGAAACAACTTTCACATTACTTCTTAGAATCTCATTTTCCATCTAAATACATTTTTTGAGATTTTTTCAGATTTATCAAAATTTGACCGATTCTAGTGTCGACCGGTATCGTTGAAAGATTTTAAGATTTTTAATTTGAAAACTAGATTAAATTTCTCAAATCTGATTTCACCAGGCATTTTAAAATAATATTTTCTATTTTTGAGAATTTTTTGGACCTTTTCTGAAATAATTGAATTTTACCCTATTTAAATAATAATATTATTTTCTGTTCTTTTCTTTTCTTGCTTTTTTCCTTGTCCACTCCTCTACTTTATACTAATAGGATATTCTATTAATTTTAATTATTTAATAATATCTTTATTTATTAATTTTTTTCTTATTTTTCCTTTTTTCTTATTTTTCCTTTTTCCCTTCTCTTCTTTTCTTTCTTTTTCTTCTTTTCTTTTCTTCTCCATGCCCTGTTCCTCCATACCCCTGCCGACCATCTCCTGCAGCCCAACTGTTGCAAACCCCCACATCTCCCCCATTCCTTTTCCCATTCCCTCCTGATTGAGGCTAGACCTGCACAAAAAATACGAGATTATAGAACTTATAATAAAAATGTGCAAGTGCTCAATTCTTCCGCTATAGCAAGTGGCTATGCGGGTCGTGATCCATAAGGAGGGTTTGCGATGGAAGCTTTACGGTTCTTTATTGAAATCGTTAAGAAGAAAAGCGAGAGTTCTTCTCTGTTTTTAAGAAGTGAAAATGAAAAAGAAAGTTATGTTAAAGTTAAGGAGAAAGTGAGAGATGAAGAAGGTGGAAAAAATTAGAAAACGATGAAAAGCGACTATATACAATGAAGTGGAGAAGAAAGAGTTGGAGGAGGTGGTGATATAATTTACAGAAATGAGAGAAAGGAAAGAAAGGAAGGAATACTTACCTAGGTTGAGTGATGACTTACCTGGAAACCGTTGCATGTTCTACCTTTGCTTCGGAGGCGTTCAACGCATAGATCATAAGCTCGAGCTCAGTTCCCGTGCACATTATATCGTCAAGCCTAGTAAGAACGAAGTGATGCGGATCTTGGAAGAGGAGAACGTCTTCATGAACTATCGCTGGCTCTCACGTAGCTTAGTTATACTTGCTTTGGATTTCACTTGTAAACTCAACAAATACAACCAAGGTAAAGTAGAAGAGGAAGAAGAAAGCAAAACAAAATACGAACATAAAAAGAAGCTTTTACCTTTATTAATTGCAGAGACAATGGAAGAAAGGAGGAGGGTACATCAGTGTCACTCTCAACGTCAGCCTCTCTCTCTTACTTACATGAATCTTCTTCTACCCTAAGTTACATACAAGTTACATAAAAAGAAAAGAAAAACCTAAACTACAAAGAATGAAAACTAGGCTAAATCCTAATCTGCATTGTCGTCCCATTTTCAGCGCAAGTACAGGCCTTTTATAGGCAAAAAGCCAACAACCAGGATCCCGGGGAGATCGGGGGAGCAAACGCTCCCCCTAACTCCCCAAGATTGCCGTGAAAACGCAGCTTTTGCCGCGTTTTCGCGGCCAGGGTGTGGCCAGGTGGCCACACCCTGTTGGTGGGTCGCGCTGGTTTGGCCTTCTGACTTTATCTGGAGTTGGTTTGTCAGTTTGAGTCCCGGATTCTGACGAAATGGCCTTGGATTCTTGACTTTAACCGGTCGATTCTGAGAGGATTCTTCTCACCGGTTTTCCACCTCTTGATTTTGCCCTGATTTACTTGGTGCAAATTAATTCTGATTTAATTCAGAATTTTGGTGGGCTTTGGGCTCATTTCACTTCAACTCCTTAAAGATTGGGCCTGCAAATAAATCAAACAATTAATTAGGACAATGCAGGCTTTTATTCAATAATAAGTATGGACATATGATATTAAATATGCAACATTAGCGACCAATCACACCCCCATACCTATCTTTTGCTCGTCCTCGAGCAAAACAACTAAACTATACTAAGGATTATTGGACCACTTTCGCAGGTCACGGATTGCACTGAGCATGTGCAACAAGCCGTTAAACCTCTAGGTTTCCCGTAGAGGATGAGTGTTGTCTCGTGCGGGTTTTCAGCGGATTACACCCACAAAATCCATAAAGAAAGGAAAATAAAGAGTTAGTATTTTCGAAAAGCATTTTGAAAGAGAAAAATATTTGAAATATAATTGTAAGATTTAAGCAATCTATAAGTTATAGGAAAACTGAAATTTTCATTCCTACACTTAGTCTCTATTCAAAAATTTGTTATCAATCAAAGTAAGGAGTCAAATTGTACTTCTCATCTTGTCTATTACTTTACCCTAAGTCATATGCACTTGTGACTGTGAAAATTTTGACTAAGGGTTCATTAACTCTTACTCTTATGCCTTATTTATTTATATATATATGTTTTTTTCTTTTCTTTTGGTGGTATTATTCCTTAGTTCTATTAGGCTTTCTAATCTGCCCATGTAACGAGCCTCTAATCGATGACTCCCAAACCAAACGGTCTTAGGACACTAGGTGAGAAAACACCCCAAGGACTTAAGGACTCGAGCAAACAAGGCCACAAAACTAAGGATTTTATTATATGAACCTCTTTTAGGCGTGAATACTTATGCTTTATTAGGCACAAATACCCATCTTAATTAGAGGATTTTTCTTTTCAAACTTATCTAATCATCTTTCGCATAAATACTAAGGCTTGCTTAGGTCAAAGCACCTAGCTAATCATAATTAGACTTATTATTATTTTTTTTATAAGGCATAAGAATCTTTATTTTTGAACCCTAAGTGTGTAAGTGTATGAAGTGTGCATATTTCATTAAGGTAAAGATCAAGACTAAAATACTTTGACAAATTATCTTCCTAACTTTATAAATCAAACAAATAATCTTATTTTGACCAAGTATAAGAAATCCTAATTTGGATTTTCCTATTCCTTAAAATTAACTTAATTTCTTACAAAAATAAGTCAAAATATTGTTTCTATTTTTCAAAAAGTTTTTAAAAGTAAAGAAAAATGTTAATTTTTTTTAAAGAAAAAGAAAAGTTATGTTAGACCCTCCCCCACACCTATCTCATGCATTGTCCTCAATGTATGAATTAATGCATAGATGCATGAAAAAGACGACAGGGAAGGAAAATGTTACCTTATGGTGGTGGTTCCGGTGGTGGTCTGATTGGTCCACGAAATGCGGCCTAATCGACTTTTCTTTGGGTTCGGAGGAACCCACCAGAAGTGTCTGTAATATAACCCACTAAAAAGATAAATCCCTGAAGAATTTTTATTAAAAATTTAACCCCATCTAATTTCCATATTCCATAATTGATTTCGGAGTCAAATTTGTCAACCACCTCGTCCCAGAAAGGAGTATGAAATGATAGAATGATTGACTTGGAATCAGGAAGTACAGGAACGAATACCGACTCAGGAAGGTAACTTAAGTCAAGTAAAGGTTCAAGAGTCGAATTTGTTTCAGGAATAGGGTCCAAGTCAAGAAGTTGAAATTCAAGTCCACATGTATTTTTCAACAATGAAATGTGACCTAATATGGGTGATTCCAGTTCAGGAATGATAGGTGGAGGAATCAAAACTGACTCTAAAATATTACTCAAGTTTGGTAACACAACAGGAGTCAATATTGATTCAGAAAGTTGAACTGGATCACAGATCTGAGAATCTAGGTCACATATCTCATTGAGTTCAATATCAAAAAATTGAGAACTTGCCAATTTGTCAATAGGACTTTCAAAATTGTATAATGGGTCAAGTTCAATATGATCCTCAAAGACGGGGGATTCAATTTCATGATGAATAGGCACCGGATCCAACGTTGACTCGGGGAAAAGAACGAAATCAGGTGAAGATACCGGAGTCATAATTGAACCAGGAAGTAGAATTGAATCACTAAGTTGGGGTTCAGGATCATATTCATTTTCAAGTTCTATTTCAGGAAAAGGAAAACTTGCTAAACTGTCAAGATCTTTTTCAAAATTTGGAGTTTGAGCAAGTTCAAGTGGTTGTTCTGAAATGGAATCTTGATTTCCAAGACTACATGATTCTTCGACTCTAACAGGATGGTTAATGACATCAGAACTGGTCAAACGGTGAGAACGTAGAGATTCGACCATCATATCTATGTCACGATTTCTAGCATTTTGAGCATGAGTCATGGCTTCAAGCATCTTTTCATAATTGATGGGTTCATTGTTTTGATGAAAAGATGAAGAGTTGTCTTGGAAGTGGTAGTTAAATTGTGAGTCCATCAGATTTTGGGATTTGTGTTTGGACTCACGCATACTCATTTCCAAAATTGATGGTCTTCTATTTTGGACTGATGGAACTGAGTATGACTCTTGGAAATATTGTGGACTAGGTGGAGAAGGGGGATAATTTGGTTGAAAATTTGACTCGGGGTAAGTGAATCCCCACTGTCTCTGTGAAGAGTTGAAATCGTTATGGAAATTATAGTCATACGATGGGGGACATGGGTTATATTGATTCGGATAAGACTAATCTGGCAAACTAGGTTGGTTAAAGTCATGATATGCCGGGTTGGTAATATCCGAAAAAGAGTTTGATGTGTAATATGGATTATTATTATAGTTGAAAAAATTATTATTATAAGCCATATCACACAATGGAATACAAACAAAAAGAAAGAAAAACAAACAAATAAACAAACAAGAAAGAAAAAAATTCTAACCTAAGTTAGGGTAGACCTAGACGACTCCTAACTGGTTAGACTGTCCACGGGAGGTTTAATGTAGACCTTGACCACAAGCTAATCAGCCAGGTCAGGGCAAGGTTGGTGGGAGGTTTTCTGTCAAAAGACGTTCCTTAATTAAATAACCACCAACCTTCGGGCTTTCGGCCCTTAATCCCTTTCCTAGACACTGATTTGGCAAGAGTCAAGTTCCAACACCTTTCCCCCTTAGGATAATCTCCTAATTGAGTCCGAGATGTCCCTAGGGCCAACGTCTACTCATTTTAAGTTAGGCTTGGGTTAGTGAGTGCTTGGATTCTGATTTTTGGGCTAAGGAAGGGTGATTAAATCCATACCTTATCTGGTTATGGGTTAGTGCCCTTAAAACAATTTTTGTGCAAGTGTACAAGATATGTAAGATTCACTCAAAGCGATATAAATCAACCAAGAAGTGAGTCCTATGCTAAATGCAATGCATATGTACCTTGCTCCAGCACTCTTCAACAATAAAAATAAATGAATAAAAAAAAAACGCGTGCCTAAAATGCAAACGTCTAATCAATTTTTAACTTTTGCAACAAACGTTTTATTGTTGATTATTTAGCAGGCTTATGTGATGGCATATAGGAAATAAAGAATTGCAGAGAACTAGAATTTGCAAAGCAAGCAGCCCTGCAAAAACCTGTTAGTAGTCAACTCGTCCTTGCCGCGGATCTGCGGCTTTTGCCGTGGAAACGCGGCAATTCAGAGGGCCCTTGGTCTCTGCTTTCTAGAGCAGAGGCCCAAGGCCACTTGTATGTCACTGCAATATTAATTTCCTGCTTTGCTTGCCCTGTAACCTGCAACAGAGAAGAAAATTCGTTTAGTTCTAAAAAAATTTTAAAAAAAATTCAGATTTCAATAAAAACATGTTACCTTCCCCGGCAACGGCGCCAAAATTTGATTGAGGCTAGACCTGCACAAAAAATACGAGATTATAGAACTTATAATAAAAATGTGCAAGTGCTCAATTCTTCCGCTATAGCAAGTGGCTATGCGGGTCGTGATCCACAAGGAGGGTTTGCGATGGAAGCTTTACGGTTCTTTATTGAAATCGTTAAGAAGAAAAGCGAGAGTTCTTCTCTGTTTTAAGAAGTGAAAATTAAAAAGAAAGTTATGTTAAAGTTAAGGAGAAAGTGAGAGATGAAGAAGGTGGAAAAAATTAGAAAACGATGAAAAGCAACTATGTACAATGAAGTGGAGAAGAAAGAGTCGGAGGAGGTGGTGATATAATTTACAGAAATGAGAGAAAGGAAAGAAAGGAAGGAATACTTACCTAGGTTGAGTGATGACTTACCTGGAAACCATTGCATGTTCTACCTTTGCTTCGGAGGCTTTCAACGCATAGATCATAAGCTCGAGCTCAGTCCCCGTGCACATTATATCGTCAAGCCTAGCAAGAACGAAGTGATGCGGATCTTGGAAGAGGAGAACGTCTTCATGAACTATCGCTGGCTCTCACGTAGCTTAGTTATACTTGCTTTGGATTTCACTTGTAAACTCAACAAATACAACCAAGGTAAAGTAGAAGAGGAAGAAGAAAGAAAAACAAAATACGAACATAAAAAGAAGCTTTTACCTTTATTAATTGCAGAGACAATGGAAGAAAGGAGGAGGGTACATCAGTGTCACTCTCAACGTCAGCCTCTCTCTCTTACTTACATGAATCTTCTTCTACCCTAAGTTACATACAAGTTACATAAAAAGAAAAGAAAAACCTAAACTACAAAGAATGAAAACTAGGCTAAATCCTAATCTGCATTGTCGTCCCATTTTCAGCGCAAGTACAGGCCTTTCATAGGCAAAAAGCCAACAACCAGGATCCCGGGGAGATCGGGGGAGCAAACGCTCCCCTAACTCCCCAAGATTGCCGCGAAAACGCGGCACACCCTGTTGGTGGGTCGCGCTGGTTTGGCCTTCTGACTTTATCTGGAGTTGGTTTGTCAGTTTGAGTCCCGGATTCTGACGAAATGGCCTTGGATTCTTGGCTTTAACCGATTGATTCTGAGAGGATTCTTCTCAACCAGTTTTCCACCTCTTGATTTTGCCCTGATTTACTTGGTGCGAATTAATTCTGATTTAATTCAGAATTTTGGTGGTCTTTGGGCTCATTTCACTTCAACTCCTTAAAGATTGGGCCTGCAAATAAATCAAACAATTAATTAGGACAATGCAGGCTTTTATTCAATAATAAGTATGGACATATGATATTAAATATGCAACATTAGCGACCAATCACCTCCCTCTCCTTCTTTTAATCACTTTTATTTCTTCCATTCTCCTTCCCTATCTTCTCCATTTTATTTCTCCAAACCAACATTCTCTCTCTCTCTCTCTCACTCCACCCACAACTGCCGACGCCTCCACCCATGCCACCAGCGCCGTCACCACCCCTAGCCGCCGACGCCATCTCCCCCAACCCCCTCTCTTCTCCTCCACCTGCCTTACCTTCAACCACCGACCCATCTTCTCTAATTTCTCCATAAAACCCATCACTTTCCCTCCTCTTCTTCTTTAAAATTCACCATCAATACTCCAATTCTTCTGTTTCCACCACCACACTATCATCTTCTCCTCCTCCTTTAACTCCCCACCACCACCAACAACCACCACCACCACCACACCACCACACCATCATCTTCATCAACAAACAACAACAATAACTCCAAACTCCACCCACCATCCTCCCTCCCCAGGCCAGGCGTGCCGCCCCCAGGGCTACCAGCGGGTGGCCATACGCTGGCCACCACCCCTCCCCTCTCCTTCTTCTTTTCTTTCTTTCTTTGCTTCTTTGCTTCTTTTCCTTCTTTTCATATATACCCCTCCTTTTTACTTCCCCTAATTACCCTCCCCATCATTCCCTAATTACTCCACCATACCCAACACACACCCTCTCTCTCTCACCTACAACTCTCTCTCTCTCTCCCCTCTCTCTCTCTCTCCTCTCTCTAATATTTAATATATATATATATTAATATATGGACTAGTAGCATGCTCACACATGTTCGCGGACTTCCCAGATTTTAACTCGGTATTACGTTCTGATTTTTAGGCCAGTACAATTTCTCTTGAACTAGCATCTATTTTATTTGGACGAATACTTTTCTCGTGTTGCTCCATGCTTTGCTATCATCATTTCATACCTAGTTATTGTTATTTTAGTGTTTATTACATTATATGTTGATATGCTGATTTCTCATTACCATCGTTATATTCCTAATAATTGTTATCCTGCTTTTTATACATGATGTCTCATTATGCGCGTTGATATATGATATGAAAGTGATTTTCTAAAAATTTGCATGCTATATGAATACTTGTTGATCGTTATTATAACTCTTGAACTGGTATTGTATTTGACACCTGATACTTGACACTTGATATCTGACACCGGTACTTGACATGCTATCACTGGACACCTGATACTTGACACTTGATATCTAACACTGGTACCTGACATGTTATACTTGACACCCGATACCTGACACCTGATATATGACACTTGACAATTAACATGCTATCACTTACTTGACATGCTTTCACATGGTACTAGTACATTTCACCTGATATTGTGACCCCTGACTGGATACTATTATACCTGACACCTGTATTTTATTGCATATTCATGATTATCACTTTTACGGGGACTTGGCATGATTATTATACTGTTACCAGACCTCTGGTACTCCTGAACTCCTGTATTCCTGACCCTGTAATAGAGAGACTCCTGATATTTTGCTCCTAATATTGTACTCCTGTTGATCCCCGTAATTGAATAATAATGGATATTGGATTACCGTGGACACCCTGTAGACATTATCACTGGACTATTTATATAATAAAGTACTCAACTTACATTGGGATGGAGGAAACTGATGGATACCGGTATGATGTCATATTTATAATGGTGATATATCTAAAGGCGCGTAATGATAAGTCCCTAGAAGCAGTAGCCTGTGCTCCTGAGTCTAGTCCCGGACAGAGATGGAACCCACTATAAATATGAGCCATCATATTTATTAGTTTTCAAATAATAACTCGTCTTATTCATAAGTGGATGTATGTGTACAGGTAGCACATACATAAGCATATGGATCGGATGAATAATATAAGAATTTACAACCAAACAGTAATAATATTAGGAACGTGTGATATTTGATCTCTCTTTTGTTCGGGTCCTGGTACTCACATATCAGACCCGAGTAAGTCTACTAGAGTGTGAACCATAGTATAGACTATCAATGATCTGAGGCGCTGGTAGGGAGGCGATTGAAATATCAAATGGTACTGATGATTATTATTGAATAACTTAAAATAACACATTTATATTCTCCAGTTATAATGATAAATCATTTAATCAGGTGGTATGCTCTGAGTTGACACCCTGCTTTATGACATGTGATTTCTGTGACATAATGATTACTACAGACACACTCTAGTTCTATTACTCTGAGGGTAACTTAATTTGTATGAACTCAGATGATGGCGACATGGGATGTGTGGTATATAGATAAGGATTTTCTTGTTTGGATTATCCCCTTGACATATCGACCCTGTGAATCCATAATCTGAGCTTGTACAACTAGTTTTGTCCATACTTATATTTAGCGCATGTTTAGAGTATTTATCGCATGTTAAGTATTACATGTTTATGTGTACCTATGCTCTCTATACTATTTTCTATGTATGCTTTCCGATTCAGATTTATTGATATACATGTAATTACTTGATTTCGGATTCACTGTCGTTCCTTTAATTTCCCTTATGTTACATGTCATTGCCTGTATCTACATGCCAGAACCACATCACTTGATCATGTACACGTGTGACTGCCTGATATGCATGCCACTTGTCTTTATCATATGTACTCGTGGGTTGCATCTGACAGACCTGGATTCTCATGTCCAGATCCAGGAGCATAGACTGTGCTGCCTTACTGTAGCTCATCAGAGGGCGCAACAGAGGCGTGGATTAGCGGATGCCACCGTAGCCCTTTCCTCCCAGCTCCTCTCATGATTAGCTCTCGAGACCTCTCTTGCTGCTCGTGAGCATCTCTCAGCTTTTGTTATGTATATCTCTTCGTTTATTGTACTTTTGTATTTTCTGGTGATGTAATATTCCTGTAATATTGTATCACTCTATGTGATAACCATGTACTTGTACTTTTCTGTTGGAATATATTACCACCGTGCTTCTGAACTCTGATTCTTGCATGTACTGATGCTTAGCGTATATACGTTAGGGTATTTCTGACCGTGTATATACGTAGCGGTGACGTCCTGTACCCGCGAGATCGGGGCGTCACAAAAGCTATTGAAGTGTCTGAGCCTACTGACCGTCGACCCAACCTATCAGACGTCCACATCTCTGACGTTGAAAATTCTCATTCAAACTCTACATCGTCACGGGGGATGCAGACCACCGAACCTGAGCCCCAGCCCAGAATAACTCCTTTAGATGCTTTCCACTATGCGAAAGCAGATGAAGGATCAATAAATGGAGATGATCCAACTCCGTAAGGCGGCTGTTCATGAAAAAGAAAAGGAAATCTGTGTCCAGACATGACTTCTCAAACAAATTAAGACACTGCGAAAGTCGCAATCCTCCCCTACTGCGAAGGAAAATGCGCGAACCCCCGTCACCACCGTGATCGGGGAAAAATCGCGCACAAAAAGTGTATATTTTGAAATCAAGATTTAAAGTGTGTGTGCTTTGCCTTCCTCGATACTTCCGTTATAGCATATAGGCTAAAACGAGTCAAATCTACAAGGACGGGAGGCGATAGAAGCTTACACGGTATGTTCACGTGTATGTTAACGGTTCTTCAATGTTTGAAAGAATGTAAAGAAAAGAAAATAAAGAATGAAAAGAGAAGTACGGTGAAACACAAAGAAGTGAGAAACATATAAAAAAAATATATTTGTGGTTTTGATAGTATTTCTAAAACAAAGTGAAAAATAAAGAAAATTCATGGCTACTAACTACTAATGGCTCCACTAACCGTGCTAACCTCTTAGTGATAGTTGCCTCACATGTATTATTGGCCATCATTAGTCCTTGGTTCAAGAGCTTTTCAAAGTATGACCATATGTTAACTCATCACATCCAAACTCAACAAAATAAGAGCATGCTACACTTAAACCATCAAAACTAAACAAGAGTAAGCATTGAGTAAAATAATGTTAGCTTGTTAAAGAGTTAGGATGTTAGAATGTTAGATCCATCATCATGAGCCATCAATAGCTCTTGCAAGAGCAAGACCAAGTAGAGGCTATTAGATTCATGTGGATTATCAAGTAAAAAGTTAGACTAGTTAGTGGTTAGTACTTAGTTACCATGAGAGAAAAGATTAGCTAAACATGTAAAGAGTTAGAGAAGAAGCAAATAGAGATAAAAGAAGAACCATTCATAGAGTATCACCCTCCATTACAAGAACTTTCTTTTCTATCCTATGATCACTCTCTTTCCTATTACATGATCTATCAAAATGGAAAATACAAAAGAAGAAGAAGAATAACTAATCTAAACTACCCTAAACTACAGCATGGAGAAGAAACCACCCTAACTCTCTGTATATTTTCTCTTAAGAACCCCAGGGGGTATATATAGGCACCAGGGGAAAGGGGGCCAGAGGGACAATCCCTGGCCCAAAGCAAGGGCATGGCTGCGCTCGTACGGTCGAGGAAACGCGGCCCAGGCCACGTTTCTACGGCTCTTCTAGAGCCGCACGCGCAGCGCCTATTGCTGCGCGCTGTCGCGTCTGTCTCCTGTCGGCTGTAGGTCCTGTTTTCTGGTTTTGGGCCCCTGGTTTTGACGAATCAGCTCTCCAAAATCAATGGCTATATTATAGGCCTTTAATCACCCATTAAATAATGATTTAGGGTCTTCTTCTTTATTGCACACCATGAACCTAGAAACATACAAGAGAGGTATTATTAGCAGAATTTAATATGAAATAAATGTGAAGATGTGGTATGAAATATGTAGTTTTAGAGACTAATCACACTGCGTACTTGGGAATCTGCGCACTCCACCGGAAACTAGAGGCGCAACCGGTCAGAAACTTACAAAGATGATGAGGACTCTAGGAATTTCGAGCGATCCCGAACCCCGAAGCTCTCTTACATAGAGGACATCATGAATCTGGTTCAAGAGCAGCTCAACAAAGCGAGCCAACAGTTTTCGAAAGGGGTGGAGTATAGAAGGCTGAGACACTCCAACTCACCATTGTCAAGGGAAATCAGCACGCTTCACTTTTCGAAGAAGTTTGTGATGCTGACCTTCAACCACTATTCAGGAACCTCCGACCCCTCCAACATCTCTGCTAGTACTAGGACAATATGGCGATCTATGCTCGATGACTCTCTCCTCTGCCGATCATTCCCGTCCAGCCTCAAGGGAGTTGCCTACCACTGATTTTACTCGCTCTCGAGGAGTTCACTCTAAAACTTTCATAACGTGAATGATGCTTTCTACAACCACTTTGCTTCTCAGAGGAAATTTCAAAGGAACAATAATCATCTCTTCACGATCAAGATGAAATCTGGGGAGAGTCTGAAGAACTACATCAACTACTTTCAGATCCTGATGGCCCTGGTATATAACTGTAACGAAGACGTAGTCGCTGTCGCCTTAATCAATGGGCTACAAGTCACCAACCCCTTCTACAAATATCTGGTGAAGAATGATATCACCAAGATCAGGGATATACTTGTCTAGGTGCAGAAATACATCCAGATAGAAGAGGCGACTCGGGCCACATCTAGTCGCCTCCCGAGACAAGGGCCAAACGTCGAGAAGCCGAAACCATAATCCCCCGGAAGAAGAATCCGAACCATAATTCCTCTGTTGTTCACAAGCCAGTCTGGCGTGCTACTGAATCCAGCAAGTGAAGTGAATGAGAGCCCAACCTCGTCCCATTCAGTGTACCCATCGATTATATCTTCAGCGCCATCAAGGACCAGCCTTGGGTCAGGCACCCGACCAGACCCCTCCCACCGAATCTGAGAGGATCTGGATCAAGAGACTACTGTGCCTTCCACAAACGGAGGAGCCACCTCACAGTGGACTGTTGAACCCTCAGATGACACCTTCAGGACCTGGTCAATGAAAGATATCTCTAAGAGTTCATCCTTAATCCCGGACTATCCTCAGAGATTATAGTCCAGAGGTAGCCCGAGACCACAGATGAACACCCGAGAAACACCCTCATCCAGTACAGGGAGGTAAATGCCATCTTTGAAAGCTTCCTGATAGAAGGCACCACCACCAAAGAGAGGACCATCTACGTCAATGAAGCCCGGAGGACAACTATCCGGCAGCAATGACTTGCCCTCCTATATCTCCTGGCAAGTCGGTATTTTTCTCAAAAGAAGATGCCTATTTTCATGCATTTCTCTTATAACGACGCCTTAGTCGTGACGATACATATCGGCTACTGCAAAGTGTCAAAAATCTTGGTTGAAGGAGGAAGTAGCGTCAACATTCTGTATGGCCATGTTGTAGATCGAATGGAGGATACTCCTGATCTAGCCCAAAAATTTATCATCCCTAAGACCCAGTCACTTCTCACGGTTTCTATAGGAGCAAAACCCGCCCCCCGGTACGGTCGAGTTTCTAGTTGTAGGCTATCAAAAATATTACTAAGGACAAAGCCTCAGACGCGGACCTCGCAAGCGCAGAGTTCGCGTTACAACCTTAGACGCGGACCTCAAGTTCTTTGTCGGACGCGGAGGTTGCCAGACGTGGACCTTGCAAATGCGGAGGTTGCATTCCAATCTCAGATGCGCAGATTGCTAGACACAGACCTCGCGTCCTTTGTCAGACGCGGAGGTCACCTGACGCGGGCCTCACATCCTTTGTCAGACGTGGAGGTCGCCCGACGCGGACCTCACGTCCTTTCTCAGATGCGGAGGTCGCCAAATGCGGACCTCGCGTCTTTTGTCAGCGCGGAGCTCGCCAGACGCGAACCTCGTGTTTCAACTCAAATGCGAGCCTGAGCAGCTCCATGTTTCAACACAGACACGATCCTGTGAGCTCCGCATCTCAACATCAGAGAGAGGTCCGCATCCAACGCGAGACCCGCATTTCTGCTATAGCTGTCAGTCATGACTGGGTCAATCACTCTCATGTTCCCTCACTTAATGAGAGATTAATCCCCATTAATGGAGAAATTTAAGAGGACAGTTACATTCTAATTCCTCTATAAATAGCTATGAATAGCTAGAGAAGAGGGGACCTCTCAAAAGGGGCTGAAGAGGAGAGTCCTGATGGAGAAATCCAAGAAGTCATAGGCAGAGGGGAAGAGCTACCTCGCTAGAGTTTGGCCTTGAAACTCTTATAGCCAGGGAAGAGTTCAACACTTTTTGTTTGCTTGCTAAGTTCAAGTTCTTTAAATCTCTTTGAGATTCCATTACTGATAGGAGCTGTGTTACTCCACCAGTAGATCCATAGAGAGGATCCACAAGAGGAACTTGATGTTCGGCCGGTCAACGGGGAACAAGAGTCACTCTCCACCGCCTTGTGAAGAACCTAGTTTTAAATAAAGAGGAGAATCAATCAAAAGATTTTCTATCTTTTGTAATCAGGTTATATCCATTGTAAATTTCTATTCAATTAAAAGAATTTTGCAATTGTGATTTTCAGAGCGTATAAGAGATGGCGACTCCGCTGGGGATTATGGTTTTTCTCAACAGATAAGAAAGTGGTGGCGCAAGCCATTGTCAAAATGCTTGGATCCACAACAAATCGCTTGTGATAGGATTCGACCAAGAGAAGTTAAACTCCCCTAAAGCTTCGGGAGCCTCTCGTGGAGACAACATGGTCAGCCCCAATATCTCTTCAGAGGCCCGCTCCATGACCCACGGTCAAGATGGCAATAGAGACCAATTTTCCCGCCATCCTTCTGTCAAGGTACTGCCAGTTTCAAACGTCGAACTCTGTGACTCAATCAGAATGCCGAGAGACGGCGAAGGCATCACGCTCATCGTCAACAGGCAGAAGTGGTGGCAACAACATACGTGGCCCGCGTCAACGTCTCCCATGAGCCCCATGAGGCCAACGATGATGAAAGCCAATCTTGCTGTACCTCTCTACTTTAGATTCCTCAATTCTAGGTTATTGGGAGTCCCCAACAGCCCGTGAAGCATAACCGGAATGTTGAGCATCACAAAAGGCATCACACACATTGATAACAGATGGAAGACGCTGAAAAAGCTATCTGTTCAGCAGATACAGAATGAGGACTCTGGCTTGCGTTTCTTCTGAGCAGTACTAGACCCGCGTCTCTGTTTCAGAACGTGAAGCTCGCTTTTCCTAACAAAAATGCGATGCCCACATCTCGATATCAAAATGCATAGCTCATGAGGCCTGCGTTTCTATAATTGAACGTGAGGCCCGCGTTTCCACATTAGAACACGATGCTCGTATTTCACCTCACAGATGCGATGTTTAGCAACACAAAAGAGTGAGTCTCACGTTTTTAACTCAAAACGTATGCCCCGCATCTCTGAGACTTGTGTTTCAGAGTTATGACAGAAGACTCATGTTCACTTTTTGACGGCTAAGGTCAAAGCTGAACCGGGAAGTCCTCATCCTCAAAAACTCAAGGCTTTTTAATCCTCCTGCAAGGAATCTAAGAGATTACTGGACAAAGAAGAGAAGTGTTCATTAAATCATTTCACAATGCCATTGTGAACGACTCATCACAGCGGTGCTATCTGAATGCTTCTGCAGCTCACATACGAGCAAGCAATAGGTATTTAATCAGTTGTCAGTGGCCACTGTATCCAACTCAGCTAAGAGGTGCTGCACCCGCAGGAAGAGAACCTTCTCTGACACTGACACGGAGTACCCCAAGGTTACTTCAAACATGGTGGTTCCAAGCACCTTGCCAAGTAAGTCCAAAGGGAAGCAGCCGATTGTCAGCTCTGACGAGTCTGACAATGAGCCATCTGGTTTGAGGGAATTACTAACCGAACCAGAAGGAGCGTACCAGCATACTCATACTTGGACTGATACACTCGCCCCAGTAAACTACAGTGCCCTAGCCTGGGGTAGTGAAGTAAGGGAGGTACATTCTGCTATCACGGAATCACAAGCATCGAACTCTTCTGTAGAGAAAGAAGCCTTCGCGTATATGGCAGCTCCCTTGAAGAAGTGGCCAAGCGTTTGGAGGAGCAGGCCCAAGTTCAGAGGAAGCAGCTCGATATGATCCGCGCCCAGCAGGAATTTATCGATGTCCTTAAGCGGATGTTAACCAAGCTGTTTAAGAAGAGAAGAAGCCGAAGACTAAAAGGTCTTCGAGTCGGGCAAAAGGCATCAAAGTTGATAGCTCCACCTCTAAAAGTTCTGATGGTGAGGATGCTAACTTTGAGAAACCACCAACCCCACCTGAGGAGAAGGAGGGTTCAGACACTGGAAGTGATCACTGATTGTTACACATATTTGCATATTTTACCGCTTCCATACCATGCTATTGCAAATAAAAACATAATTTTTAATCCTTTTCTCTCTATTTTTGCAGGTCCACATCTGAAATGAGAAAAAACCCAAAATCTCTTTAATTAGCAATAATTAAAAGAGTTTAATTCAAAAGCCCAAAAGAGAGCCCAAGTTTGAGCCCAGGATCTAGAGAATTTTACGCGCCAACTCAAGATTCCAGAAGGTCCACTTGGCTAACAACTTCGTAACAAACTCACAACAGAAAGCTGTTAGCCAACGGCTTCCAAACGGCCGCGCCTTGCCGCGCGCGCGCGGCAGTTACAGGGTGGTTAGGGCCCAGATTTCTCTCCAACAACCTGGGCTCTAGATGCTTCTCTCTGAGGCCTATAAATACAGGACCAGGGCTTGCACAAGAGAGCAGAGAAGAGAGAGGAGAAATTAGGGAAAGTCTTGTATTTTGTTTTAGTATTCTCTAGGTTTTAGTCTCCCTCTTCTTCCTCCTAGAGATTTTGTCAAAGAGAGAAAAGAGAGTGCTGTTGAAAGCTTGTAAGCAAGGAGGTGACATTACTTGTAAGCAAGGATTAATCAAAGCTTCATTCTTCTCTTTACAATCTCTAGTACGTTGCTTTACTTTGCTTTACTTTCTTGTTTTACTTCTAGTGCATTTCTATTGCTTTACTTCTATTGCTTTACATCATGAATTGTTGTTTTGTTTCTTGTGCAATGGATAGCTAAATCTCTCTTACATGGCTAGCTAATAACTTACCTAGCTAACTTCTATCTCTTTGGATGATTGCTAATTTCTATACTTACATTGTTAGAGTTTCTTTTGCTTTCCATGGAAGTAGAGTTGTTTTCACTTGGTAAATGCTTGTTCAAACTCCATATGACTCATGTGTGCCTCATTTAGAGCCTTGTCTAGAACAAGAGCCTTGATGGAACATGGAGATGGATCACCAAACATATGCTACTTGTAGAACAACTTCTTTACTTCAAGCTAATTTGTTGTTATGTCTTGAATGTTTAATGAATGTTGTATCTTCTTCCTTAGCATCCATTGAGTGTCACTCCTAGAGTTCATTATTGAAAATCTATCTTGAGAGCCAATGAATCAATGAGGCTACAAGTTAAGACCCCAAGGGACACTCATCTTCAAAACGGTAAAGTACTTGAACAAACAAGCAAAGTAATCTCTATTGCCAATGAATCAACATTAGGCAATCAAGCATCACCATTGAGCTTAGTAAGTTAGCGAAGTGGTAAAGTTAGCTAGCCATGGCCTTTCTCATCTAAAGTTTTCTTCAAAGAATTCTTCAATAGCTTTCTTTCTTAGCAATACACTTTCCAAAGTTCTTTTGATTTCTTTTCCATTATGCACAAATCCACCAATTCTTTCATTTTCTTTTCCATGCTTCTTGCATTTGTGTAAATACAAAGAAGAATCTTCGTTTTCTTTTCTTCACTACGGACCGTAAAACTTCCATCGTGAGCTCTCCTCGAGGATCGACCCGGTATAGCCATTGCTATAACGGAGATTGGAAAGGATACATCAATCATATTAACTACATTGTGAAGTGATCAAGCACTAAAGGTTGACTCTTAACCTTTCCTCTTTACATAATACTTGTGCAAAAACTTCACACTATCCTTCCCTAATCAAAATTTTTGTAGTATAGTGGTGAGTATTCCCGCCTGTCACGCGGGTGACCCGGGTTCGATCCCCGGCAACGGTGCCAATTTGTTTAGACGGGAAAGGTGTTATATTGTGGAGTATAATTTGCACACAAAATATATTCAATAAAAAGAGATAAGGTTTAGATTCAACCTCAAGTGCTTTGATCACTCCACAAATGTATTCCAAATGATTAATTACCCTTTCCTATCTCCGTTATAGCATGGGCTATACCGAGTCGATTCTCAGGGAGAGCTTGCGATGGAAGCGTTACGGTTAGTAGTGAAGAAAAGAAAACGAAGATTCTTCTTTGTCTTAAAAGAGTAAAAATGAATTGGAAAAAAAATGAAAGAATCGGTGGATATGTTCATGATGGAAAATGAAAAGAAATCAAAACAAGATTGGCTTTTGGATTAACACTAAAAGAAAGAAAACTTTGAAAAGACTCTTAGAATGAGAAGATCATGACTAGCTAACCTTACTACCTTACTAAAACTTACTAAACTCCGTGATGGTGAATGCATACCTCATGTTGATTCATCGGCAAAGATTTATCTTGCGTGTTGGTCTAATTACTTTCCCACTTGGATGACGGGTGATCATTCTTGGACTTGTCTTGTAGCCTCATAGATGTTATTGGCCTATAATATAGACTTTCAATAATGGAATCAAAAGAGCTACATTCAAGGGATGCTAAGGAAGAAGATACAACATTCATTAATTGAAGTAAAGAAGTTGTACAACAAATAGCATATTGGTGATCCATCTCCATGTTCCATCACGGCACTTGTTCTAAAGACAAGGCTCTAAATGAGGCACACATGAATCATATGGAGAATTACAACAAGATATAGCCAAGCAATGAAAGTAACCCATCGGAGAAGAGAAGACCATGCAACTTGCAAGATTAAAGATAGCAATCACCTATGAGTTAGTAGTTAGCAAGATTAGTGGTTAGCTAGACATGAGAAGAATTAGCTACTAGCCATTACAATAAAAGAAAAGCAAAGCATGAATAAAAGTGCAAGTAAAGTAAAGCTAGAATTAAAGAAAGCAAGTAATACTAGAAAAAGCTCAAGTAGAGAGAAGAGAATGGATGAATCCTTACTTCACAAGTTGTCACTCCTTGGTGTACACAAGCTTTCTCTCTCTTACAACTCTCTTTTGCAGAATTTCTAGGGAGGAAGAAGACCTAGAACACTACAAAAATCCTAGAGAAAAATCCTACAAAAATACAAGCATCTAATCTCTAATCTCTAATCTCTAATCTCCCCTCTCTCCTCCTCACTTCTCTCGCAAGCCCTGGTCCTGTATTTATAGCCTCAGAGAGAAGGCTCCAGAAGATGAGACAGCTGGCAGAATCTGGGGCTCAACGGCCCCAGATCTGCCGCATAGGCGCGGCAACTTGCGGCCGTTTGGAAGCCGTTGGCCAACAGCTTTCTGTTGTGAAGTTGTTACAAGTTTGTTAGCCACGTGGACCTTCTGGAATCTTGAGTTAGCGCGTAGAATTCTCCAGATCCTGGGCTCAAACTTGGGCTTTCTTTTGGGTTTTGATTTAATCTCTTTAATTATTGCTAATTAAAGAGATTTTGGGCTTTTTCTCATTTCAGATGTGGACCTGCAAAAATAGAGAGAAGATGATCAAAAATCATATTTTTATTGACAATATGCATGGTATGGAAGCGGTAAAATATGCAAATATGTATAACAATCACACCCCCATACCTAGCTTTTGCTCGTCCTCGAGCAAAAAAGAAAGAAAAAGAAAGAAAAAGAAAATCCTAACTAGTTTATTACACCACTTTCGTAGGTGACACGATTGCACTGAGCACGTGCAACAAGCCGTTAAACCTCTAGGTTACCCTAGAGGAGGAGTGTTGTCTCCTGAGGGTTTTCAGCGGATTACACCCACAAAATCCATAAAGAAAAATAAATTTTTGATCCATGTTTTAAAGATTCTAACTTGAGCTTTAGGTTTCAGGTTACCCTAAACTTGTCATTCCTCTTATAAGCGTCTATTTGGAGTTTTGTTTTCAACTTAGGTTAAGATTTTAGGGAAAAGATCAAAAACCGGATTTTGCATCAATCCTAGGATATATACATCTATAAATATGAAGGATCTTTCTTAGACTAAGTTCATTTATTTACTTATATATATAATATATATATTTTTTCTTTCTTTTTTTTATTTATATATACAATGTTTATTTATTTACATTCCTTAGCATCCTTAGGCTTTCTAGTTTACCCTTGTAACGAGTCTCTTACCGATGACTCCCAAACCAGACGGTCTTAGGGCACCAGATGAGAAAACATCCCTCGGGTTCGATGACTCAAGTAAACTAGGCCACGAAGGAATTTAAGGACTTAACCACCTTTAGGCGTGATCGGCAATGCTTCTTGAGGCACGACTAACCAGCTTAATCAGTGGCTAAGTATTTATTATTTATTTATATACAAATTTTTTTTTCTATATATATATATATTTATTATATATATATGTAAATAAAGTCACAAAGTCTTTGATTAATCCTTCAATATGTTTAATGTATATTCCTAAAGAAAGAATTAAAATCTAGTAATTTTTCTTACCTTTATTACTTAACCTAAAAATCCAACTAAACTCCTCTTTTCAACTTATAATTAGAAATCTTAGTTAAGAGCTTCCTTAATCTCTAAATTTCAAGTTTGATTCTCTAAACATGGATCAAGAATTTCCTTTTTTTTATTTTTTATTTTTCTAAAAGAAAAAGTAAATCTAAAAGAAAGTAGAAAATCTATAAGAAAGGTAAAATCTAAAAGAAAATAAAAGACCTAAAAAGAAAATGAAAAATCCTAAAAATAAAAAGACCTAAAAAGAAAATAAAAAATCCTATGTTAGAAGCTACCCCCCATACCTATCTCATGCATTGTCCCCAATGTATGCAAGATAAAAAGATGCATGAAATAGGTAAAAGGTACAACACTACTCCCTCCGTCGCTTTGGACCCGCAGTGGTGCTAGGTCCAGCCGACTGTGATCTCCTCAACGCTGCCTCCATACTATCTAACCGAGAGGATTGCTCCTCTACCTTCTTCCTCAGCCTCACTTGTCTCCTAAAGATTTTCTTCATGCCCTTCCAGATGGAAGACATGAAAGCTCGTGACTCTGCTGGGGGATCATGCCTCCAAAACTCAGGTTCATCTTCTTCCTCAAGACTCTCCTCAGAGGAGGACTCTACCGGTACATCCTCGGGCTGGACAGTAGGAGTCCAGACCGCGTGCAAACAACTATTATATGAACTGGTAGGTCTCTCAGGTGCAACAAACACTCGGTCGAATGAATCAAAGACATCGTCTGGTAGGAAAGTCCTACATAGACGTGTAATCAAGATAGGATGGGAGTATTTGGCACCCCTAGTGCGTGAGGAATTGGCTATGAGTGCGTGGAAGATGACCTTATTCAAACAAACTGTGTGTTGACGAGTCATTAAATCATGTATAATTTGCAACACAGGTCTGTTAAATGTGGAGGTGTGGTCTAGCCCTAAAATGTTGCGTTGGATCCAACGTCCAACGCAGTGAATATTTCTAAACGTGGTGGTAGCCTTCAGCCCACGATCCTGCTCAGTACAACGAGCCCCCATAACAGTCATATACTCAATCAATGGGAGAGGCTCGCTGTGTTGTGTGATGGTTAGGACAGTAGTGACTTCCTCAAGAAGAGGAAGCGTAACAAGTAAGTCTCCTGTGGGCATGTGTACAGTAAACTGATACGTTTGTGGATCAATCGATGCTTGGTCAATGTGAGTGTAAAACATTGTCACAATTCGGGACAATAAAAGGCATCAGTCTCAGAGTTGTCATACACTAATGTATACCAATTCCAAGCCCTAATTCTCTCTAGAAACACATACCCATATCCATTTGCATCACTTAATATTTTTTCAAAGTCTCTCTCAATGAAAATAGATGGTGCCATGATATGAATTAAAAACAAAGCAATAAAAAGAAGAGATCTGAATTCGAACCGCCCCCGAAATTCGTGGGGGGAAAAAGTTCGATCTCTGCAGTGGGTACAGGGGAGTCTGAATGAAGATGTAGCACCAGATCGGCTGGAAGTGCGTGAGATCGACTGGTGCAGAACTTAACGGCACCCAGGAAGCTTCAGAAAAGCCGCAGAATCTCGGCAAAAGTCGCAGGAACGCGGCAAAACAAAGAGAGCTGAGGAGCGGAAAAGTTGCAGAGTGCGGCGCTCTGGAAGAGAGTTGTAGATCTGAGATGATTTTTTCTTGTGAGGGAGAAGGGTCGGGCAGAGTAAGTATTTATAGGAGGGAAAAACCAAGAGATTTCCACTTCTATCCCTAGGTCAAAAGGAATTTTACCAACTTTGGAATTTGTAGTTTTGAAAAGAGAGTTTGACTCTTGGGAAGTTGTAGTGACCTAGGACTTTGGAATTTTTGAAAGAAGGAGTTTTGAAGAAACCTAGGAACTTCAAATTTGGTGGAACTCTTGTTAGAAATCCCTCATCTTTTTTTTTATATTTTTTATATTTTTATTATTATTATTTATTTACAAAATTATAAAAAGAAAGAAAAAATATTTACAAAGATTATGTACAAGTGGGTTCACTGCCTGGGCTATCTTTTGGCCGTTTCCCTCTGGCCCGTTTCCCGTCATTCCAGTGTGTTCTCTTTCGCGGGTTTAATAGGGAAACGTGTCGCATTATATTCTTAACCCTCGGCATTTCCAGTTTCAATTCATTGTTGTCCATCCATATCTCACCATTTTGTTCACTCAAGAATTCCTCTTCACCACCTTTTTTATTCAGCACATCTTTTTGTCCATTATTCAGAAATTCAAGCTCATCTCCAAATAATTCTTCGAAACTCATGTCAACATCCTCTTTCAAAAGTGTACAATCAGCTAACCTACCCCGAGTGGACTCATCTAGACACATGATCTCATCAGCAAACAGGTCTTCAAAGGATATATCAATCGGAGGTTCAGATTCAGTCAGAGTTAGCTCTGTGAAAGTTAAAATATCCAAATCAACTTTCCCCTTTTGAAAGGTACTCGGATAAGAGAATCACCAGATTGTGACTCATCTTTTGGATCTTCACCTTCTTCCTCATAATTGTTACTAATGAAGCTAACCTCAATTGTTTGATCTTTTATTTTACGAGGTTGTGTGTGGAAGACATTGTGTTCATGAGTCATGTTACCAAAGGTTAACCTCATTGATCCATTCCGGCAATTAATGATGGCATTTGCAGTAGCCAGGAATGGTCGTCCCAAAATGACAGGAATTTGAGCCCTTTGATTGGAATTTGACACAGGTTTTGTTTCAAGGACTACAAAGTCAATAGGATAAATGAATTCCCCAACTTTTACAAGGACATCGTGAATTTCCCCCTGGGGTCTAGTGACAGAGCGATCAGCCAATTGGATAGTCATTTGGGTAGGACGGAGATCACCTAACCCTAATTGTTGGTACACAGAGAAAGGCAGGAGATTGATGCTGGCCCCCAAATCAAGAAGTGCCCTATTAATGGTAGTCTGTCCTATGATGCATGAAATGGTGGGGCTCCCTGGGTCTTTGTATTTAACAGGAATTGGACCATTGAGCAGCTCGTTGATGGATGATGCTAAGAAGACTTTTTTAGGGACTTGTGTTTTCCTCTTCTTGGTGCACATTTCCTTTAAGAATTTAGCATATGATGGCACTTATTGTATGGCATCAAGAAGAGGGACATTGATTTGGACCTTATTGAACATTTCTTTTATCTTCTCCATGTGAGCATTTGTCTTAAGATTCTTAAGCCTATTTGGAAATGGTACAACAGGCTTATAGGGTTGCTCATCTACCTTTTCTTTACCCTTGGCTTTTGAAGTGGATGGCTCTGTACTAGAAGATGGTTTGTCAGAAGTTGGTTGCATTGGGACAGGAGGTGTTGGCTTTGGTGCTGGATGAGATGATTGACTAGAAACCTTATTATCAACTTGTTTACCAGATCTCAGGGTATGAATAGCATGACATTGACTGGGTCCTGAATCTTCCACTTCATTCAAAGGGAAGTGATGTTTGGGATTTGGCACTGGCTGGCTTGGAAGCATACCTTTTTGTCTCTCATTAGCCAATTGCCCTAATTGGACCTGAATTCTATCCATATCCTGTTGATGATGGTTCATCATTGAAGCTTGGGTCTTAGTTAAGGATTCTATCATTTTCATCAACTCTGATATTTTATCATCTGAATTGTTCTGGGGTGGATGTTGATGATGTGGAGATTGGGATTGGTAGTGTTGGGGGTTTGGATAAGATTATGATTGTGGTGGACCTTGAGATGGACGAAAATTTGGTGCATTACGATTGAAACTGGATGGGTGAGACTGAGCATTATATGGATGTGGAAGTAGTGGTCTATGATGCTCAGGACCAGACTGACTCCATGAAAAATTTGGATGGTTCTGCCATCCCGAATTGTATGTGTTAGAGTATGGGGGTCTGGTAAAAGCTGCATTCATGTTCTCCTGATAAGATTGGGGCTGATACAAAGGACACTCCTCAAAGACATGGTTAAGGTCATGACAGTAGGTGCAACTCGGTTTGATGACAGGTAATGGGTTGACCTGATTGACAACAGAATTTCCCTTTGACTCAAGCAGTTCTATCCTCTTCATCAATTGTGTGATCTTGGCTTCTGCGGCTATAGAGGATTCTATGGAGTGCATACCAGTTCTGGAAGTGGTGGGAGTGGATTTATCAGGACATGACTCCCACTGAATGGTTTTCTCAGCTAGGGTTTCAAAGAGATCCCACCCCTGATGCTCATCTTTCTTCAAAAATTCCCCTTGGCACATGGATTCAAGGAGGGTTTTCGTTTGGTAATCTAGACCGTCATAGATAATCTGGCACAGACGCCATTTCTCTATGCCGTGATGAGGACATAAGGCTAGAAGGTCTTTGAAACGCTCAAGATACTTCCAGAAAGGTTCATTAGGTTCCTGCTTGAATTGCATTATATTCTTTCTCATGAGGGCTGTTTTGTGGATAGGATAGAATTTCTTAAGAAAGACTTTAACAAAATCATCCCAAGAAGAGATGGAACTGATGGGAAGATTGTAAAGCCATTTTTTAGCTAAATCCTTAAGTGCAAACGGTATGAACCGTAACCTAACAGCATCCTCGGTCAGTTGGGAAATTCTCATCATTTGGCATACCTCTTCAAACTCACGAATAAAGAGGTACGCGTCCTCAGACTCAAGACCATGGAATCGGGGAAGTGTATTAATGAATTGCGGTTTCAGCTCGAAGTGATTTCCATTAGATTCGGGGAGAAGAATGCAAGATGGAAGGGAGGTGCGAATCGGATAAAATCGATCTTGAAGTGAGACGTTGTTTTCCATAATGTCAAGTGGTTGTGTAAGTGCAAGTGTAGAAAGTCTAACAAGTCTTGCAGAATTTGGATCACGAAACCACTCTCGCATATACAATTACAAACAACGTGCACTGATCACACCAGCGAAAAAGAAAAAATGAAAATAACAAACAATAAAAGAAAAATCAATCCAAGCTTCTAGGATTCCTGGACCTAGACGACTCCTAACTGATTAGATCGTCCACAGGAGGTTTAGTGTAGACTTTGACTATAAGCTAATCAGCCAGGGAAGGGCAAGGTTGGTGGGAGGTTTTCCGTCAGAGACGTTCCTTAATTAAGTAACCAGCAACCTTCGGGCTTTCGGCCCTCAATCCCTTTCCTAGACACTGATTTTATAAAAGTCAATTTCCAACACTTTTCCCCTTAGGATAATCTCCTAAGTGAGTCCGAATGTCCCTAGGGCCAGCGTCTAGCAGTTTTTATTTAGAAGCTTGGATTGTGAGTGCTTGGGAAAATGATTTGTGGGCTAAGGAAAGGGTGATAAAATCCCCACCTTATCTTTTTATGGGTTATGCCCTTAGAATTGATTTGTGCAAGTGTACGATATAAACAAACAAGGTTCACTCAAAGCGTATTTAAATCAAACAAAGAGTGAGTCCTAGTCAATATGCAATGCGTACGTACCTTGCCTCCAGCACTCTTCAACAGTAAAAGTAAAGGAATTGAAAGACACGTGCCTAGAGATGCAAATGTCTAAACAATTTTTTTAACTTTGCAACAAATTTTTTACTGTTGATTATTAGCAGGAATAGGGTAAAGCATAAAGGAAATTAAGTACTGCAGCAGATGTATTTTGCAGAACCAGAAGCCCTGCAGAAATTTGGTCAGTAGTCAACTCAGGATTGCCGCAAATCTGCGGCCAGGGCCGAGATTCTGCGGCAAAGCTGAGGGATCCTGGTCTCTACTTTCTAGAGCAGAGGCCCAGGTCCACTTATATGTCACTGCAATGCAAAGTTTCCTGTTTCTTCAACCTGTAACCTGCAACAGAGAAGAAGATTCGTTTAGTTCTTCACTTTAAATCAAAAAAAACCGTTGCTCTCCCCGGCAACGGCGCCAATTTTTGTTTAGGACGGGAAAGGTGTTGTATTGTGGAGTATAATTTGCACACAAAATATATTCAATAAAAAGAGATAAGGTTTAGATTCAACCTCAAGTGCTTTGATCACTCCACAAATGTATTCCAAATGATTAATGTACCCTTTCCTATCTCCGTTATAGCATGGGCTATACCGAGTCGATTCTCAGGGAGAGCTTGCGATGGAAGCGTTACGGTTGGTAGTGAAGAAAAGAAAACGAAGATTCTTCTTTGTCTTAAAAGAGTAAAAATGAATTGGAAAAAAAAATGAAAGAATTGGTGGATATGTTCATGATGGAAAATGAAAAGAAATCAAAACAAGATTGGCTTTTGGATTAACACTAAAAGAAAGAAAACTTTGAAAAGACTCTTAGAATGAGAAGATCATGAATAGCTAACCTTACTACCTTGCTAAAACTTACTAAACTCAGTGATGGTGAATGCATGCCTCATGTTGATTCATCGGCAAAGATTTGTCTTGCGTGTTGGTCTAATTACTTTCCCACTTGGATGACGGGTAATCATTCTTGGACTTGTCTTGTAGCCTCATAGATGTCATTGGCCTACAATATAGACTTTCAATAATGGAATCAAAAGAGCTACATTCAAGGGATGCTAAGGAAGAAGATACAACATTCATTAATTGAAGTAAAGAAGTTGTACAACAAATAGCATATTGGTGATCCATCTCCATGTTCCATCACGGCACTTGTTCTAAAGACAAGGCTCTAAATGAGGCACACATGAATCATATGGATAATTACAACAAGATATAGCCAAGCAATGAAAGAAACCCATCGGAGAAGAGAAGACCATACAACTTGCAAGATTAAAGATAGCAATCACCCATGAGTTAGTAGTTAGCAAGGTTAGTGGTTAGCTAGACATGAGAAGAATTAGCTACTAGCCATTACAATAAAAGAAAAGCAAAGCATGAATAAAAGTGCAAGTAAAGTAAAGCTAGAATTAAAGAAAGCAAGTAATACTAGAAAAAGCTCAAGTAGAGAGAAGAGAATGGATGAATCCTTGCTTCACAAGTTGTCACTCCTTGGTGTACACAAGCTTTCTCTCTCTTACAACTCTCTTTTGCAGAATTTCTAGGGAGGAAGAAGACCTAGAGCACTACAAAAATCCTAGAGAAAAATCCTACAAAAATACAATCATCTAATCTCTAATCTCTAATCTCCCCTCTCTCCTCCTCACTTCTCTCGCAAGCCCTGGTCCTGTATTTATAGTCTCAGAGAGAAGGCTCCAGAAGATGAGACAGCTGGCAGAATCTGGGGCTCAACGGCCCCAGATCTGCCGCATAGGCGCGGCAACTTGCGGCCGTTTGGAAGCCGTTGGCCAACAGCTTTCTATTGTGAAGTTGTTACAAGTTTGTTAGCCACGTGGACCTTCTGGAATCTTGAGTTAGCGCGTAGAATTCTCCAGATCCTGGGCTCAAACTTGGGCTTTCTTTTGGGTTTTGATTTAATCTCTTTAATTATTGCTAATTAAAGAGATTTGGGCTTTTTCTCATTTCAGATGTGGACCTGCAAAAATAGAGAGAAGATGATCAAAAATCATATTTTTATTGACAATATGCATGGTATGGAAGCGGTAAAATATGCAAATATGTATAACAATCAGTATAGTGATCACTCAAAGAGGATGAGTGAGTTGGAGAAGCGTCTCGAAGCCCTCGCTAACCAAAAAGTCCTCCAAGAAGCAGGAGAGGTCCGACCGCACCCGGCTAAGTCGGATCTTGTCCCGTGCCCTTCTAAGTTCAAAGCTCCTACCCTACAGGCCTTCGACGGTAAGGGGTCGCTGAACCAACATATATACATACTACTTCAAATCCCAAACAGGGAATGTAGTATCAAATGATGCCATCATGGCTCGTTTATTCATCGGCACCCTCAAGGGGTTACCTTTGAATGGTTCATGAAGCTTCATGCTAGCTCTATCGAGAAATGGGCCGACCTCGAGAAGATCTACCTTGTGCGATTCTTCAAAAATGACACCGAAGTATCCTTGCCAACTCTCCTTGCTACAAAACAAAAGAAAGAAGAGTTAATTAAAGCGTTTGCGGAGAGATTTCAAAGTATGGCGCTCCGATGTCCAAACGACATGACGCAGTCTACACTGATCGAGACTTGCCGTCACAACCTGCAAACCACACTCCTACCGCAAATAGGAGTAACTCAAAGTCACTCCTGGAAGCAACTAATCTTACAAGAAAAACTATCAGAAGACATGGTTGTAAGAGTAAGCCAGGGAGATTATAGGAACATGTAGCATTGAATCTACTGGACAACGTGGTAACCCAACTTCTACGACTGTCACGTTCAACAGTTACCTTTGAAAGTCTAAATCATTCCATCGGCGTTTGTCATCCCCATGGAATAAAAAAGCAAATAGAAAAAAATACTATCCCTGATCAAGTTCAACACCACATCTCTGATCAAATAAGTACTCAAAAGGAACACTGATCTCCCTATAAATTTCCCATGGAGTTTATATTTCTTTAATCCCAGCAGGATTTTACAGCTAAGGATAGAGGAAAAAGTTGCCTTTTAAGCCCAATAAAAAATCCTCGCTCATCACGCTGAGGGAAATAACATGGTTAGCCCAACTTAAACGGTAATTGATAAAGACATACCAAATCTGTTGATAGCTGAAGGTTTGCTAAAAACCTTGAGGGACCTGATTCTGCCTTTCCCTCTAAACTCCCTTACCAATTCTCATCCATGAATGGTAGGACCATAAAAAGCCTGTGACTATTTTCCCAGCGAAATAATCACAGATCAAACATGCCAAGTTAACATTATACCTCTGACATATCCACTGTTAAGTTAACATTAAACCTCTAATAGTGATTTTTCTCAATTTTTCAGTGGTATAAATTACAGATCTAACCTGTCATGTTAACATTACACCTCTTACAGTAAGACTTTGTTTATCCCTAGGGCGCAAAATTTTGATTTGTCAATTCTCTTCAAATAGAATGACAAGTCTACTCAAACACTGTTATAATCAAAATTACACCTCTAACAGTAGACAAATCTCGGTCAAGTTAATATCACACCTTAGACCAAAATTTTAACTTGTCAGTCCTCTTCAATAGGATGGCGAGTCCATCAAATTGCTCAAATTGTAGAATCTCTCGGTCAAGTTAATACTACACTTCTAACCAAAGTTGCTCATACCGCAATATAAATCATTGTTAAGTTAACACTACATCTATGGCAATAATTCTCTCGATTTTTCAACCGAAAATGAGACGTTTAATGTCAAGTTAATATCACACCTCTGGCGTCCATTTCATTGTTAAGTTAATACTACACTTATGACAATGAACTTTTCTCGAGCTTTCTGTTCAAAGCCGAGATGTCAAATGCTAAGTTAAACATCACACCTCTAGCATGCATTTCATTGTTAAGTTAACATTACACCTATGACAATGATCTTCTTTCAATTTTCTCAGTGAAAATGAGACTTTTGTGATGCTAAGTTAATATCATACCTCTAGCACACATCTTTATCAAGTTAATATCACACCTCTGACAATTCAATTTGCTCAAATTGCAAACCCAAATCTGTCATGTTAATATTACACCTCTGATAGTAAAAATCTCCATGGATCTTCAACAAATCCAATCTTATTTATTATTCTCGCTAATAAAATGACAGGTCAACTTAAGTTGCGTAAATCGCAAAATCAATGCTGCTATATTAATATCACACCTCTAATAGTACCTTTACATTATATTGATTTCCAGCAGAGTTCTAGTCAAGTTAAAACTAAACCTCTGATGATAGACTCAGACATAATTCCTGGCGGATAAAACATCACTTGTTATTCTTATCAATAGAATAGCAAGTCCACAAAACTTGTTCAAAACACAAGTCCAGATCTCATTGTCAAGTTAACATCACACCTCTAACAGTAACCTTCTCAAATTTTCTCAGTAGAGTTATTTAAATTGCTAAGTTAATATCACATCTCTGGCAATTAAACTCTTTCAAAGAAGTTTTGAGCGTGACCTTTGCATCTCAAGCACAGAGCCGCGTCTCAATGAACTTAAGAGTTGTGTCTCAACAGCAAGTAAAGACTGCATCTCTACAGCAATTGAGAGCCACGTCTCTATAACAATTGAGAGTCGCATCTCAACTTTGGAGAAGTTCGCGTCTCCACTTGATCAGTGTGCCAGAACCGCATCTGTGAGAGCTGCGTTCCCTCTCTTCAAATACAAAGAGTATGTTTCTGTTTTTGCAATCAGTTCAACAGTACACTAGCAAGAGCAATCGATAACTCCACCCGTTTAACAGTACACCAAGCAAACCAGAGCTCATAACAAGTGCTAGATTGAGTTTCTAAGACATTTGTGATGATCTTTCCTAAAGGCTTCAAGAAGTTCAACAGTACACTGATGAAGTTCACCATCCAGACAGGATCGAGCTCAGGGCACCACATGAGACTGCCTCTCAGAAGAATGCCGGTCTGATTATAGGAAGCCCAGATTCAACCGAAGTCCAAAGTACATCGAAATCCGCTCAGTCAACTGTGAAGTTTCGAAAACTTTGGAGGGGATTCTGTAGGCTATCAAAAAAAATTACTAAGGACAAAGTCTCAGACGCGGACCTCGCAAACGTGGAGGTCACGTTCTAACTTTAGACGTAGACCTCGCGTCCTTTGTCAGACGCGGAGATCGCCAGATGCATACCTTGCAAACACGGAGGTCGCATTCCAATCTCAGATGCGGAGGTAGCCTGACGCGGGCCTCAACCCTTTGTCAGACATGGGGGGCGCCCGACGCGGGCCTCGCGTCATTATTAGACATGGAGGTCGCGTCATTTGTCAGACGCGGAGGTCGTCAGATGCGGATCTCATGTTTCAACTCAAACACGAGCATAAGCAGCTCCACGTTCCAACATAGACACGAGCCTGTGAGCTCCGCATCTCAACATCAGAGTGAGATCCCCATCCAACACAAAACCCACATTTCTGCTATAACTGTCAGCCACGACTGGGTCAATCACTCTCACGTTTCTCCCACTTAATGAAGGATTAATCTTCATTAATTAAGAGATTTAAACAGGCAGTTGCACCCCAATTCCTCTATAAATAGCTATGAATAGCTAGAGAAGAGGAGACCTCCCAAAAGGGGCTGAAGAGGAGAGTCCTGGTGGAGGAATCCAAGAAGCCATAGGCAGAAGGGGAGAGCTACCTCGCCAGAGTTCAGCCTTGAAACTCTTGTAGCCAGGGAAGAGTTCAACATTTTTTGTTAACTTACTGAGTTCAAGTTCTTTAAATCTCTTTGAGATTCCATTACTGATAGGAGCTGTGTTACTCCACCAGTAGATCCAAAGAGAGGATCCACAAGAAAAAACTTGATATTCGGCCGGTCAACAGGGAACAAGACTCACTCTCCACCGCCATGTGAAGAACCCAGTTTTAAATAAAGAAGAGAATCAATCAAAAGATTTTCTCTCTTTTGTAATCGGGTTGTATCTGTTGTAATCGTCTATTCAATTAAAAGAATTTTGCAGTTGTGAATTTTCAACACGTACACCAGTTAGTGCTGATCTTTTCAATGTCATCATAGAATTCTGTATCCTCGACGTCCAATCCCCCTACAATGCCATCCTCAGGAGGCCATGGATTCACATGATGAGAGCGATCTTGTACACCCATCATCAACTACTGAAGTACCCCACACCATCCAGAATGGTCAATATAAGGGGTGGCCAGAGTAGATCATAAGGGGTCAGGCTGGGCACAAAAGACCTCCCGAGCAAGTCCTAATGATGACTCTCTTGTGGATAAGAAGCAGAAGAGGATTACTAATCAATAGTAATTATAGTACGTCAAAAGATCTCGATTCATCCATCGAGTCAGAAAACCCAGATAATAAGACAGAGAAGGAGCCTGAGTCATTCTGGGTAGACCCGTGTCACCGAGAGTGGATCCTCCGAATCAGCTCAAACCCGCACCCTCATGAGAATACATTGTTCAAACAATTCTTATCAAAAAATTTAGACGAATTCGTGTGGTCCTCCATTGATTAGCTAGGAATTGACCCCGAGATTATCTGTCACAGGCTTTCCATCAAGGCGGATACTAAGCCAGTAAAGCAGAAGCCAAGGAGAATAAGCGAAGAAAGATGCCACGCCATCAGCGATAAAGTCGATCGCCTACTTCAAGCTGGCTTCATCCTCTCAAATTCAGTTCTCATGAAGAAAAAGAATGGGAAGTGGAGAGTCTGCATCGATTTTACCAACCTCAATAAAGTCTGCCTGAAGGACAACTACCCCCTTCTGAGGATCAATCAATTAGTAGAAGCGACGGCAGGCCACGAGCTCTTTATCTTCATGGAGGCCTATTCTGGCTATAATCAGATCAAGATGATGACAAAATCACCTTCACTACTGATTGGGGAATCTATTACTACAAGGTGATACCCTTCGGACTCAAGAACACAGGGGCTAGCTTCTAGCAAATGGTTAACAAAGTCTTTAAGGACCTGATTAGAAGAACCATGGAGGTATACATAAATGATATGTTGGTGAAAAGTGTACATCACACGGATCATCTCCAATATCTATACATAGCCTTCGATCCCCTTAGGAAATATAAGGTGAAGCTCAACCCTGAAAAGTGCATATTTGGGGTAGCTTTCGAGAAGTTTTTGGGATATTTGGTCACTTAACAGGGCATCAAAGCCAACCCTGATCAGATATCTGCAATTCTGAACATGAAGTCGCCCAGTTGTGTGAAAGAGGTCTGGATGATGAACGGATGCCTTACAAGCCTCAATCGGTTCATTAACTGATCCACAGGCAAATGCATGCCATTCTTCTAAGCCTTGAAAAAGAATGGAGCCGACTTACGCTAGAATGAGGAATACGAGAGAGCCTTCCAAGGATTGAAGAGGTATCTGACTCACCCCCTGTCAAAGCCTTCCTCAGGAGAGACGCTATACCTCTACCTCATTGTCTCAGAGTCAACTATGAGTGGATCCTTAGTTCACGAAGATGAGGGCATCAGGAAGACGGTGTGCTACGTCAGCCACTCCATGTACAGTCTACAAACTAAATATCAAAAGCTAGAGAGTTGGTGCTTGCT
Source organism: Agave tequilana (assembly GCA_038442645.1). Taxonomy (NCBI): domain Eukaryota; kingdom Viridiplantae; phylum Streptophyta; class Magnoliopsida; order Asparagales; family Asparagaceae; genus Agave; species Agave tequilana. Next base: position 184,795 of record JAVJIF010006362.1, read on the forward strand.
CTCCTTATTATCTCGAGGAAGCTTAAGCACTATTTCTAAACCTTTTCAATCACAGTTCTCAAAGAGCGCCCCCTGAGGAGCATCATGGAAAACCCGAAAGCTACTGGGAGGATTTCAAAATGGGTCTCGAAGCTAAGATCCTATGGATATAAGATATGAGCCAAGAATAGTAATTAAAGGCCAGGTCTTAGCTGACTTTATTGCTGATTTCACCCCGGGGGCCACAGGGCACGCAGACCAACTAGAAGGGTGGATCTTGAATGTAGACGGAGCTTCAAACAGTAAGGGGGCGACATCAGGATCATCCTCACCACTCCAGAAGGATCCATCATTGAACATTCCTTAACCCTTGGATTCCCCGCGTCCAACAACAAAACTGAGTACGAGGCTGTCCTAGCTGGTCTTTGAGCGGCTATCACACTCGGGGTCACGTGACTCGAAGTTCAGTGTGACTCCTCACGGATAGTCAACCAAGTCAGCGGTGAATACATCGCAAGAGATTCTCAAACGGTGGAGTTCTGCAACTAATTCTAAAATTTAAATTCAAAATTCCTCGATGCGACTTCAAGTGGGTCCCCAGATCTGAAAATAATCACGTGATAGTCTCCAAATATGCATATTTCATGCCACATCTTCATAGTTATTTTGAATAAAATTCTGATAATAATGGCTTTCTTGTGTGTTTCTAGGTCCATGAAATGAAGTGAAGAAGAAACCCAAAACATTATTTATTTGGGGATTTTTAGAACCTAAAAGAAGCTCATGACTTTGAAGCCCAATCTGCTATTTCTAGGTGCAGAAAATCACAAACCAACAGGCTGTACAGGTATATGTGTGTAGCCAAAGTCTGCAAACTTTGGCGCTGCGCGCGCGACCACCGTACGACCATGAAAACGCGACTGTACAGTGGAGCCACGCGTCAATTTTCAACGCATGGCCCGTCCTAACTCCTAGAGGTTCCCTATGCTATAGATACTCCCTTGTAGAAGAAGAACATGGAAGGAGGAAGGTTTTAGGAAGAGTTCTTCTCTTAATGTAGTTTAGTCGTCTTCTTATTTTCTTTTGTATTTTTCCTTTCTTTAGATCTTGTAAAGATTCAGAGAGTGATTTTAAGATGAAAATTAGAGTTCTTGTAATAGAAGGTGATACTCTATGAAATGTTCTTTACTTATTTTCTTCTCTTTAACCTTTTACATGCTTATCTAATTTTCTCATGACATCTAACTACTAACCATTAACTTGCTAACTCCTTACTTGATAATCCACATGAATCTAATAGTCTCTACTTGGCCTTTCTCTTACAAGAGCCATTGATGATTAACACTCTAATAAGCTAATATTTTTTCATTTCATGCTTGCTCTAATTTAGTTTTGATGGTTTAATAACAGCTTACACTTGTTTATTGAGCTTGGATGTGAAGAGTGATCTTAGGGGTCATGCTTTGAAAAGCTTTTGAAACTAAGGACTAGCGATGGCCAAGGATATATGTGAGGCAACTATTACTAAGAGGTTAGCATATTATTGGAGCCATTAGTAGTTAGGAGCCATGAGTTTTCTTTCATTTTTATTTTATTTTAGAAATAATCTCAAAAATAAAAAATACTTTCTTTCAAGTTTCGATCTTTATTTTCACTGTACTCTTCTATTTTCATTCTTTATTTTCTTTTCTTTTGATTCTTTTGAAACAAAGAAGAACCGTTAGCGCACATGTGAATCGATCAGTTAAGGTTCTATCGTCTCCTGTCCCTGTGGATTCGACCATTATAGCCATCATGCTATAATGGCAACATCGAGAAAGCCAAAGCACACACTTTTAACTTCTGATTTCAAAATTACACACTTTTCGTGCATGGTTTACCGTGATCAAATTTTGGCCCCGTTGCCGGGGATGGGACAGTTTGATTTCACATTTTTGTTAACTTTTCTTCTCTGTTTCTATGTACAGGTAACAATTTTTAGAATCTAATAACTACAGAATCCCACACGCTCCTGCATCTCCCTGCTCAAGAAAGCAGGGATTTGTTGCCCGCTATTTTGCCGCGGCCAGGGGTATTTGGCCGCAGAAACGCCGCCTTTTTCTGGCTTCTGGTTCTCATCTTTGCAGAGGTATCTTTATTTGCATATATCTGAATATTTTGCTGCAAGTTTTATATTTAGATTACATGTGCACTCTAATAATTAAGAATTAAAATACGGTAATTGGATGTTTTAAACTGGTTTAGATAATTGCATCTTAGCACGTGTAGATTTTAATTCTAATAGACTATATTTTGTTCTTCTATTGTTGTGATCTGAACTGAGGTGTACATAACGCATTGCATATAGTTAGGACAAAAACGTGAGTGATTTACTCGCTTTTTGTATTCATTCTTGTCTATATTGCACACTTTCACGAATTGAACTTAAGAGCATATTTTGATACAACATAAGGTAGGGAAGTCATTACCCTCCCTTAGCCCAAAAATCACCTCCCCACTCACACAACCTAAGCCTAAATAAAACTTGCTAAACGTTGGCCCCTAGGAACATCTCGGACTCATTTAAGAGAATGACCTAAGGGGAAAGTTGTTAGAGTTTGACTCTTGTCAAATCGGTGTCAAAGGTTGGGGATTAAGAGGCAAAATCTCGAAGAATAGTGGTTTGGCATAATTAGGTCCATTGCTCAAGCACAGATACCTCCCACTAGTCTTGCCCCTATCTGGCCGATTAACTTGTGATCAGATTGCTGCAATATACCTCTTGCGGACAATTTAAGCAGTTAGGAGTCGTCTAGATTTAGGTCAACCCTATATAGCCTTATTTTCTGAATTTTTCTTTTTCTTTGTTTTTGTGTTTGTTTGGTGTTTTTTTTTTGCGATCATTGTGATAAAATGGAATATAACCAAAATTGTTCCAATCAAATGAATTCATTTTTTTTACCCAGATCTCATTTGACTCGGATAACTCCAACCTAGCTATGTACAGTTTGAACCAACCATATGGGCCGGATTGGGTTTATCTGACTCAATATGACCCACACCCTCAATTCTATGATCAAAAATTTCAAAATAATTTTCACTCTTCACAGAGTCAATGGGGATTCACTTCACCGAGTTAAATTGTCAATCACCTTGTCCACCATCTTCTTTCCTACATTCTACTTCACATCTTTTTCTAAACCACCAATTGAAGAAAAATCAAAGTTACAAAGGAGTATGGAAGCTATGTTAGAGGTCCAAAAATAATTTGAAAACAAGACGGCCTCATCATATTCATAGAATTTCCAAAATTTATATAGTTCTTTTTCAGAACTACTAAAAGAAAAATCATTGTTGAAAAAGACTATGGAACTCTTGCAGGAGTCTGAGAGACAATATCAAAATATGTTCGACTTCTAATATCCACCAAATTTTCAGGATTCATACTCTCTCTTTTCAGACCCATCTCTCATGAAGAAACATCCGACTTGAAAATGAGTATAGAATGCTTGCAAGACATGATGCAAAATCATGAAAATTTTGCTCCCCAGTCTCTCAATAGGTTAGATTAAAAATAGAGTCAATTAACTAACTCCTATAGGAAGGAGGAAACTCTTTCTTATCAATCATTGGTCAACTCTGATATCTTCAAGCTTATGGATATGACCCAAGAATTTGATATGACCCAAGAATTATGCCATTTTAGAAATCAAGAATCAATTTTATCATACGAACCTGAGCTTGACCAAAATCAAATCTTTGACATTTTGGCAAGTTATTCATTTGCTGAAATTGAACTTGAAGATGAATGTGAATCGAAGTCTTGATTTAGTGATTCAGGTCCAATCCTTAAATCAATATCGACTCCTGTTGTATTATCTAAACTAAGTAACAATCTTGAGCCTGTTTTGATTCTCATAATTCTTGAATTTGAATCAATCATTTCACCCATTCACATTCCTTCCGTGTACAAAAATGAAGATTTAATTTCATTACATCCATTTGAACTTGCCCAAAATTTTAAGAACCATGCTGATATTTTAGCAAGTTATCTTTTTTCTAAAATTGAACTTGAGCATGAATGTGATCCTGATCCCCAATTGGTAATTCCATTTCACTTTTTGATTCAATAATGACTCCGTTATCTTTACTAGATTATTTTCAATTCTGGAGTCAACATTGAATCATGTACCAGTTTAACCATGAAATTGAATCACTAATATGTTACGATCACACTTCATTGATGGGAAAGTGTGAAAACATCAATTCCTTAGTTTGGACCCCATTTTTGAACCAAATTTGACTCTCACTTTTAAATCTCGACTTGATCTAAGTTAAATTCTCGAGTTAGTATTTGTCCCTGTTCCGTTTGAGCCCAAATCAATCATCTTCAATAATTACACTCTAATGTCGGACAACAGTATTGAACATAATGACTCTGAGTTTATTTTTAAAAATTGGTCATTTGAGGGGGATAATTTTTTCAATAAGATCATACATTTCTATGACATTCTATTGGGTTGTATTAGAAAGGTCAACAGTGGGTTTCTTTAAACTCCACAAATTTTGAATTGGGCCGCATTTCGTAGGGGCAATCAGACCACCACTAGAACCACCACCCTGAGGTAATTTTTCTTCCTATTTGTTTCATGCATATATATGTTCATGATGTATTGAGAATTATGCATGAGATAAGTGTGAGGGACTGTTTACTAACGTAGTTTGTTTTGAGTTTTCTTTCTTTTACACTTTTCTTAGGAAATTTTTAGATTTTTTTCTTTTGTATAAAAACCCTTGTCTTTTATTTTTACAAAATTTTTTGAAATAAGAGAAATAGTTATGATTTATTTTTAAGAAAGTTAAGATTATCTTAGAAATTGGAAAGATCTAAAATTATGAATTCTTAAACTGAGTGAAAATAATAGATCTTGTTTAAATTTTAGGATAAAGAAGTACAATTGGAAAGATAATTTGATCTTGAATCTTTTGCCTTAGATATATGCACGTCACACTTACACAAATTTTGGGATTGAAATAATGACTGAAGATGTCATAAAAATAAAAAATAAAAAATAAAACCACTTATTAAAGCTGGATAATTATGCCTCAGGAAACATGATTAGCTTAAAACGGTGGACAAAAAAATAAGCCACCTTAGTTTTGTGGCCTTGTTTACTCGGATCCTTAAGCCTGAGTGATATTTTCTCATCTGGTGCCCTAAAACCATCTGGTTTGAGAGTTATCAGTTAGAGGCTCACTACCTGGGTAATCTAGAAAGCCTAAAAAAACTAGGGAAAGAAAAAAGAAAAAAATTGATATATATAAATGACATCAAAATTAGAGTTGATATTCCATAAATCTTTACTATTCACAAAGTGCTACTATCTAAGAGTTGTATGAAAGATCAAAGAATCAATTCAATTTAAAATTCTTATCTTTAATTTATAACAAGAACTTGCATCTAGACTTATTTAAAGGAAGAATAATTTCTGGTTAACCTATGACCTTAAATCACTTAAATTTTCGCAGAAATATTTCAATAATTTTCTCTATTTTCAAACGTTTTCAAAATACTAACATTTGATTTCTTTCTTTATAGATTTTGTGGTTGTAATCCGCTGAAAATCCTCAGGAGACAAAACTCCTCCTCTAGAGGAAACTTAGAGGTTTAACGGCTTGTTGCACACACTAAAAGCAATCGTGTCACTTGCGAAAGTGGTGTAATAAATTTTTAGTTAGTTTTTCTTCTTGATTTTGCTTAGGACAAGCAAAAGATAAGTGTGAGAGCGTGATTAGTCTCCAAATATGTATATTTCATGCCACATCTTCATAGTTATTTTAAATAAAATTCTGTTAATAATGACTTTCTTATGTGTTTCTAGGTCCATGGCATGAAGTTAAGAAGAAACTCAAAACTTTCATTTATTTGGGGATTTTTAGAATTTAAAAGAAGCCTAAGACTTTGAAACCCAATCTATTATTTCTGGGTGTAGAAAATCACAAACCAACCGGCTGTACAGATTCAAGTGTGCAGCCAATGGTTGCACACTTCGGCGCTGCACGCACGACCACCGTACGACCATAGAAACATGGCTTGGGCTGCATTTTCGCTACCGTACGGTCGAGCCATGCGTCGATTTTTGACGCATGGCCCCGTCTTGACTCCCAGAGGTCCCCTATGCTATAAATTCCCCCTTGTAGAAGCAGAATGGGGAGGAGGAAGATTTTAGGGTAGGGTTCTCTTTAGTGTAGTTTAGTTGTTCTTCTTCTTTTCTTTTGTATTTTTCTTTTACTTTAGATCTTGTAAAAATTCAAAGAGTGATTATTAGAATTAAAGTTAGAGTTTCATGTAATGGAGGGTGACACTTTATGAAAGGCTCTCTCTTTATCTCTACTTGTTTTCTTCTCTCTAAACTTTTATATGCTTAGGTAATTTTTTCTCATGACATCTAACTACTAACCACTAACTTACTAACTATTTACTTGATAATTCACATGAATCTAATAGCATCTACTTGGCCTTACTCTTGCAAGAGCCATTGATGACTATGATGATGAATTCTAACACTCTAACATCTAACTCTCTAATAAGCTAACATTACTTTATTTCATACTTGCTCTACTTTAGTTTTGATGGTTTAATAGTAGCTTGCACTTGTTTATTGAGTTTGGACGTGAAGAGTGATCTTAGGAGTCATGCTTTGAAAAGCTTTTGAAACCAAGGACTAGTGATGACCAAGGATACATGTTGGCCCAAAGGATACAATCCCTGGGTTATGTGTTTTGATGATAACAAACCATATAAAAGCTATTTGATACTAATAAAAGTTCAAGAATAAATTTCAGGTTGATACAGGTATTGATGGCTCAAGAGTTCTCAAGTATGAGATATTAGGGTCTAGCTCAACGTTGCTCAACATCAACTATTAGAGACTCCTGCTTGTAGACTCATATAGTTTGTTTTGTTAAATAATAGTATATACGTTTGAAGCTCAAATACTCACACACAAATTCAATACGTTTGGTTTTTTATTTAACCGGTTTGGATTTCAAGTACATATATCGGGTTTTAGATTTGAACCAATTTTAGTTCTGCTGATCTGCTTAATACCCTTTTATATTTGCTATCATAAATTTTTATTCTTATATTCAAATAACAGATGTAACTTGTATTTCAAAGATAACTTTCAGATCTAAATTTTTTATTCAATAATCTTTTTCAGATTCAAATTTTAAAGATGTCAAATATTTGGTTGAACTCTAGTCTTGTTCTGAAGACAGCTTACAGTTTCTGATTTGACACATGTCAGTATTTTATCAATAACTTTCTAATACAAAACGATATTGAGTTGATTTTAGTTGCATTAAAAAGAAGACTTAAAGATTTACAAATTATTCTTATATATCTAATTTTGAATTCGGACGTTTACAGCCTAAAAAATGTGCTCAAAGTAGACTAATCTGCCAGATTGGCAGTAATGACTAATTTTCTGGAGGGTGATTTTTAACATGTTTTTAAAACGTGTTTAATTTTAAAAAAAACGTGGTTAGCTGTATTAGAGGGTCAATTTCTTTCTCTTTTATTCAGGTAAAAGTTTTCTATGTTTACTCTTCCTAAATCCTATATAAAGGGGTCATTAGGGTAGAGGTTTTCACAACAACATATTCAAAGATCAAAAGTTTTGAGTTTTCTTGAGAAAGGGCTTTTGTTTAAGTTTTGGGCTATTATTTTCAAAAGTTTTCTGAAAGTTTTTGATTCTTAAAATCTCTCTTCTATTTTTATATCACTTACAAAACCTTGAGCTTAAATCTTATATATTATTCTCTAGGGTTTTGTAAAGAAAAGTTATTCAAAAGAGAGTTTATGGTCTTTTGATCACCAAGTGATTATTGTATTTGTGACTCCACTACCTCTAAACTAGAGGAGTGTGATTGAGGAGTTGGGTACTCCCTAGTGGTTGTAATCATTTATGAAAATTCTAGTGGATCGAAAATCCTTCTGGGTGAAGGCGGGGACATAGAGCTGGGTGCTCGAACCTCAAAACAAATCTTTGTGTTTGCGATTGGTTTACTTGTGTTGTTTACTTTCTATTCATTCATTATTATATTGTCGATCTATACTCTCACAATAAGATTACATTGCACACCTCAAACTCTTATTTAGAAGAATCATGAGGAAGGAGTTCAGAGCCCTTCACGGGGTATTCGGCTTCTAATCTTGCTTTGGGTGATCGTTGCATCATCTCATTTTTAAATTTGTGCATTGATTAGCATATTCACCTATTCACCCCCCTCTAGGTGATTTCAATTGGTATCAGAGCCTACGCACCTGATATTAGGTTTAACCACCTAGGAGTGAGATCTCGGTTAGCTAATCTACATTTTGCATTTGCACACATATAATTTGCTCTTCTGGATGACCCTCCCATATTTGATATCTCTAAAATTGATATATGAAAAGTTAGGATGAGTTGGTATTTAAAAGTCATAGGTTGGCAAGTTTACCTTACCATTACTAAGGAATCTTACTTCAAAAATAGCAAGCATAAAAAGGCTAATGTACAAGCCCTAAAGGCACTTAGAAAATCACTTAGCAAAGGATATTTAAATATGGTTTCTCATTGTGATTCCGCCTTTGCAGTGTGGAATATATTGACATCTCCGGAGCTTCAAACGCAAATCAATATGGAGGAAAAATCTGGTGGAGAAGAATCCGACTAATGTTGCTTCATGGCCCAAGGGAATGACTCCCTTGAGGTATATTCGGATACTCAACTAGAGAATAGTGTTAGTTCTTCTTGTGGTGATTATATAGATGCTCATGCTTTATATGAAGAACCATCTATAGTTAGTGAAAAATTACCTTCAAAATATAAAGTTTTGAAAAATAAAAATTCTAAATTAAAAGAAGAAAATAAAATTACTTTCTAAGGTTGATTTGATTTTGCAAGAAAAGGATGAGATTTCAAATGAAAGGGACTCACTGAAATCCCAACTTGATCTTGCCCTAAATGAAAATAAGATTTTAATAAGTAAAAATGATTGTGATGGTGTTTTGAAGAAAATGAGGTTTTATCTTCAAAATTAGATTTTGTTTTAAAAGATAACCATTCTTTGAAAAATGAAATTGATTTTATTTCAAAAGAATTGGAGTTAGTTTTAAATAAAAATGAATCTTTGAAAAATGATTTAGATTCTCATGTTTGCCGAGCTACTACATCTTCATCTTCAAATGTTTCTATTGCATGCTCCATATCCTCTTCTAATATTGAAAATGATATATATATATATATATGTTAAAGAAAATTGTTGATTGTTTAGGCTCTACTTTGAGCCAATGTGCTATGAATCACAAGAAATTAGAATTCATGTTTCACAAGAAACATGCACTACATATTCATGCACATCATTCACGGCATACACCTCATGTACACCATGATCATATCCATTCTCATGTATGCTAGAGTATACACATGTACACATTGTGGCCGCAAAGGCCATCTTGCAAGATTTTGCTATAATAGACTAAATTTTGTTAATTTTGCCAGTAATAAAGTTTGGGTTAGGAAAGGTGCTAACCCATATGGACCCAATAAGATATGGGTATCAAAATTCACCCCTATTGTATATGATATAGGTGTGGGCTCTCACTTGACGTGAGAGTTATGGTGCCTTGATGGTGGATGCGTTTGAACTTAATGGACACTACATTGGACGCATCTCCTTCAAGGATGTTTGGTGGGAGGACCACCTTGGTTTGGAGACATAGAGATGTGCCCTAATGGTTTTGGTAACGATCTCTAAACTCCTATTTAGTTTACATGCTTGCATATTGTTGATTTTAGCATGTTTTAGTTTTTCATGATTAGTATAATAAATGCCATGATAATTAGACTAGAGATATACATAATTAGTATTTGAGATACACCCATGTTTATATGAATTATTATCTTTTGTGTTCTCACTTTAGTTTAACTATTGTGTATATTCTTGTTCTAATACATATGTATTTACATAATGATCATATGAGTTGTGCACTTCATGTTTTGATTACATGTTTGGATGTAGTTTTCATTAAAACTTGTGTATATATTTGTACAACTAATGAGCCACAATTGATTCTTATATGTTTGTGCCTAATTGCTCATTTGTACCTATTGGATGTACTAGTATAGCCTAGTTTTGATGATTCTTACATTTGACTTGTATTCACTATTTTTGTGCATGTTTTCATGTTTGTAAAAGAATTTTCATATTAGCTTCAATGCCTATTTCTATGATTATATTTTCACATGACTCTTTTACACTCTATATTTGTGTTTACTCATAATTTTTATTTTATGAGCATATATGTGCTTTATAGACTTTGATGTTAATTATTGTGTGACTTACATGTTTCATGGGATATATGATTTGGTTTCATGTCTTGAAGGATTTTATACTAGTTTTAAAAACTATCATCGTATTCTTCAAATGGTAGTGATTTTCATCTATGTTAAAATATTTTTGACTATTTTTGAAAATCCCTACCTTCAAAGGGTGGTTGGATGGGTGACCATGCCTTGTATACCCTTCTTGAATATCTTTTAAACTTGTGCATGATAAGGGTGGTAGGTTTGAGTTATATACTTGATCCTCATTATTTCTATTGGCATCAAAATTGATATTTCATATATTTGTATACTCATATGTATTTTCTATATATGCCTTATATTTCAATTGATATATCCATACATACATATAAATGATTTGATTGTGCTTGTTTCACATGTCTTTACAATTTTTTTGAAAAAGCACAAATTATGTTTGCTGTAACGCCCCGATCCAGGCGGATACGGGGACGTCACTGCTATGTATATACGTAGGTCAGAACTACCCTCCCGTATATACGCTAAGCATCAGTACAGACAAGAATCAGAGTACGGAAGCAAGTGGTGCATTATACATTCCAACACATATATACAATTACAGAGTTATCACCAGAAGTGATCCAATATTACAATAATATTATATCACTGATGCGCAAATGCGAGAGTACAAAAGATATACATATGTGAACAGCGTGAATACAAGGAAATGTACAAGTATGAATAGAAAAGGGCACTCACGAGTTTGCTAAAAGGAAACTCGAGAGGCTCACAGGGGGTCTGGAAGGATGAAGCTCTGAAAGGTCAACTGGGGGTCCACGCTACCGCTGCGCCACTCTGAGCAGCAACAGGAAACCCATACGCTCCAAGCTCGGAAACCTGGACATGAGAATCCAGGGGAGTCAGTGAAACTCCCCAGGCGAGTATGATACAATGCCAGGTGGCGAGCCAGGATGAGTACGAGTGTCAAGTACAGAAGACAGGAGGGTTAGAACACAAATGAAGTATATATGAACAGGTATGACCTAATCATCATAAAACAGAAAATCCAGAGTAAAGCTGATATAAGCAAGATTGATTGTATACGCTTAGGTCACGGTCCCATGAGACTAGTACATCGAAGGAATAATCCAAACAAGGAAACCCTCATCTATATACCTTTATCTCATGTTGCCATAACCCAAGCCCATTCAACCCGACTGTTCTCAGGCATGATAAGATAATGAACAGGAAGCAGGTGGATACAAAGGATAAAGCAAGGTATAAGCAGTTAATACGATAATACTCATAAAACCGGAAAGCCGAAGTAAAATCCAGGACAAGCAATATGGTAAGGCACAACACAGATTCATAGCCGTTTAAGTTGCAGGCTTTAGTATGCGTCCCATTCCACATACCTCCACTTACAACTTAAAGAGCCGGTTATTATGACACTTTATTATTACTCGTCTTACCCTGATATCTAGCTATGTGAACTAGCGTCCCAACGCACATAGATCCATATCCGAGTAAAACAAGGTTGTTATTGGAAACTAGCGGGGGTATCAACGAACTATGTTTACAGTGGGTCCCGTACATACCCGGGACCACGGCCCAGGATTGTTCCGTTGCATGGTAACGGAAACCAGCCGCAAGGCTAACAGGAGGGACTTATGTATGCCCTTATCATGATGGTACCAGTAATGAGGGAGCCAGCTCTCCCCTCGGTCCCCTGGAGGCCCACAGGTCAGACCGGAACATGTAGTTGCACAACATTCCTAAAAGCCACTGTAAACACGAACACATATTGATATCCGCATGTTTCCCCCGACCCAATACAAGTTGGTCCATTTTAGGATTCATTAGTTTAATTATCACTTTACGGGAATAACTGGAACAGGACATGATCAGGAAATCAGGAGTACATAAGTACTATATAGTCAGGTCACTGCATATAAAGCAGGAATACAAGTCACTGATCATGATACAGGATAATAAAGTAAAGTTCCCGTAAAGGTGATAATCACAAGTCAAGTTATCATGCTGGGTGTTAAGTGATAGCATGACAGAATGATGATATTTAATAAACAACCAAGCATATCAAAGGATTGATAATAGTCAGGTTAAGTCATGGCATAACAAAAAGGGTCTTGCCAAGTAGTGGCATGCCAGGTAGTCAGGTGATAACACACTAGATGCCAGGTGATATACATGTGTTAAATAGAAACATGTAACTGACGGTCTGAGTATAGCAAGTGGTAACATGGAAGTGACTCAAAGTCCAACGACCACGAAGGGTCGGCCACGCATAGTATACGATAAAGAAGCAAACATATCATAAGCATGGCACAAGTAAAAATGAAGCTACCATAATACAAGCAATTGCAGGGCGATACATGAATATGGAAATAAGAAGTGAAATACTTATCGTCCCGACGAAATGGGAAACTCAAATAGAGACGAGAGAAGAGCGAGACAACTCGCCTAAATCACCGAAAAGCCGAAAGATCCGAAATCCACGGAACTCGGGATGCGCCATAATATATGATATAAATATGTAGAGTGAAGAGGAGAGAGAAAGAGAGAAGGGAAGATGATGTTTGTCAAGAGACAAGTCAAGTAGTACCAATATGTGATGTAAGTCTAGAGGGTAAGGTTCATATTCAAGAAAGAAATCTACTAAGACAAACAGCCAAAGTTAGTCGACTAGGGTGGAAGAGTAGTCGACTAATAGTGGACTCAAGTCGACTAACAGTCTGGTATAGTCGACTAAAACTGGGTTCCAGAGAGTTGATATTCTGATTCAGGAAAAGTTAGTCGACTAAGATGAAAGGGTAGTCGACTAACAGACATCTCAAGTAGACTAACAGTCATGTCAAGTCGACTAATACTGAGTAACAGAGAGTTTGGGTTTCTGGTTCAGGAAAGGTTAGTCGACTAGGGTCAAGGGTGTAGTCGACTAAGGGTCTCTAGTCGACTGGTAATTTGGTCTAGTCGACTAAAACTGTGTTTCCAGAAAGGTTACGTTTCAACTAAGGGTTTCTAGTCGACTAATCTATAGGTCTAGTCGACTAATCGACTGGAAACAGTACACAGAACAGATTTGTGATGGTTGTGTTTGATGACCAAATAATCATGATTTGAAGACACAAGTATACATGATATGAAAACATGATTATACTAAGAATTAATCAAGTCTTGGTGAAGAAGAACACTCACCAAAAAGAGTACAAGGTGATGGAGTGATGGTGATGAAGAAGAAGGTGGAATCTTTGATGGAGTTGATGAAGTTGTGGTGGCTTCCATGGAGATGAAGGAGGAAGAAGATGACCTTGGTGATCTTTAGGGAGTTGGTGGTTGTTGTTGTAGTGATGGAGATGAAGAGGAGTTGATGGAGGTTAGGGTTTTGGTGAAGAGAAGTGAAGGGAAGTGAAAAAAGGAAATGAAATGAAAAGGAAAGGTTTAAATAGGATTTTGGATTTGTGAAGGAGGTGCAATTTATGTAGAAGAGAGGGGGATTTTTGCAAAGTGGAGGAGGGGATGAGTGTCCCTCTTTTGGCCACTTGGCCGGCCATGGAAGAGAGAGAGAAAGAGATATTTGTGGTGGAGATATTTTGGTGGAAGTGTGTGGAGAGGAAAAATAGGAATTTTGGAAAATAGGAAAAGCTTGGCTTGTGGAGGAAGGAAGAGAATTAAAGGAAAAGGAAAAAAGGAAAAAGAAATTATAATGAGAAGATATTTTCTTGGGAAAGAAGATGAAAATAATGGAAGTGGCGGATTCCCGGGATTCAGTTGCGGATGCAGAAATCTTTCGGGAAAATACCGGAATCGTCCGAAATTCAAGTGTCTCGGAACGACCCGAAATAATTATCAAAAATCAAGAATATAATACTAAGTATCATAGTGAAATCCGTTTTAAGAAATACTTTATAGTTTTAAAAGTAAAAATCCCGGAACCAGCTAGCTACCGACTCCGGTGGAATTTTCATAAATTCATAAAATCCTCAGAAAAAGTATTTAGGTAGAAAATATGATTTTAAGAAATAATGTCTAAAGAAACTTTTAGAAATTCCTAACTGTTTGTGAAATAAAAACCCTGGAATCGATCAGCGGCACTGGTCGACACCGGTTTTGAAGACTTTCATTTTAATTCCAGAAAAATCTAGAAAATCATAAAAAATATATAATATTGGAAAATAATATTTAAAACTAAAATCGGTCAAATCTAATTATCAGAATGTCTAAATCGAGTAATACTCTAGGATCGGGCCTTCGGTTCAGACTAGGGCTGACTCCGAATCCACGAATCCAAATCCAAGACAAAACAATCATATAAGGAATTCATAATACAGAATGAATACAGAAAACAAATCGAAAAATACGATCGAAAAATCTGAATACGCAACTAAGTACGTATTCCGGGAACGGGGTATTACAATCCACCCACCTTACAAAAAATTGCGTCCTCGCAATTTCGATAAGGGGTAAATTGAATACAAAGGGGACAAAGGTGGAATTTATACCGATTAAGATATGAAGCACTAGAGGTAGGGCTCTCAAGTCGACTGAACAATAATCATCCTCCGCACTTCCGGCTGTATAAATCTTTAGAATAATGCTGAATAATACTGCTGATGTCGTGGCTGTACAATAAATGAGCCAGAATACCGAAGATAAAGAAAACCCTGATAGTCCTGAGCATAATAAAGAAGGCCGATAATTAAGAATCCTGAATACCAGGCACCAATCACTCTGAACGATATAGTAGAGAATGTAGAATATCCGTAGAGAATTCTAACTGCTGTCTTCTGAAAGATAGCCAGATCAAGATCGATCTGGAGAATACCGAGCTTCATAGAATTGGCCGAAGAGATCACATAATAGCTTCATTCAGAACCAGCCACTACCTCTCTAGTCTAGTCATATCTTAAGTTGGCATAAAGGCTTCATAAAACCAAAACAGGGAAAGGATAGGAGGAATTAGGAATCAAAGGAAAGATAGTCAAGAAATAGATAACTCTGCACTTGTAGTTGGAATGTATAACCAAGACTCATGTATTCCAGTTGCAAATCACTTTACCATTAATTTGCCGTCTGGACGTACTGAAGATGTTTAGAGCCTAAGCTCTGATACCATCCTGTAACGCCCCGATCCAGGCGGATACGGGGACGTCACTGCGACGTATATACGTAGGTCAGAACTACCCTCCCGTATATACGCTAAGCATCAGTACAGACAAGAATCAGAGTACGGAAGCAAGTGGTGCATTATACATTCCAACACATATATACAATTACAGAGTTATCACCAGAAGTGATCCAATATTACAATAATATTATATCACTGATGCGCAAATGCGAGAGTACAAAAGATATACATATGTGAACAGCGGGAATACAAGGAAATGTACAAGTATGAATAGAAAAGGGCACTCACGAGTTTGCTAAAAGAAAACTCGAGAGGCTCACAGGGGGTCTGGAAGGATGAAGCTCTGAAAGGTCAACTGGGGGTCCACGCTACCGCTGCGCCACTCTGAGCAGCAACAGGAAACCCATACGCTCCAAGCTCGGAAACCTGGACATGAGAATCCAGGGGAGTCAGTGAAACTCCCCATCCTGTAACGCCCCGATCCTGACGGATACGGAGACGTCACTGCAACATATATACGCAAGTCTGAAGTACCTTCACGTATATACGCTAAGCATCAGTACAGACAAGAATCAGAGTACGGAAGCAAATGGTGCATTATACATTCCAACACATGAGTACAATTACAAAGTTATCACCAGAGGTGATCCAATATTACATGAATATTATATCACTGATATGCGCAAATGCGGGAATACATGGAAATGTACAAGTAAGAATAGAAAAAGGGCACTCACGAGTTTACAAAGGGAAAACTCGAGAGGCTCACAGGGGGCCTGGAAGGATGGAGCTCTGAAAGGTCAACTGGAGGTCCACGCTACCGCTGCGCCACTCTGAGCCACAACAGGGAGAATCTACACGCTCCAAGCTCCAAGACCTGGACATGAGGATCCAGGGAGTCAAATGATACTCCCCAGGCGAGTGGTGAAGCAAAACCAAGTGGCGAGCAAGGGTGAGTACATGTCATGTAAAGCCAAGGACAAGCAATCTGATTGTATGGCTTCAGATTACGGTTCCATGAGACTAGTACATCGAAGGAATAATCCAAACAAGGAAACCCTTATCTATATACCTTTATCTCATGTTGCCATAACCCAAGCCCATTCAACCCGACTGTTCTCAGGCATGATAAGATAATGAACAGGAAGCAGGTGGATACAAAGGATAAAGCAAGGTATAAGCAGTTAATACGATAATACTCATAAAACCGGAAAGCCGAAGTAAAATCCAGGACAAGCAATATGGTAAGGCACAACACAGATTCATAGCCGTTTAAGTTGCAGGCTTTAGTATGCGTCCCATTCCACATACCTCCACTTACAACTTAAAGAGCCGGTTATTATGACACTTTATTATTACTCGTCTTACCCTGATATCTAGCTATGTGAACGGCATGTCAGATGGTCAGGTGATAACACAGTTGTCAAAGTGATATACATGTGTTATATAGAAGCATGCAACTAACAAGTCTGAAGCAATGACAAGTAGTAACATGGAAGTGACTCAAAGTCCAACGACCACGAAGGGTCGGCCACGCATAGTATACGATAAAGAAGCAAACATATCATAAGCATGGCACAAGTAAAAATGAAGCTACCATAATACAAGCAATTGCAGGGCGATACATGAATATGGAAATAAGAAGTGAAATACTTATCGTCCCGACGAAATGGGAAACTCAAATAGAGACGAGAGAAGAGCGAGACAACTCGCCTAAATCACCGAAAAGCCGAAAGATCCGAAATCCACGGAACTCGGGATGCGCCATAATATATGATATAAATATGTAGAGTGAAGAGGAGAGAGAAAGAGAGAAGGGAAGATGATGTTTGTCAAGAGACAAGTCAAGTAGTACCAATATGTGATGTAAGTCTAGAGGGTAAGGTTCATATTCAAGAAAGAAATCTACTAAGACAAACAGCCAAAGTTAGTCGACTAGGGTGGAAGAGTAGTCGACTAATAGTGTACTCAAGTCGACTAACAGTCTGGTATAGTCGACTAAAACTGGGTTCCAGAGAGTTGATATTCTGATTCAGGAAAAGTTAGTCAACTAAGATGAAAGGGTAGTCGACTAACAGACATCTCAAGTCGACTAACAGTCATGTCAAGTCGACTAATACTGAGTAACAGAGAGTTTGGGTTTCTGGTTCAGGAAAGGTTAGTCGACTAGGGTCAAGGGTGTAGTCGACTAAGGGTCTCTAGTCGACTGGTAATTTGGTCTAGTCGACTAAAACTGTGTTTCCAGAAAGGTTACGTTTCAACTAAGGGTTTCTAGTCGACTAATCTATAGGTCTAGTCGACTAATCGACTGGAAACAGTACACAGAACAGATTTGTGATGGTTGTGTTTGATGACCAAATAATCATGATTTGAAGACACAAGTATACATGATATGAAAACATGATTATACTAAGAATTAATCAAGTCTTGGTGAAGAAGAACACTCACCAAAAAGAGTACAAGGTGATGGAGTGATGGTGATGAAGAAGAAGGTGGAATCTTTGATGGAGTTGATGAAGTTGTGGTGGCTTCCATGGAGATGAAGGAGGAAGAAGATGACCTTGGTGATCTTTAGGGAGTTGGTGGTTGTTGTTGTAGTGATGGAGATGAAGAGGAGTTGATGGAGGTTAGGGTTTTGGTGAAGAGAAGTGAAGGGAAGTGAAAAAAGGAAATGAAATGAAAAGGAAAGGTTTAAATAGGATTTTGGATTTGTGAAGGAGGTGCAATTTATGTAGAAGAGAGGGGGATTTTTGCAAAGTGGAGGAGGGGATGAGTGTCCCTCTTTTGGCCACTTGGCCGGCCATGGAAGAGAGAGAGAAAGAGATATTTGTGGTGGAGATATTTTGGTGGAAGTGTGTGGAGAGGAAAAATAGGAATTTTGGAAAATAGGAAAAGCTTGGCTTGTGGAGGAAGGAAGAGAATTAAAGGAAAAGGAAAAAAGGAAAAGAAATTATAATGAAAAGATATTTTCTTGGGAAAGAAGATGAAAATAATGGAAGTGGCGGATTCCCGGGATTCAGTTGCGGATGCAGAAATCTTTCGGGAAAATACCGGAATCGTCCGAAATTCAAGTGTCTCGGAACGACCCGAAATAATTATCAAAAATCAAGAATATAATACTAAGTATCATAGTGAAATCCGTTTTAAGAAATACTTTATAGTTTTAAAACTAAAAATCCCGGAACCAGCTAGCTACCGACTCCGGTGGAATTTTCATAAATTCATAAAATCCTCAGAAAAAGTATTTAGGTAGAAAATATGATTTTAAGAAATAATGTCTAAAGAAACTTTTAGAAATTCCTAACTGTTTGTGAAATAAAAACCCTGGAATCGATCAGCGGCACTGGTCGACACCGGTTTTGAAGACTTTCATTTTAATTCCAGAAAAATCTAGAAAATCATAGAAAATATATAATATTGGAAAATAATATTTAAAACTAAAATCGGTCAAATCTAATTATCAGAATATCTAAATCGAGTAATACTCTAGGATCGGGCCTTCGGTTCAGACTAGGGCTGACTCCGAATCCACGAATCCAAATCCAAGACAAAACAATAATATAAGGAATTCATAATACAGAATGAATACAGAAAACAAATCGAAAAATACGATCGAAAAATCTGAATACGCAACTAAGTACGTATTCCGGGAACGGGGTATTACAATTGCTAAGCTTGATTTAGTTCATCATGTCAATTATTTTTAATTAGTATCTATTTCAAGCTTATGCATTGTTTCTTTTAGTATTTCATAAAGGGGGAGAAAATTCTTGTTTTTAAATTGGTTTTATGTAAAATTAGTATTGGATGTAAATTCAATTTGTATCAGTTTTTATTTCAAATTGGTATCTTACTCCTACCATTTATGATGTAAAATACTTTAGTTTGATATATGCTAACATTTTCAATATTAATATCAATGATCTTAAATTGGTATTATTCGCTATTTGGTATCCTTATTGCAAAATGATTTTAGTGTTTATCTAAAAATTTAGTTTTTTACCTTTAATTGGTATCAATATTTTTCAATTGGTATTAATATGTTTATAAAAAATTTTAAATTGGTATAAAAAAATAAACTTAAGTTTTGGTCTTTAAGATTTGATGATATGACAATTGATTGTTTTTTCCTTATCCCCTTTGTTGATGAATTGATAAAAAGGGGAAGAGATATTTGAGTTTATGTATGCATATATGCATGTTTATATCTTGTTTATGCATATATTGTTTATTGGTATTTTCCTAACCGTTTTTGATGTATGACAAAAAGGGGGAGAAGAATTGGTGGTTTCATGTTTTGTACATGTTCATGTTTTGTACATGTTTATCTCATATATGTAGGTTTCATGTTTTGTACATGTTCATATATGTATATGTTTTCATGTTTTGTACATGTTTATGTTTTGTACATGTTTATCTCATATATGTAGGTTTCATGTTTTGTACATCATATATGTATTGTTTTCATGTTTTATACTTGATAAAATAGAGCATCATTTGAGGGAGAGCTTTTACCTCCCTCCTATATTTTGTTTTATACCTTATATGTTTTATCATCATCAAAAAGGGGGAGATTGTTGGCCCAAAGGTTACAATCCCCGGGTTATTTGTTTTGATAATAATAAACCATATAAAAGCTTTTTGGTACTAATAGAAGTTTAAGAATGAATTTCAGGTTGATATAGGTATTGATAGCTCAAGAGTTCTCAAGTATGGGATATTAGGGTCTAGCTCAAACGTTGCTCAACATCAACTATCAGAGACTCCTGCTTGTAGACTCATATAGTTTGTTTTGTTAAAGAATAGTATATACGTTTGAAGCTCAAATACACACACAAATTCAATACGTTTGGTTTTTGGTTTAACTGGTTTTGAATTTCAAGTACATATATCGGGTTTTAGATTTGAACCAGTTTTAGTTCTGCTGATCTACTTAACACCCTTTTATATTTGTTATCATAATTTTTTATTCTTATATTTAAATAACATGATTTAACTTGTATTTTAAAGATAACTTTCAGATCTAAATTTCTTATTCAATAATCTTTTTCAGATTCAAATTTTAAAGATGTCAAATATTTGGTTGAATTCTGTTCTTATTCTGAAAATAGCTTACAGTTTCTGATTTGACACCTGTCAGTATTTTATCAATAACTTTCTAATACAAAATGATATTGAGTTGATTTTAGTTGCATTAAAAGAAGACTTAAAGATTTACAAATTATTACTATATACCTAATTTTGAATTCGAACATTTACAGCCTAAAAAATGTGCTCAAAGTAGACTAATCTGCCAGATTGGCAGTAATGGCTAATTTTCTGGAGGCTGATTTTTAACATGTTTTTAAAACGTATTTAAGTTTAAAAAAAATGTAGTTAGCTGTATTAGATGGTCAATTTCTTCCTCTTTTATTCAGGTAAAAGTTTTCTATGTTTACTCTTCCTAAATCCTATATAAAGGGGTCATTAGGGTAGAGGTTTTCACAACAACAAATTCAAAGATCAAAAGTTTTGAGTTTTCTTGAGAAAGAGCTTTTGTTTAAGTTTTGGGCTATTATTTTCAAGAGTTTTCTAAAAGTTTTTGATTCTTAAATCTCTCTTCTATTTTTATATCACTTGCAAAACCTTGAGCTTAAATCTTATATATTATTCTCTAGGGTTTTGTAAAGAAAAGTTTTTCAAAAGAGAGTTTGTGGTCTTTTGATCACCAAGTGATTATTGTATTTGTGGCTCCACTACCTCTGGACTAGAGGAGTGTGATTGAAGAGTTAGGTACTCCCTAGTGATTGTAATCCTTTGTGGAAATTCTAGTGGATCGGAAATCCTTCTGGGTGAAGGCGGGGACGTAGAGCTGGGTGCTCGAACCTCGAAACAAATCTTTGTGTTTGTGATTGATTTACTTGTGTTGTTTACTTTCTATTCATTCATTCTTATATTGTCGATCTATACTCTCACAACAAGATTGCATTGCGCACCTCAAACTCTTATTTAGATGAATCACGAGGAAGGAGTTCAGAGCCCTTCACGGAGTATTCGGCTTCTAATCTTACTTTGAGTGATCGTTGCATCATCTCATTTTTAAATTTGTGCATTGATTAGCATATTCACCTATTCACCCCCTTTCTAGGTGATTTCAATACATATAAGGCAACTATCGCTAAGAGGTTAGTATATTAGTGTAGCCATTAGTAGTTAGGAGTCATGAGTTTTCTTCCATTTTTACTTTATTCTAGAAATAATCTCAAAAGTTTCAAATACCTTGCAATAGCATGATTCTAAAATACGCTTCTTTTTACGGTTTTCGTCATTTTGGACTTGTATGTTCATTTCATGTACGTATTTTCTTCTATTTGACTGAAATTTTTACACAAGACTCTGCACTGGCACTAAATTCTACTCTAGAAATTTCATAATTTTTCTTTTCAAATAATTATTTAATTAAATTATTTTCTCTTTCCTCCTATTGTTTCTTTTCTTTCTTTTCTAAATTTATTTCTTTTCTAATTTTCTTCATTTATCTTTTTATATTATTTTCTTATGGGACATTTACACATAACCCCCCAACAATCTAATATTTTCATTTCCATTTCTTTTTACTTTCCTTTTCCTTTCCTTTTTCTTTTCTCCAATTTTCTAGGGAATTCCATGGCTTTTTCAAGAAGCCATCTCTTGGCTTCTGCTACAAGCCACCTACTCTTTCCCCTTATCTTCTCCAACCCAATTCTATCATGACCGGCCACGCACCACCTCCCTCCACCCTTTTTCTCTCTAGAAAAAACCCTAAAACTCCTCATAAATCCCTAAAAATTCTATAAGGATTTTCTAACACCATGGCCACTTCCTTATCATCCTAAACTCCTCCATAGGCCTTTACAAACTCTCACAAGCTTTCCTAATTTTTCCTCTCTAAAAACACCTAAAAACTATACTTTCTTTCTCCTCTTTCTAAATTTCTCTACATTTTCTCACTCCTCCCTCACACCCACCATGGTCAGCTACTGTATAGGGTTTTCTCTTCTCCTCTACCTCTCATAATTTTTCCCTATTTTTTCTTGACTAACTCAATTCTTATGAAATCGCGAATCAGATTTAAAAATCCCCAAAATGATATTTCTCTCTCTTCCTAATCTCTCCCTAGACTTCTCTCTCCTCCCTTATCCTACTGTAGGCTGACCACCTCCCTAGCCTCCTCCACATGCTCCTCCACCTCTCATATTTTTTCCAAATTTTTTCTCTCTCTAAAAACCCTAAAAACTCACTTTCTCTCTTCCTTTCATTTTCTCTCTAGAGATTTATCACTCTCTCTCTCTCTCTCTCTCTCTCTCTTGTTCAGGGCACCAACCCTAGGGGAGTTCCTCTCCCTCTCCTCCAGCCTCCTACTCTAACAACACACCCAAACTTTCTTTCTCTCTCCTCCAAACTAAGCTCTAATTTTCTCTCTCTAGATTTCTCTCTCTTCTTTGGATTTTCTCTCAAAAAACACCTCTCCATAACTTTCTCCTTCCTCCTATAGTCCATGGCCAGCCCTTGGCTGCCCACATGCACACACGTCACATATGCACATGGTATTGGGTATTTTCCCGATATAGGCGAGTACTATACCCTTGATGCATATGTGCACATACACACATGTACATGTATATCTATACACGTGCATGCATGTTTCATGTTCTAAGCATTTCTAGAATTTTTCTATAATTTAGAAATTACTGGGCATTTTATGAATTTCCTACATTTTAGGAATTTTCTGTATATTTTTAGAATTTTTCTGTGCATTTAGAAATTTTTTATGTATCTATATGTAATTTTTAAGTATTTAGGAATTTTCTGTGAATTTTTAGGAATTTTCTGTAATTTTCTGATATTTATACGTATTTTCTGCAATTATCTGTATTTTGGTATTTGGGACTAACAATGGTGCAGGTTGCAGATAAAGACCCCCCGGGACGAACTTTCCTTCTGGGGATAGTGGTCTCGAGAGACCTCTCCCAGTTATCCAAGGGCAAGAGGCCATCGCCATCGCCCATCACCATTAGGGTTTCGAGGTAGCCGGATAGGGGGTTCTATGTCTTGGATGCCCTATCTGTTTTGGAATATTATCTGAGAGACTGCTTTGCTGGTCACTCATTACCTTTGGGTTTCGTGGTGACTGGGGGCAGAGGGTATCCAGCTCAGGAGCACAATATAGAGCTTGTAGCTGTGTTTATGATTATTATATTATTGATTGCCTGTGTGTGGTACTAACATCTTCTACAGGTACTTATACAGCCTTCGGGCCCAACCACTCTGCGGTTCCATACTAAAGCCTCTGGGCATTAACCTCTCTGAGTTTTATTCATGGCTTAGCTCCATTCTAGCAACGGCTGGTAGGTGTATTTAGCTCTCAGCTCTTTATTCACTAAACTTGTTAAGGCGGAACTCTGCCGGATTTTAGACTCGCGTTCTAAGCCGAGTTATTCTTGTATCTCCGCCTAATGCTTTAGTGATTAAACACTGTTCACTGATTATGCTCCATCACTACTTTGCTCTACTTGTATGTGCATAACTATAGTGTTGCTTTAATACTGTTGACTGGATACTGACATCGATATTAATGTTACTGATACTGACTACTGTTTTCCATTGAAAATTGCTATTCATGGGAAAACTTACAAAAAGAATACGAGGAGCGAAATTACAAGTAATCAAAAAGAAAAATACAAGTAGATCTCTTCTGAGATTTCTGGGGAAGTAAGCCGGTAAGAATCTGATCAGCGCGCAATCACTTTATCCCTTTGACGATGCAATCGATCAGACGGTCACGCTGCCTCCTAATGAGATTTTCTTCTCGCTTGGTTCTGAAAATCGAAGATTTGGAAGTAGGAGAACAAGAGAACCCTTTTGCTAAGAATTGCTTCTTGAATTTATAGCCAATCTCCTCTCTCTAGCCCGTTTGCCCGTTCCTCCTAACCTTGGCTCAGCAAGGGACTATTTTTAGCCAAAATGGGGTGTAAGTGCCCCTTGAATTCAGCAAGGCTGAATCGGTCTTTAGCTTCGCGTGAGGCTCCAAATGACCTTGCAGACGAAGCTATTTCGAGCTTTCGGCGAAGCTAGAGAGTTTGTGCAAACTCCTCCCTGCCATTGCGGCTTAATTGTCTCCACTTAATGTGGGACGAATTGGGCGGTGTAACCGCCCACTTAAAGTCGTGTTAATCCCACTAAATTAGTGGGGTTTACCCATTAATCCCAGGTGGAAAACGGTCAATTGATGACCTAGTAAAGATCTCTGCGGAGCTAAATCGTGCAAAGCTAAGACTTCAGGCTAAGTTACCTTCGTACCCTCATCGAAGCTAAGATTTAGCTCATAACTTCAGGCGAAGTTACCTTCATAGCCTCATGTGAAGCTAAGACTTAGCTTATAGTCTTCAGGCGAAGTTACCTTCATAGCCTCATGGGAAGCTAAGACTCAGCTCATAGCGGAGCTAAACCATTTCTTCCTTTTACTGAAGGTAGGGATAAAGCTTTTAGCGTGAAGCTCTTGAATCAGCCTTTGGCGGGGCTAAATGGGAGGCTTAAAGCGAAGCTAATAGTTAGCCTCAAAGCAAAGCTACCAAGAGAGCTTCAGGCGAAGCTGTTAGTTAGCTCTAAATGGAGCTATGAAGAGCTTTAAAGCGAGGCCAGACAAATTAAGTTCTCAGGCGAGGGTATCCCCTTGGGTTCATGCAAGGCTAAGTGTTGAGCTAACTTAGCATCTTAGGTCTACTTAGATCTCTTCAAAGATAACTTTGGCTTATTGTCTGCTTCACTAGATCAATAAAGTCTAAGTCGCTGTCTTGTCCCTGGTCATGAGCTTGTCTTCGACCTATCTTTTATAAATTTCGATAAGTTAGACGTTGTTCAGACCGATTGAAGATAAATATGAGAGTTTTATCTTTTTAGAGTGTCAACAAGACCCCCTTCAAATTTTTCGTAAATCTACAATGGAATGGTTCAGATTTTGAAATACTTTGAACTGCTTTATTTGATGATCAATTGTATGTGATGTGAACGTCGCCTTGGTGGTTGAGTTTAACTTTGCCTTTAGCCCCCCTTTCGGGCTGGAATAGGTTTGCCCAGGAACTGCAATAATTCGCTTCCATGTAGCTTCACACTTCTAGGTAGCTTCGCCTTTGGGCTTTCTTAAGCAGTTTTGCTTCCAAACAGAGTTGGATTATCAGTACCCTGTCAGCGCTAATTTTGCGCTCTTTGTGATGGATGACGTTCCATTCCCTGAGGCTAACCGCCTTTGTGAGCTACGAGAGGGATTGCTCCCTTTTCCAAGATTTGAATAATTTTACCTGCATTTACGAGGGAGATTATTCCCTTTTTCGAAGTTCGATTAACTTCTATGTATTTACGTGGGGGACTATTCCCTTTCTCGAGGCTAAGCATTTAAATACTTTAACTTCGCCCGCACTTTTAGGCTTGAAGTAGCAACGGCGTGGTCAGGCCATGAGGCATATAAATAGGACACTTGTAGTCCTTCTTAGAGAAACATACTTTTCTTTTTCTGAAAAGTTTGTTCATGACATCTCCTCATTGCCCAAGCAAGGAGACTGAGGTCCCTGAAGTGGTGGGGACTCACTCTGGTCATTACCCGGCCAAGAGCTGGTGAGTCTTGGTCATCCAGAGACTTTACCAATAAACTAGCGACTTTAGGGAGTTTATTTTCCATAAATTTTTAGCTTTACCAGCTATTTCAGGGATTGAATTCGCTTGATCTCTGCATTTGGCGGTTTTTTTGAGGAGGGTTTTAACCTTTTTTACGCTTCCTGGCGAAGCTAATACTCTGCCTAATCAGGCGAAAAATCTTTCTAGGCGAAGAATCTGTCTTGGCCTTTTATTTTAGAGGGAGGCTAACCCTGTCATATAGGCAAGGGTGAGACCTTATGATCGGTCACATATATTGCATATATATTGTCACATTACCATATTTATTATCTATAAATCCTATTAATAAGTCTTTTTTTCACTATAAAGTACAGGCCCATTGCTAAAAAAAAGGGAAGAAAAACAAGCCCAAAAGCCCATCAAATTCTGATTTAATTCAGAATTAATTCGAAATCAGAAGATCAGGGCAGATCATGGTAGATCAGAGAGGTTAAAAACCGGTTAATTTGGTTTTATAAAAATCTAAATTGGTTAGCTTGAGAATCACCGAAGATCAGATCAGAATCAGAGTTAAACAGTAAATCTAGCCGGACAAAAGGAAGTCAAATCCCACGCCATAAAGATCTCCACCAGGATGTGGCCGTTTGGCCACATCCTGGCCGTGGATCCGCAACCCAAGTTGCGGATCCGCGGCTTGTTGGTGGAGATAAGAGGAGCGTTTGCTCCCCTTATCTCCTCACTCCTTTCCCTCTGGGTTTTTGCCTATAAAAGGTAGGGTTTTGTACTAAAAAATTAGCGAAGGCTAGGATTAGAATTCTTGTTTTTTCTTTAGGGTTTTAGGTGTATTATTAGATAGTTCGAAGAAGTTGTATCTCCTTTTTATTTTTTTAGTTTAGACCAGCAAAGAGAGAAGAGTGAAACTGAGTGTGTAATTCATCCTTAAAGTGACAATCAAAGGAGATTTAACTTGCTTGTCCAACTCGACTCAATTTAGTATGTCTATGTTTAATTTTCATTTTCTTATTTGTTTTCCTTTCATTATGAGTAACTAAATCATTTTCTGGGCTCACTAATTAATCTCTTCTACCTCCTCTCTCTTGATGGATTTTTATGAAAGCACTCACTTGAATCATAATAATGCCTAAAGTTAAATTTTGTTCTTGAAAGTTTATGAGGATGCTCTTCTTTTAAACTTAGACTTTCAAAGCATAAATATTTTCAAATCATTTTTATTCTATACTTGCTTCTTCGCGCTTGATGGTTTAACATTCTATTTTTAATGTTGTGTTAAGAAAGACCTTAAGATTTAATCTAAAATCATCTTATTTGTTTTACTGAAACCTTAAAAGAAACTAAGGTTTTTGCTTATGATAAAAGTGATGCACCAAAATGTTCTTGAGAAAAGTAAGTAGTTGAGTAGAAGATTAGTGAGCCCAGATTTATTTCCTATATTAAAACAACCAAACAATTTTCAACACTTTTTAAAGATCACCTTCTCCAAAGTCTTCTCTAAATTTTAAGTTTTTCTTTAAATCACTTCCCTTCTCTCCATTCTCTTTTCAATTAAAAAACTAGCACCATTCTTAGCTTTCTAAACAAAACACCGAAAAGCTTCCATCGTATTCCTCCTCGTGGACACGACCCGTTAGCCCAAAGCTAGATGGTAATTCTTATCCTTTTGATTTTGCAATCAATTTTTTGGCGCCGTTGCCGGGGAGGGAACAGTGTATTTGTTTTTTTAACAAGTTTGGTGTCTTATTTCAGGAAAGTCAAGATTCAGATTTAGCACTCAAGCTTTGCAGGAGAAGAATTGCTATTCTATGCCCCTACTCTCGAAAGTAGGAAACAGAATTTCAAGAAATTGCAGCGCAAGTTCAAAAATTTGTGGACTACTAAAAAACTTTTTTTTGTGCAGGAAATACAGTTTTTATGTATTATTCTTGCTATATTTAAAACATACACTCCCTTTTTTAATCCAACAGTAATTTGAGTGATTGTTAATTGCCTAAAAAACGTTTAGACTTGCATTCTAGGTATTTGTCTAATTACATTTCTTTTACAATTCTATTGAAGATAGCTGGAGACAAGGTACGTATGCATAGCATATAGTTTAGGAAACATTCTTGGGTGATATTTGCTTTTGAATGTTACTTTTCTATATCTTGCACACTCTGCACAATTCATTCTAAGGGCAAAACCCAAATCAAGATAAGGTGGGGAAGTCATTACACTTCCTTAGCCCACAAACCATCTCCAAGCACGCACAACCTAAGCCTAAGTAAAATCTGATAGACGTTGGCTTTAGGGACATCTCGAACTCACTAGGAGATTATCCTAAGGGAGAAGGTGTTAGAATTTGACTCCTACCAAATCAGTGTCTAGAAAAGAGATTGAGAGGCGAAACCCCTAAGGCTAGTGGTTTGGCTTAATTAGGCCCGTCGGTTTTTCTATGATACCTTCCACCAATCTTACCCTGACCTCGCTGATTAGCTTGTGATCAAAGTCTGCATTATACCTCCTGCGGACAATCAACCAGTTAGGAGTTGTCTAGGTCAAGGTTACCTTAAACTAGGCTTGGTTGTTTTCTCTTCTTGACTATTGATGAACTTATTTGTGATCGTGTTTGTGTATGCAAGTGTGATCAAGAGACCCTAATTCATCTAGGTTTACTAGAAACACATCACCACCCAAGTTCGAACCAAGATCAGATTTGGTTATGCCTCAACTGACATTTTGCAGGATAGGTTCTATCCCATTAGAACATCACTTCCAGCCTGCATCCAACTTCCATCGGTTGGTGAATACAACTTTGAGCTTAAGCCTCAGTTCATCAACACACTCCCTAAGTTCCATGGTTTAGAGTCCGAAGATGCTTATTTCTTCATAAGAGAATTTGAGGAAGTATGCTTAATGATAAAAATCCCACACCTTGCAGATGATGCTATTAGGTTGAGATTTGTCCCATTTGCTCTTAAGGACTTAGCCAAGAAATGGCTCTACAGCTTAGCGGCCGGCTCTATCACATCTTAGGATGGTTTCATTAAGGTCTTCTTGAAGAAATTCTATCCAATTCATATGACCGCTCTCGTTAGGAAAAACATCATGCAATTCAAGTAAGAACCTAGTGAACCATTTTGGGATACTTTCAAAGACCTCATTGTCTAATGTCCTCATCATGGAATAGAGAAATAGCGATAATGCCAAATTCTTTATGACGGTTTAGACTACTCAACCAAGACCTTTTTAGAAAGCATGTGCCAAGGGAGATTCTTGCAGAAGGATGAGCATGAAGGATGAGATTTATACGAGAATCTAGCTGAAAAGGCCATCTAATGGGAACATACTAGTGAAAGCTCTAGGAATCTAAACTCCATCTCTTCAAAAGGAGGCCTCCATTCAATTGAATCATCCATAGCTAACGAGGTTAAGTTAGCTAACCTAGCGAGAAGACTGGAAGCTTTAGAAACTAAGGAACTAAGTCCAGTCAATCAAGTCAGCCCAAACTAATTTTCAACTCCAGGTTGTACTTACTGTCAGGCTATGAATCATGTGTTTGTGGAGTGTCCTGTGTTTCAAGCTCAACAACACTTTTCACAACCGATGAATGCGACCTTTTCAAGGCAGAGCAATAATCCTTACGCTCTAACGTACAATCCTGACTGGAGAAATCACCCAAATTTCTCATAGAGCCAACACAACAATGACCACCCACGGTCGAACCAGGCAAGCCACTTCCATCATCCCAATAATTCTTCCAATCATCAACCCAATTTTTCAAATTACCCTCACAATTCTCCCAACAATTTTTCAAATTATCAACAAAATTTTTCCAACCAAGTTCCACCATGTTCCTTCCAGAATCCTCAACTTGAAAGGAGAATGACTGATTTTGAGAGAAATATGAAAAGGTACATGAAGAACCAAGATTCCCTCATGCAAATAATACAAAAGCTAGAGGGTCAAATGAGCCAGTTAACCAATCCACAGCATGAGAGGCAAAAGGATACCTTGCCCAGTCAACCAATTATGAATCCTAGGAATTCTCAAAAAGCTCATTTGGTTGAAGATCAATCATTGAATCAATATAATGATGTTCATACATTGAGGTAGGGAAAGAAAGTTGATAACCAAGTGTCAACACCACCCAATCCCAGTCAGCACAATCACACTCTAGCATCTACCTCATCTAGTCCCATTCCTTCCAAATCCGATGAATCTGAAACAGATAAGTCAACCAGTTAGGTGTACAAGCCTATAGTACCATTTCCTAATAGGCTAAAGAATAACAAGCAGAATCCACACATGGATAAAATAATTAAGATCTTCAACCAAGTAAAGATAAATGTTTTCCATTGATTTGCAAAGGGGAAAACTTACAAAAAAGAAAAGGGCCGAGGAGCTAAATTACAAGTAACACAAAGGATTACAAGTAGATCTCCTCAGAGATTCTGGAGAAGTGTGCCGGTAGGAGTCTGGTCAGCGCGCGACCACTTTGTCCCTTTGACGATGCGAGCGATGAGATTCCCTTCTCGCCTGGTTCGGGGAATCAGAGAACGGAAGGTTGGTAGAACCCTCTTGTTGCTTCTCAAAATCGCCTTCGCTTAGGAATTCCTTCTCGCCTGGTTTCAGAAATTCCTTGAGAGGAAGGAAGGTATTAGGGTATCAGCACCCTGATTAGAGAAGCGATTCTCTAAAGTCTCTGAATTCTTGGAAGCAAGAGAATAGATCTCTGTTTGTGCGCGCGATGCGTCCTCTCGAGAAGTCTGCCGTCTCTCTGGAGCGTGGTCCTCTCTCCTTGTGCCCCTGGTGGGCTATTTATAGGGAGAGCAGGGGTATAATTGTCCCTTGAAAATATAGAAACAGATTGAATCAAATCTGTTCAAATCTGAAAAGTAGCCTTGTTGCGAAACTAGAATCAGCTTTTGCGAAGGTAGAAGTAGCAGGTAGATCGGTCTCCTGATTTGTTTTGATCCTTTCCATATAATTGAAAGATCTCCCTTGATCCACTTACTCATTTTAAGAGAGTCAAGAGATTATGGCAATCAACTGCCAAATTTGATCTCAGATTTGATCTTGATTGGATTTGATCTTGATTCTGAACAGATTTGATCTCATCTGGAGATTTAGTTGGTCAAAGGTTGACCATGACGGACCCGCAGCAGAGCTGCCTGCGTCGAGCTCGCAGCGGAGCTGGAAGAAACATCTGGCGAAGTCAGAAGGAAGCTCTTCAGCGGAGCTAGATAACATCTGTGGTGAAGCTACCGAACGTCCTTCTGCGCGGTTGCATGTGGCTTCAAGCGAAGCTAACTCTCTCTGCGGAGTTAACTGAGCACTTCAGACGAAGCTATAAGTTAGCTCCCTGGCAGAGCTGTGAATGGCTTCAAGGCGAAGTTGGATGATCTTAGCCTCTCAGGTGAGACTGTCCCTTTGGGCTCACGTGATGCTAAGTGCTAGCATCTTAGACCTGCTGAGGTCTGTTTAGAGTCCAAGTTGCTGCTTTGTCCCTTGAGGATGAATGAAAACTGGTCGTCAGCTTATCTGTCACTTGTCTTTTGTAAATGTCAACAAGTACAGAAGTGGTCGTCAGCTTGTCTATCGCTTGTCTTTTGTAAATGTCAACAAGTTTAGACATTGTTCGGACCAATCAGCCTATCTTCACTTGTCTTTTGTAAATGTCAACAAGTTTAGACATTGTTCAGGCCAGTAAGAATCTTGTCCTTTTTAAAGTGTCAACAAGACCACCTTCAAAGTTTTCGAAAGTCTGCAATGGCTCAGACTTCGAAATACTTTGAATTGCTTTGATCGGTGAAGTACGAACGTCACCATGGTGGTTGAGTTCAGCTTCGCTTTCAATCCTGCTTTGGGATAGATTCGCCGAGGAATCGCGTAGATTCGCGACTCTGATTAGCTTCGCATCTGGGTATCTTCCCGTAATAAGTTCGCTTTGGAATGCTGTTCATTTCCCAAGGCCAACTGCTTTCAGCCAGTTACGAGAAGGATTGCTCCTTTTTTGAGGTTAGAATAACCTCTCTTGCATTAATC
This sequence comes from Agave tequilana, assembly GCA_038442645.1. Taxonomy (NCBI): domain Eukaryota; kingdom Viridiplantae; phylum Streptophyta; class Magnoliopsida; order Asparagales; family Asparagaceae; genus Agave; species Agave tequilana. The sequence goes on from JAVJIF010006362.1 coordinate 216,919, forward strand.
GAGGGAGATCATTTCTCCCTTGTGCGTTTCCGAGGGAGAATATTCCCTTTCTCAAGGCTCAATAAATGCCTTAATGAGGGAGATCACTCTTCCTTGCACGGTTTCAAGGAAAACCGTTCCTTTTTCATGGCTCAATAAATGCCTTAAATCCGCTCGCGCTTCTATGCTTGAAGCGGCAGCGCTCAGGCCCTGAGGCCTATAAATAGGACACCTGAGGTCCTCTGAAGAGAAGTGATCTGCTCTTCTCTTTTCTTGGTTATTAGAGAGAGATACTCAGATCTCTGAACTAGTGGGGATGCCCACTCTGGTCATTACCCGGCCAAGGACTGGTAAGTCTCGGTCATCCAGAGACTTTACCAATGAGCTGATAACTTTTAGGGAATTTATCTCCCTTAATTTAGCTTTAACAGCTGCCTCAGGGATTGATTTCCCTTGTTCTTCATTTTGTATCTGACTGATCTGCAGAGAAGGGTTTCAGCCTTATTTCCCAGCTTCCCGATGAAGCTATCATTTTGACTTGATCAAAGATCACTGCATGCTTGCCTGCTAAGTTCGCCACGTAGGCAAGAATTGGGACTTAGTCTCTTCAACGTAGAGCCAGCCTTGCCATATGGTGGGGCTGACTGCGTCCCTCAGGATCAGTCTGGCTTAGCCATATAGGCGAGGCTAGGACTTGGCTTATGCTGAGCTAGCCCATCATCACTGTGCAAGCGAGGCTATCCTCTGCTTTAACTGAAATCAATCCTTAACTGAGTCGGATATAAATTGCTTCGCCCAAAAAATTGACTTAGCGTTTTTTGGCAGCTTTTCCTTTGACTTACTGCTAACTTGTTTCAGTTTGCATTGTAGTGAGCTATGTTCGCCATTCTTTGTCTTGATGAAAGAGACCAAGAAGTTGCCTCTTGCTTTTCCAGTTGAAACTTTAAATCCTAAGCAGGAGGAACAACTGGGGCAGCTGATGTGTGTTCCCAGAAGAGGTTGGTAGTCGCTTATCCGAGATGATCCACTTCGAGGCGAGGCTGGTAGTCGCTAAACCGAGATGATCCACTTCGGGATAGCGGATGTCACCTGTAAGGTCCCGGATCCTTCATTGCCAATTTTCATCAAAGAAGATCCAGCCTTGTGGTGACAATCGGTCCTTCGCCAATTTTGATTACGGAAGGTTCAACTTCCTGGTGGCACCATCTGCCATTATGTGAAGGATTACAACCTTGTGCAGGAGGAAGGCCTTTCGTGTCCAGTTGGTTGGCTTGGAAGTAGATAGGACCACTTATATGCCTTTTGAGCAAATGACTGTGTTGTATGAAACACAACCTTGATGTAATAGTATGAATGTACCTTCCTTTTTAAATAAATAAAAGTTCAGTTTCTGCTTATCTGATTTTTTTTTTTTTTACTTCTCCTTCACTTGAATTAGCCCGGCGGAGCTAGCCTTTATGCGAAGTTAAAGACAATCCTTTCTGAATCAGGAACGAGCTTCCGGCAAAGCTAGCATGAATTTCCCGCGAAGTTCGGACTGTACTTTTAGCGGAGCTAAGGCATGCTTTTTGGCAAAGTTATCAATACGTCGCGCTAAGTCAGCACTTGACTTGTGGCGGAGTTAGCCCTTAGTGGGGCTGAATCAGCGCTTCTCGGGAAGGCGCTTTAGGCACCGTTTCAAATTAATTTGAAACGACAGCCTGTGCTCTTTTCGAGGCGTCGTTTTAGGCGATCATCGGCCTATAAAAGCCCGATCGGGCTGAGAGAGAAGGCATCACTTCTCTTTAAAATTTACAGAGCACTTGACTCTTTTCTTCTTCTTCTTCGTTCAAGAATTCAAGAACTTTCACAGTTCTTTAATGGCTCCCAAGAGACGAGCGGGAAAAGAGGTCGCAACCTCTGCAACGGAGGGTCCTTCTCCTCCTCCGGTCATCGAACGACCAATCGCCTGTAGGGATCTTTCCCTTTTGATCCGAGATTTTCATCTCTCTCTTCAAGCCAATTTCTGGCTTTCTTTAGATGAGCCAAAATGATCAATTATGATTTGTTAATCTTAGGGAATTCGACTCCCTGAATTTCCCTAGATTTCTTACTGGGAATATTAGAACCGAAGGGTCTCTTCTTCAAGCTTCCAGGCGAAGCTATCCCTTAGGCGGTTTACATCCTGTTGAATGACAGGATGCGAAGCTGTCCTTTGAAGTGTAACTGAAAAGGACTTTAATGCCCTTAAAATAATTTTTAGGCAATAATACCTTTCTGACGAAGTTAGCCCTTGGGGCTTTGTTGGATTCTGTTGTTCAAGGCTAAGCTTCCAGAGCGAAGTTAACAGTTAGATATTTTCCGGCTTTCTGCCTTCGTGTGGAGTGCGGAGTTACGCTGCAGCTGCGAAGCTAAGCTTCGGGGCGAAGCTATCATTAGGCCAGCTTCACTCGGAGAGCGAGGCTATGCCTTAACAAAAATTGCATTTTTGTTTTAGCCTTTGTTTGGCTGATGAACTAATCATAGTTTTTCTCTGTTTTTACAGTGCACTATACTCCTGGTCCTTTGAACAGTCTATTTGGCACGGCCAGGGGGCTAGATGGTAATGTCAGCCTGCAATTCCAAGGGCAGACTTCTTTATTCAGCGAGCGAAGCTCTCCTACTCGAGATACACTTATTCATGGTGGGGATCAGTGCGCCATGAGAAGCATCTTAACCACTGCTCCCCTTGAAGATTCTGACCGACGAATCTATTGGAAGCCCGGCTTCATGTTTGGAGACGCGGCGACAGACCATGATCACCAGCTGCTAGCCAGAGAGGGGCAGTGGATTTTTCAATTAGATGGTGAGAAGTTCTATCTTCCGTCTAACAAGCGGCATTTTCCCTTGTCCTTCTTCCAATGCGTGACGAGGGCTCGGAAGATGCAGTGGCAAGTGAGTCGGACTACTGAATCCGTTCACGTAGGGAAATTGATACTTCCCTTACCCGGTTACACAAGGATGGGGCCTCCTCGTTATATAATGGGTCTCCATCCTGGGAATGTACTCCCAGACATCCCAGTAGGAGAAAACCCTGCGGTGGCGCAGACCTTTGGGAATCAATTCTTTAAAGTTCGTGGCAACTATCCCGCCACTGATTTCAGGACTCCAGGCTGGATTCACCCTCCGAAGGCATGGTGGAGGGATTTGACTCTATATGTCCTTGCTCATTTCGAGGAGGGTCTGGAGAGGCTGAATCTTTATGAGGCCGTCAGGGCGACCTGCTATGGCATTCAGATGAGCGTAGCGAACTTCTATGCCATCTTCGAGTTATACTGCCCGGCTACAGGGACTTTCTTCACCCCTTTTGGCGAACTGGGCATGGCTCTGCACGAGATGTGGGAAGTCTCTACTTTGCCTTTGGGATCCCTCCCATACGAAGAATATTTCCCATGCGAGGCAGAATTGGCACTTCTGGAGAAGCAGGAGCCCGCCTTGTTTGAGACCTACCGGGAGTTGATGTGCCATTTGTACATTTGTTTCAGTATGCATGGGAGTAGTAAGGGAGCTTCATGCAGCTTGAAGAGCTGGGGAGATTATTGTTTCCCGATATGAAAAATACTCCTGAAGCGGCTCATTGTGGAGTTGTTGATGAAGACATCTTTCATCGGATGCAAAAGCATTCTCAGGGGGATCTGATTCTGGAAGAAGATGACGGCCCTATGAAAAAGGCGATATTCTTTGGAGTCTCCACCATCAGGCTCGTCGGCCGATGTTCCGGAAGGCACTTCTGGCTGGTTTTCTGACGGTCTGGTTGAAGAGATGTGTGGTGCCGTCTTCTTCTGGCAACGTCATTCATCCGACTGTCTTGTTGCCTGCCGTTCGTCTAGTCAATGGTCGTTCTCTTGGACTTCTTCTGGCTATGGTGTGCTGTATTCAGAGAGGCCTTCGCGCATTGACGGAGGATTTCTGTAGGCCACCAACGACGAAGCGGGGAAAGGGGACTATTCTGCCCTGTGACGGACCAAACCCCAGAATAGGTCTGCCGTATACTTATTTGATGGCGTGGTTTGCCCTTCACTGTCCCTCCATGATCGAAGCCGGAGAGGACCCCCAGAAGGTGTTCGAATGGCGCTTCTCCGCCGATTCGAGGGATGTTCATGGCTGAAGACTTACGTGGCTGCGGTCCGTAAGTGCTGTGCCGCTATGACGTCTATAGCCTTTTCCGCTGCTTCCCCTATATTCGGGATGCGGGCTATGGAGAAGAGTTCAAGAACGTGGGGGAAGGGCAGACATCATTGGGCCGAGGAATTTTTGAGTGGCTGGTCAGTATTTGGCCCTCACATTTGTTGTACAGAAGCAGGGATACCTGCTACTTAGAGCCCTATGTTCCAAGTCGGTTTGCCCGTCAGTTTGGGTATGACCAACAGTACGTGGGTAATCCAAACAGCAATCTGGCTTTCATGGGGAGCCTCATCGATGGAGCCCGTGCTTGGCGGTTCTCATTGTAGGCTGTACCGAGGCACGGCTATGCATGCTGCTAAGGACTCTGAACCTTCTGATAACCCTGAGATTCTGCCAGTGGTATACGACCTCAAACTCCACACACACCGGATTTTCTATTAATTCTTTGGTTGTGTGAAGTAATTTCTCAGCGGCTGAAGCAGAAGGTCTCAGAGAAAGGCGAGGGTAAAAAGGTTCGCGTCCCAGGCCTCGGGGAGTTCATTGCCGTTGATGGCAGTGAAGCCTCGGATGCAGGAAGTCCTCGCTTCAAAGCGGATATAGGGTGAGACTCCAGCAGCTGCCTCTGTGCGTGGTGGGGACGGCCCCCGTAGAACATGCCGATGTTGAAGAAGTGGAGGAAGAAGATCCCGACGTCCACTTCAAATGAAAACGGGAGGGTGGATCTCGTAGGAAGAGGGTAGTGAAGAAGCCTCGTCGCTACGCTCCCACGGTTGTTGCAGAGGGCGAACCATCTGCAGCGCCTCCTCCTCCTGCCCCAATAGCAACTAAATTGTCGGCTCCTAAACCGACTACTGGCGAAGCCGCTTCGGACCTGGGTAAGATCAGCTTCGTCCTTGCAATATTCTTCTTATGTGTTCCGGATAGCTCATTATTTGCTTCATGATGTAGGAACTGAGATGAGGCAGCGAGAAGCCCGAGAGCTGAAGCTGTCGGAGAACAAGGGGAGCATTATGATCCTTTGTTTATCTATAAGGAGAGCGATGAGGCTGGCTATTTCGCCGTCTCAGAAGAGTCCGGAGATGATGCGGCTGATGTAGGTCCTTCGGGCGCTGGGACCTCAAAAGGAAGTCCCGAAGCTTCTAGCTCCTTTGGGTGGACCACGGAGGGTTCGGCAAGAGAAGGCGGGCCGACCATTCGTGTTGACTCCACCAAAGATTTTCCAATGGAGCCCGTAGAGACTGACGTAGTCGCCAAGACGATTGAGGCGACATTATCTTTTGGTTCTGTTTTGACCTTTTGACTCTTGCCATTTGTTATGCCCTGCTTAAACAAAGTCTTATTGCAGGTGTTCCGCCTCTGGGTGCATCGACTTCTAGAGAGCCCACCTGTCTTCCTGAGGGATCCAAGGGTGAAGTAAGCACTTTGACTGCGGCAGATGCTGCTGAGTTGGTTGCTTTGTATGGTGACCTACCCTCTTATCAGCCTGAACCAGCCAGAGAGACTGAAATTGAGGAGACGGTAGTCATGGAGCCAATCTCACTTCCAACCATATCGGTGAGTGAGATGCCATCAGTTTCGCCAGCGCCGCCTATCTTGCCAGGTGCGGAGCTGAAGGTGATTACCAGTCCTACTTCCCCAACACTGGTGATTGAGCCCGCTCTCCCAAAAATAGTTACTAGTCCTACCTCGGTTGTGGCTAGTGTACTAGTTTCGATGAAGACTCCTCCGAGATCACGATGACCTCTCAGGTTGCTGCAGCCAGTGCTTCTACTATTCCTTCCACAGTGGTGTTAATAAAGCCGTGGAATCTTCAGAGGCTACTCGTCTGTCGGGAGTGATGAGGCCGAGAATGAATTCGTGGCTGAGCTAGTAGATAGCTTTATAAGAGCTTGAAGCGATCATCGCTTTGATTTTGAAAGGCTCGACTACCTCATTCTCTGCTTTGAAGGTGGTCCTCTCCTGAAGCATTGAGAGTATCCGAGACTTTGGAGGGGATGACCAGGCCGCTGCATTGGAACTTCTGGTGGACCAACTTGAGAGGGATGTAGACGAATGGCACCGTCATAGCCATTCAGACCTGGAGTCTTTAGTTAATGAGAAGCTTGCGCACCTTGTCGCTCAGATGCATGAAGCTATCTTGCCGCTCAGGAAGCCGCTAAGGCCATTTCTTCTGACGTGAAATCCTTGGAGACAAGGAAGGTAGAGCTCGGGGACGCCATAGATGCTTCTAGCAGTGCTCTTCTTGGCGCTGAAGATAAAATTGAAAAGGCCAAGGAGATGATCAGGAAGACAAATCTTCTTTTATCCAAGGCTGAACCAGTGCGTCTTGAAGAGACTGCGTGGCTTGAGCAGCTTAAGGCTCAGAGTGACGAACTCTCGCGCAGCAGGAGTCAGCTCAGAGGGCAACCTTGGTTGAGGTTGAAGCTCGCTTAGCCCAGACGGCGAGCTTTAATGAGGCTGAGCTGAGGTCGCAGGCGCTTGTTAGGGCTGCTGATGATAGGAAGACAAGGCTGGCTTTCTTAAAGGACGGATCAACCCTTATGAAGCACCCTTATAGCTTGTAATATATGTGCCTTCATGTATCCCTTCTTTTCGGAATAAATAAAAGTAATTTTGTTTGACCCCTTGTCGTATTTCCAACTTGTTTTATCTTTTGAATTGTTGCTTTCAAGTTGTACTGCAGCCATTTGAGAAAATAGTCCGTACTGTACTGAATAATGAGACTTGGCTATCTGCCGGTTCAGAGGTCGCAATGACGTAACCGATTGAGAAGCCACAAGCTCAATAAAGTCCTTGTCGGACTAAAAGGTGAGACTTGGCTATCTGCCGGTTCAGAGGTCGCAATGACGTAACCGGTTGAGAAGCTACCAAGCTCGAAGTAGTCCTTGTCGGAGGTGAGACTTGGCTATCTGCCGGTTCAGAGGTCGCAATGACTAACCGGTTGAGAAGCCACCAAGCTCGAAGTAGTCCTTGTCGAACTAAAAGGTGAGACTTGGCTATCTGTCGGTTCAGAGGTCGCAATGACGTAAACGATTGAGAAGCCACCAAGCTCGAAGTAGTCTTTGTCAGACTAAAAGGTGAGACTTGGCTATCTGTTGGTTTAGAGGTTGCAATGACGTAACCGATTGAGAAGCCACCAAACTCAAGTAGTCCTTGACAGATTGAAAGGTGAGACTTGGCTATCTGTCAGTTCAGAGGTCGCAATGACGTAACCGATTGAGAAGCACCAGGCTCCAAGTAGTCCTTGATGGACTGAAAGGTGAGACTTGGCTATCTGCTAGTTCAGAGGTCGCAATGACGTAACGATTGAGAAGCCACCAAGCTCAAAAGTAGTCCGTGTCGGACTAAAAGGTGATACTTGTCTTTTGTAAATGTCAACAAGTATAGAACTGGTCGTCAGCTTACCTGTCACTTGTCTTTTGTAAATGTCAACAAGTTTAGACATTGTTCAGACCAGTCAGAATTTTGATGGAATTTGGAAAAAGGTCTCGTTCATTACGAAAAACGAGGAGATCATTGTCATAGGTTTAATGTTAACATAAGAGCAAAATGGATGCCAAAGGTTATACTGTTAAACATAGCATAAAATAAAAGGGGTCTCGTTCTCACGGGGAGAAACGAGGAAATCACTGTCATAGGTTAGTGTTAACGTAACAGCGAAATGGATGCCAGAGGTTATATGTTAAACATAGCATAAAAAGGGTCTCGCTCTCACGGGGAGGAACGAGGAAATCACTGTCATAGATTTAATGTTAACGTAACAGCGAAATGGATGCCAGAGGTTATACTGTTAAACATAGCATAAAAAGGGTCTCGCTCTCACGGGGAGGAACGAGGAAATCATGTCATAGGTTTAATGTTAACGTAACAGCGAAATGGATGGAAAGATCTTTATATGTGGTCTTACCATTCTATGGATGAGAATTGGTAAGTGATTTTAGAGAGGGAATCAAATGGGAACAAGTTCCTTAGGATTTTTAGCAAATCCCCAGCTGTCAACGGGTTTGATATGCCTTTACCAACTACCGTTGAGTCGGGCTAGCCATGCTATTCCCCTCAGCATGATGAGTTGTCGAGGACTTATGTTGGGCTTAAAGGCCAACATTTTCCTCTATCCTTAACCGTTAAGGATGTTGGATCATTTGGTATGTGTAACCTTGATTCTCCTTTGAGACAAACAATGTATGACCAGGTTCCTACTGGTTTATGGTTGCATGATCTCGTTTGGAAGAGAAGAGAGAGGCTTTCCTTGCGTGTACCTTGGATTTGAAGGTCTTGATCAGAGTGTAATGTAACTTGATCATGAGAAGGATCCTTAATCAAGGATAATACTTCTTTAAGAATTGCCATTGATCGGCATCATGAATAAATCGCCATCTGAAGTCATAAGGCGGTATGCTCCGTTTGAATAGACTGTTTCTATTACAAATGGTCCTTTCCATTTAGGCTGAAAATTGCCTTTAGTTTTGTGCGTCATGATCATCGGTCATCTGACAGCTAAAACCAAATCTCCTTTCTGGAAGACTCTTTGTTTGACCTTCTTGTTGAAGGCTTTTGAGATTCGAGCTTGATACAACTCGATGAGCTGCTGAGCTTGTAGTCGCTTCTCATCTAGGGCTTTAAGCTCTTGAAGACGCAATCGATCATTGTCCTCTGATTGATCTTAGTCATTAAAGCGACTCGTAGTGAGGGCATCTAAATTCCAACGGTATGACTGCTTCACACCCGTACACCAGGGAAAAAAGGCGTATTGCCTGTCGGGGTCCGAACCGTGGTTCGGTAGGCCCAAAGAAATTCACCAAGTTTTCTTCCAATCTCGCTTATTCGAGGAGACGAACTTTTTGAGTAACTTGATGATCGTCTTGTTGAATGCTTCCGCCAAGCCATTAGCGGCGGGATTATAGGCAGTTGAAGCCACATTCTGAATTTGGTATTTATCACAGAATCGATAGAATACCTGGTTATGAATTGGGACCGTTATCATGGGTGATCTGCCTAGGGACACCAAATCGATGGAGACATGGTGTTTGATGAAATTAACCACGTTGGAAGTTTTGACTTCAAACTAGTGGTATGGCTTTCTGCCCACTTTGAAAAGTAATCGGTTATTGCCAGAATAAACCGGTGACCTCTTGTCAAAGAGGGGATAATTGGCCTACGACATCGATTCCTCATGCTTCAAATGGCCATGAAGCAACAGTTGGGTGGAGCAACTCCGGGGG